>JAFMSR010000009.1:8445603-8680603 GCA_022818135.1 Saxidomus purpurata
CTTCAGGGGTCAGTTCAAACTTGCTCTCACCAGCATCTGCCTTACCAAACTTGTTGGCATTGATCATTTTACCGCTTGCCAGCTGAACTTGGCTCACATTGACCTGGAGATGTTTATTTTGATAAATTATGGTGTTCAGTTAGCCAATACATGCTTTTTTTTCTCTCTGTATTGACTAGAGATCTGGTATTTGCAAATTAATGTTTTCTACATCTGACAATAAAGTACAGAACTGGTGGCCTTGGTACACAATAGTGTATGGCAAGACGATCATTTTGCAAATGTTTTTTTTTTTCAAGTACCTTGCACATTTTGCAAAGACTGCTATTTAAGCTAACACTGGTCAAAATGGACAGGTGCTACATGAATGCACGATGCATATTACACAAAAATTTTGCAAAGTTACACATGAGCACCACTGTAATGTTCAATTAACTCAGGTTATCACCCACAAACTATATATATCAAACTAAAGACCCCTTGCTAGGAAGTGCCACCAATTTCAATATCCTGCCCTTTTTTAAACTCAAAACTGACTACACAAAGTCATAGAACTTGGAAATTCAACGCCCTTTGAGAATTATATGCTGTCCAATGCCAACAGATTAGCCACATTTCAGCAGGAAGCTGTCTGCATCACAACAGTATCTGTGAAATAACTGCGACGCTGCCAGAACATAGTTGGGTGTGTTAAGATTTTGTAATTTCAGATATTCCAAAGAAAAAGAATCTTTCCACATGATCTTGAATACCTGTAGTATAAAAAAATATTGAAAAGTTAGTACCATTTTGTCATCACTTCCATACAGAATAATTCCATTTTTATGGACAATGGCTGGCTTTGAGGCGCCCTCTATCTGCACAGATGTTCCTCGCGGTTCCATTCTATTCCACACCTTTGAGCCATAGAATGTCACTTGCTGAAAAATAAGTGTAACAACTAACTTACAGAATTAAAGCAATATACGAGAACAGATGCTGTGTTTACAAGAAAAGACAATAATTTCTGATGTATATTATACAAATACATGTTTTTTTAGCATGCTGTAACAAAACAAATGATTGACTGAGAATTTTTTAAAGAAATTTTTTAACAGGAACAAATTAGTAAACAGCCCATGAAAACTCTAAATGCACAATCATATTATTAGCTTGTAAATCTCAATTTTATGTCATACAAACTGATTAATTTCAAACAAACATGTCCTGGACACATCAATTCAGTAATGGTAACAATAACCTGACTCTTTTATACCCCAAAACATTGTTAACTTTGTAGGGGGCCTTAATAATTCAGAATGGAAACAAAGCCTAATTCCAGAAACTCAGCAAAATCATGAATAACGTTCCCTTACCTCACCATTAATGGTTCCCCATGCTCCTGGTACTTTGTCACAACCTCGGATAAAATTGTGAATTTCTCCTGCAGACTGATTCCAGTCGATCTATATATAGAAATGATGAAGACTGACATTAGCATACAAATATTTCAGTGGTACATTTGTAATTGTTTTATACATTGACTGTGGATAATAAACTAAACCTTGTCACTTATATTAAATACCCCCAACACCCCCTTCCCGAAAAAAAAAAAAAAAACCAAAAAAAAAAAATAAAAAAAAAAAATTTTTTTTTATTTTTTTCCCCAACCCTCAAAGTAAGGAATCAGACCATTGATTCATACCTCATGGCACCTTGTTCTCAGTAAACTCCATTGAAAGTTATAAATACAAAGTTACAGTCTTAAATTCTTGAAATCACATAGGTACAGGTTTCACAAAAAGTCATTCTCTACTTTTTGTTGTTGATGAACAGCTCTTTTATATGTATACACTTTCCAAAATCCACGACTACCTTAATACTAAGGTAAACTACAGCCAGCCATACTCTGCATATGAATATCCGTGATCGTATTCACTATTACCTTGTTCATTTTAAACTGGCCACTGTGATCAGTATTCATTGCAGAACAAACTTGTTTCCACCATACTACCTTGCAGTGAAAATTTAGACCTTGTTATTAAACATGATGTATTTTTCTACATCTTTTCAAAACTACATGTAATTATACAAGTTTCATTTTCAGAACCTACCTTGGCATTACTCTTCTTCATCATGGCATCGTAAGTTGCACCTTTCTCTGACTGGACTAATTTAGGGGCCATACCTGTATCTATTAGTCTCACAGCCTCTCCCTGAAAATTTTACAATTGGGTAAGCACACTATATCACAGACATACTGCCTTTGCAACACCATTATACATGTAATTTCAACAACAGTTACTATTAGATAAAATTTTGGTGTTATAAAGTTCTATTTGTTCAGTTGCTGTACCAGTTTAATGCCCCTTTCAATCATATTTCAGTCATTTTTACAGGCAGACAGTTTACCTAATCATCATTCTTGGAAACAATCAGTACTGAATCACAATCCTCTGCAAGAAAATGCCAACTTTCTTACATAAAGAGACATGGTCAGGGGCAAGGCTTGAACCCATGGCCCTCAATTTGTGAGAGGTTACAGTGATTTCTAGTCAGCAAATGTAACCATACTACCACAGTTTATTTGTCAATTGCTTGCCTGCTGTCACTGCTGTGTACTAAATGTTGATGTAAAATCCGAATTAAGCTAAACCTTGCTAACTTTCTAAAAGAAATCACATGTAATGCTGTTTGACTTTATATTTTACTTTTATTAGTAACAGCTTATATCATAGAAACATTCTACATTTTTTTGCAAGTTACGACAGTCACTGTAGAATTATAACATGGAAATATTGATCTAATGTTAATTACAATGTATTGAGACAGCTTACCATAGCTTTAACACCTTCAGGGAAGAGGAATCTGTTGTATATAGTGTCTACTGTATCATTGGGGTCCACAAACGTCCTCTTCTGAAGTAGGATAGGGCCGGTATCCAGTCCGTCATCAGCCCAGAACACCGAAAACCCTCCAACTTTGTCCCCTTGCATCAGGGTCCTGTTAAAGAAACAAAATATTGGTGTTTTTGAACTATTATCACAGACAAACTTGTTAACAAACATTTCCTATTCCTGGCATCAACTTTTTATGCTCCCGAAGGGTGGCATATTAAAATCGCACCGTCTGTCTGTCCGTCCATCCGTCTGTCCGTCCCCACTTTCAATTCGTGTCCGGACTGTAACTCTGTCATGCATTGAAGGATTTTAAAATAACTTGGCACACATGTCTAGCACATCAAGACGACGTGTCGCGTGCAAGACCCACATCCCTACCTCAAAGGTCAAGGTCACACTTGGAGTATGAAGGTTATGGAATCCTCTATATATGCACACATTCGTGTCCGGACTGTAACTTTGTCATGCATTGAAGGATTTTAAAATAACTTGGCACAAATATCTAGCACATCAAGACGACGTGTTGCGTACAAGACCCACGTCCCTAGCTCAAAGGTCAAGGTCAAACTTACAGTTTGAAGGTAACGGATTTCTCTATATATGCATGTATGCACACATTCATGTTCGGACTGTAGCTTTGTCATGCATTGAAGGATTTTAATATAATATGGCACAAATGTCTAGCACATCAAGATGACGTGTCGCGTGCAAGACCCACATCCCTACCACAAAGGTCAAGGTCACACTTAGAGTTTATAGGTAATGGAATCCTGTATATATGCAACATTTGTGTCCGGACTATAACTTTATCATGCTTTGAAGGATTTTAAATTAACTTGGCACAAATGTCTAGCACATCAAGCGGATGTGTCGCGTGCAAGACCCAAGTCCCTAGCTCAATGGTCAAGGTCACACTTAGTGTTTAAAGTAATGGAAAACTGTATGCATGGTTACTCTGTCATGCATGGAAGGATTTTAAAATTACATAGGACATTTATTGAGCACGTGGAGAGGACACAGACTGTAAGGCACCTCTTTCGTGGGCATTCGTCACTTGTGAGGGACAACTCTTGTTTCATCCTATTATATGAATTTATTGTTCAGAATTAATTTGAGAGTTAATATTTGCTTGATGACAGAGTATACTTTCTATAGTAACAGTCTCAAAGAAACACAGTGACTACCTTTGATGTTCTTTATATCCTTTGCACACCGGCATATTTTGTTACACACTCGACAGACATGCATGTGTTTTTGTAAACACTGTACATCACGTTATGCTACTTTCGGTTTACTGCGCGTGTTGTATACATCAGCAAATAGATTGAGCTGTAACATGAAAGTAAAAATTCCATTGGCCCTCCTACAGAGGTCACGCGCAGGGGTCACCCTGTCTGCTAACCTGCGTATGGACATGGACTTCTTTTTTTTTTTTTTTTCTAACGAGAGGTCAATTTTAAGCGTTCTCATAAGATGTCAATATACCTAGGTTTGAGTACGACATGTCTGCTTTATGTCTGTGAAAAAATATTTGCACGCGCTCAAAACACTATCCCACAGGGGCCTGTACGCGAACGTTGGTAAAATGAAAATTTTCAAAGCTGGTAAAATTGTGTCCAAGGTCATTTTCAAGGTTGTCTTAAACGTGTTAGCATTTGCCTCGGACGTCTGAGTTTTCAACATTCAGGAGCTGTCGGCATAGCCTTTAAATTCATACAGACAAAACGTGTTTCATATGGTAACTGTCACTTCTATGGAAGGCCAAACCTGTCTTAACCCACATATATATACGGTTTAATACGTCATCGGTGTTCAAAGGATATAATGAATGCATATGGATTTTGTATTGCTTATTCTGGAAGTAGAACATTAGCTTCTAAGCTTAATTTTGACAGGCAGACATTAGCCCCTTCACTATTAGCTTCTTCACTTTTCAAAGTTTCAAATTTGATTTGATGATGATTATAAAGAAAAGCTAACCTAAATATTTTTTGTAAGATTTATCTATTTTGCCAAAATAGAGATTATTATAATGGTAATATATGCAAAAAGATCATTTGATGAGGGACAAATATTCACCTAGTATGTAAAACTGGGCAGGGCTAATATCTGTACCACTGGTTCTAATTTTCCATAGATAACTTTCACATTTTCTGTAAATCTTAAGGGAGATATCAACTGAACTTTCAATCCAATAATATACAAATGCCCTGTTAAATATTGAACAGCAATCTAATTTACATCTACAATCTACAGCCAGCTTGTTGTCTGGTAAAGCCCAGACTAGCATGGAGCTTTAATTAATTGCATACTTTTCCAATATAATACATACAGTATCACAAACATTTATCTATAAGATAAAGGCCCCCCCACCCTGCTGACTAATGATTACAGCCTACTGATCCCATCTATGTCTGTATTAGTCTGGAAATCTCAAGTTACTGCCATATTTCATGTTACAGAATACTTCACTTTTAAAAAAAAATTGTTCCTAATGTTAACAACTGTGTGTACATAAAAAGCAGGCCATAGGACAAAACTTTCATATTCAGCAATACTCTATTATAATGATGTAATGTTGGAGCCTACCATTAACTTAGTTGTCAGATCTTTTTTTATTAATCTCTCTATATGTATTCCATTTAATATCTCTAAAAATCCTACATAATATCTCTGTGTCAAACAAGAAGTACCACTGTAACAGAAGGCTTCATTTATAATTTTATTGCAATTACATGTCATATCTAATAATTCATTTCAGCCTCTAGGAATGCTGTACTGAGGTCCCTGTCAGCAAAACAATGCATGTCTACTTTTTTGAATGGGGGGAACAACTAAGTAAGATAAAGAACTACACAAATGAGACACACATGAGAAAGGACATTAAAGTAAGAAGCACAGACACCATTCTTAGACACTTCGGTTGCAACTCTAATTCTTATTGGATATGTCATTGAAATCTGCAACAGTTAAATAACAAATATGTGGTCAGAAAATATCTAGAGTTTTTATTTAAACATTAATTTTTAGCTCATATAATTATGTTTGTTAGAGGTAGGATTAACTTCATAGTGACTTTGTCATTTGCAACAGTACAAAATGTATATATTTTTCACCGACTGTAAAAAAGTTTAACTGCTATGACTGAAAAGATTAAAACATTTCTGTGACCATTAAAAACGGAATATACCATTGAAAATATTGTCAATTTTTTTATTCACTTTTTCTTCATACTTTCAGTTAGATTAAACTAATCAAATTCTTTTTTTTATAAACATTACTGTAATCATAAAAAAAGTGCCGTCAGTAGGACAGCGTGCTCAACTTTTTTAGTGCTTGCCAATAAAACAAAACTTTGACAGTTAAGGGCACACAAGACTTTAACTAGGAATTTCTAAGTACAAATCAAGAAATTTTTTCACAGAGTTATCTTCTTTTGCTTACAGATAGGTCTTACGATGGTACATAAGTACTCCAACTTTCAAAGTAATATCTCAAATGGTTAAGTTAACAAGTGGACAAGAATGAAAATTTTAACTGAGTTTCTAAGTTCAAAAAGGGCCATAATTCAAATAAAATCCTTGACAGAATTACCTTCTCCTGCCCATGTTTGGGAATCATGATGGTAAACAAGTATTCCAACTTTCAAATTAAACTCAAAGTTCAGTCAAAAAGTGGACTGGTACAAAAACTTAACCAAGATTCTAAGTCGATAAAATGCCTTAATTTTTAAAACAAATCCCTGACAGAGTTACCTCTGGACAGATGGGGGTAATGATGTGAAATAGCATTAAAAGTTTCAAAGCAATATCTCAAAGGGTTAAGGCAATAAGTGGATTTTACCCATATTCAATGTATTTTCTAAGTAAACAAGAGCTGTCCCCCACAAGTGACGAATGCCCCCGAAAGAGGTACCTCACAGTCTGTGTCCTCTCCATGTGCTCAATAAATGTGCTATGTAATTTTAAAATCCTTCCATGCATGACAGAGTAACCATGCATACAGTTTTCCATTACTTTAAACACTAAGTGTGACCTTGACCTTTGAGGTAGGGACTTGGGTCTTGCACGCGACACATCCGCTTGATGGGCTAGATATTTGTGCCAAGTTTTTTAAAATCCTTCAAAGCATGATAAAGTTATAGTCCGGACACAAATGTATGCATATATACAGGATTCCATTACATATAAACTCTAAGTGTGACCTTGACCTTTGAGCTAGGGACGTGGGTCTTGCACGCGACACGTCATGTTGATGTGCTAGACTTTGTGCCAAGTTATTTTTAAATCCTTCAATGCATGACAAAGTTACAGTCCAGACACGAATGTGTGCATATATGCATATATAGAGGAATCCGTTACCTTCAAACTCTAAGTTTGACCTTGACCTTTGAGCTAGGGACGTGGGTCTTGTACGCGACATGTCGTCTTGATGTGCTAGACATTTGTGCCAAATTATTTTAAAATCCTTCAATGCATGACAAAGTTACAGTCCGGACACGAATGTGTGCATATATGCATATATAGAGGAATCAACTACCTTCGAACTCTAAGTATGACCTTGGCCTTTGAGCTAGGGACGTGGGTTTTGTACGCAACACGTCGTCTTGATGTGCTAGACATTTGTGCCAAGTTATTTTAAAATCCTTCAATGCATGACAAAGTTACAGTCCGGACACAAATGTGTGCATATATAGAGGATTCCATAACCTTCATACTCCAAGTGTGACCTTGACCTTTGTCAAAACAAGGACTATCAATGGCACTAAACTCATACAAGTGATCTTACTTGACTGTCTGACACCCCTGAAGTTTCAAATCAATATCACAAGGGATTACTGAGATATGTCCATGACAGTACCTTGCATGCAAAACTTTAACCAAAGCTACAACGCCAAAGCTGATGCACAAGCATGACAAGTGACTGTAATAGTTCTACATAATTTTTTATATTCTTCAAATGGTCGAGCTAAAAATATCAAAATTACAAAACAGTTAACCCTATGCCACCATATTCACACCTTAAAGACAAACAACATAGATGTACATTTACCAGTTGATTGCGGAAGCTCCTCTGTGTAGCGGAAGTAATGATGGATGATAGATGATGGATTGATGTTTCGGGAATGTTATAACATCCATGGGAATGAACTGAGAACAGAACGGTAGGACATTCAACTCTGCTCCTAGTGACTTGTATTCCTCCACCACCTCTGGTATGGCTACCTTCTTGAGCTGCCAGCGTTTGTATTTGTAGACGGGGATACCGTCTGCCTCTGCAGCCACAGCTGTAATACAAGATAGGTCAGTGTCATTTGATGCGCCACAAACTGAACTGCCTGCCTTTACCCTAACCCTATTTTTTTTTAAATGAGCTTAACCATCCTTAAACTATGACAGTTCCACTAAACATTTAAAGGGGTGTTCAGTGAAAATATATAGACTGAAAAGCAAACAGTCCAGATCATGGTAGGGCTGTAAAAATGTTGAATGCTTGCTGGAAAGCACAAGAATATAAGTTAATGAGTTAATTTTTTGTTGTTACTTAAAGAAAGTGGCAGCTTAATGCACGTGCATTTAATATACAGTAATGGCAAACAGGTTTTCTTCATTAAATTTTAATATTGGCTGTTGAAAGCAGGAGGAAAATAAAGTCAGGTGACAAAGTTGTTGTAACTGTACACGTGTATCTAAAACTTTACGTAACTAGTAAGTAAGTGTATTTCAGCATGTTTCATGATTTTCAGCAAGCTTACCTAATGGATCTGGTTTCCCATTCACATCTTGTACAGTGAAAACACCCACAATCTTATGGCCATCTTTCTGTAACAGCTTGTACACGTCTGCCCCAAACAAACTCTGTCCAATCACTGCTATCTTCATTCTATTTAGAGGCTGAAAAGATACATGTATTTAAGTGATTAGGTTTTAAAGTACTTTCAGTGCTTTGATTTATCAAATTCCTGATGGTCCTAGGTTTTTCACATTTAACATTATTCAAATATTAGTATCTAGTTATATTTTAAGGAGAGAAAAAAGTAACTTTGATTGTCATTTTTACATTAAAAAGGTCCACCTTATAAGTAATTTTCAGGCTTATTGCAATATTCAGTTACACCACAAACTGACACAACAATATTTCTTTGCACCAGTAGCTGAAAAATGATAATGATAAATTAAGAAAAAAACGCTGACTTTACAAAACATGGTAAAAAACGCCAACAAAATTATACATAAAATACTGTACTGTCATGTTGACTGTCTTGAAAGATACATTTTTATATCAACAAGATGGAAAAATATCTCAGGAAAAAAGAATCTTTTATCATGCACATGAAGTTGACAAAATAATAATTCTTTTTATAAAACTACAAAACATCAACACTGTCTCTTTTCAACTTCACTAGAATCAATGGGATATTTAGTAAGGATTGCAGTAAGTTTTTAGATACATTGTACAAGCTAAATATCATCAATACAAGTTTACCTTTAATAAATGTTATATCCAACAAAAAAAGTCAAAATAACTGAAAAATTAAACTAAAACAGTTATAGGCTAGCATTTATATACCAACACAGTGAATCAGTCACTTGTGAAAATGATTAAATTAAATATGCACACTTTATACAGAGATCAAGGACACCAGAAGAAAAAGAAAACGCTCAAAAACGACCTTCCACACTCTTTTAAGGGGTACAGTAGGTTATCATCTTTCCAAACACTTGGAGAGATAATAGGATTTATTTATTTATTTAGACTGATTAACGGACAAGCAAGATAGTTTGAAAGATAACTATTTCACAAATAAACATTGCATTGTTTATGTACAAAATTTTCTTATTCTGAATTATTAAAGTTGTTGACAGGTATACAAATGTTATAAAGAAAGATTTGTATAACTTGTGTAGGCAAATCAAATATGAAATATAACTAATTATTGGAGGTAAATTTTGAATGCACTACAAGTACTTACATTATCACGTACAATGTACATTGTATAACAAATATCATTTACAAGAGTTGAATTTGACTGTGCATGTTGTGATCTTTATGACATTTAGCATGTTCAAGCATTAAAATATTTAAGATTATTTAACTATAAATGAATATGCATAAATTTACAGCAAAGTTTGATTTTCCTTTACTGCAATACAGTTAACACAGTGGCTACAGTCACACAAGTGACAGACATCAGATCTATTCTTCCAGTCCAGCTTTTGCAGTGCCACTCAAGAAGACTTTTGTCTCTCCAACACTTAATCAAAATCAAGGCCTTTGGACTCTAGAGCATTCAGAACACTGGACGGGTTCTGCTATGGACACAACTGTGTGAACTTATTGCTGTGGTTGAATAACGCTCCATTGCAAAAAATTTGCTTATTCCTGTAACACAGATCTATCACTTATTTATCGATGTTTAATAAACAGCTACTGGAAAAATCCTTTTTAACCAAAAGTGACTCAATTCTACTTGTATGATATCTATGGAAAGAAGACAGCCGTATTTGCACCAGAAAATGACATTAAAGATTACAACAAACTGAATTTGCACCAGAAAATGACATTAAAGATTACAACAAACCGTATTTGCACCAGAAAATGACCTTGCAGACTACTACAAACCATATTTGCACCAGAAAATGACCTTAAAGATTACTACTAACTTGTTCAAACTCTAAATCTAGGTGAACTACAATCATTATCTATGATGATGCAAGTTGAGGTCAGAAATTAGGAATGCAATTGCAACTACAGCAGGTATTTTTAAAGCATATATACCACAAACTAACAAGTTAAAAAATAAATAAACAAGATGTTACAAACTTATTTATGAAGGTAAAGAGTAATTAATTTCTGCAGTTACTAGTCATATATCAATGTTTTAATGTATGGCAGGTAAATCAAATACACTGCATATAAATATTACAGAAAAACACAAAATGATGAATTTATGATTAAGGAAGTTGCATTTAACATATATAGTATGTTAACGAAGTACAAATTCTCAAACCTCTATGTTGATTTAATTCAAACAATGCACTTCACTCTGTGTAAAAAACTCTCACTTATTTAAACTAACTGAAGTATTAAAGATTAATATGCGACAAAATTTAAATACAAACATATTTTTAAACTATTATAAATAATTTAAACCACATACTGTACTAGAGAGTAATCCGGCAAATATAAATGGGTGAAAACTCCAGTTCAACACAAGTCAAACTGTACACAAAGGGACCTAAAATGCCTGGATGAACAAGTAGCTAGATAGATAGTTTGCTTTATCATATAATATTACATCACTTTATATAGCCTTATATCAGTTGTTTAAACATCCAAAAGTGTACACTAACAAAGGTCAATGGCTTGAGTTTAACCCCACTACGGCCAGTATGGGGACAATAAAAAGGTCAATATTGGGATTTTGCTATTTTTTCAACCAGATCTTTATGTCAAGCCAATATTATTTCATTTTGTTGATTCTCCTGTATTTTGGGACAAAAAATGTCAAACTTGTACTTCAATTTTATATGGTTCAGAGAATTATCAAAAAAATTAAATGGAACTGTCTTTCAAACAAGCATATAATTATTGAAAGAGCAAGATGTGAATATACCAGATGTACTGAAAAGCTGGTATTTCTGAGTTTTACTTTTTTAAAATTTAATACCCAGTTATGTTATGAGATATAAGACATTTAAGTTTCCTCTTTCTGACATGCATCACCAGGAAGAGCATTAAAAGTATCATATTATGAATATACTTTGCCCTGATGTACTGTAGTGTCCAATTATACTGCATGTGACTATTCATATAATTAACGTTACTTATAAACCCTTCATGTACATTTAGCAAACCTTCACTTTGATAAATTTATAAATTTGACTTGAGGGTATTATTTGAAATTACATTGTGAAAATTACATTCTCCAGAAAATGTCACAAGTAATCTTTACTTACAGTATCATGTATGCAGATTTTAAATTTAATATAAAAACGCTGCCGACTGCAGTACTATAAATACCCTACTGATTATAAACAAACCTTGTACACAAACCTTGACCGAGTTTACAAGTTTAAACTGTTTTTCTAAGGCTAAATCTGATTGGTGGAAAATAGCACACCTCCTAGTCCAGATATCAGTCAGAATGTATGTATAATGTAATGGCAAACTGAACTGTCGCCAAAATATAAATGATGACATGCCATTTTCAATCTTTAATTTTTAAAAAAATGCATAGATCCGTCAATTTATATTTAATCTTCAGATTCAGTTATCTATTACTTTTAAGAAAACGATAAAAGTCATATTTTTAAAGAACCTAAATGACAAGATCAATCTTTTTAAAATATTTTTTTATTTTATCAATGAAAGACACTGACCAGTCATTTCTTTTACAAAATTGGGTTTTCTCTTTTCATTACATTAAATTGCATAATTGTTACAACAAAGTACATACATGAGGGCCAGAGTAGAAGATTCTTTTAAAAGATTTCCTTTAAAAATATATGTAAAATCAAGTCAATCACAGAGTGGGGTCAATTCTAACCCCAGTGTCATGGTTTTAAGTTGGTAGAGGTCCACAAGGCAATGCTAGATAAATGCTAAGGGTTTCAGGGAGAAGGTTTTTAAAGTGTTACGTAAACCTATCAAAAGACCAAAATCAACACACTCCTGCAGGAGGGGTACAATTTTAACTTGCTACAGCTGATATCTTATCTTTAGGCCTTGTGGTTTTAGAGAAGAATTTTTTATTTTTTTTACATGTAAGCCTATTATGTAAAAATGAAGTGACACAATTTTGACCCAGGGGTTATGTTCTAACCAATGTTGGACTATAGAGGTCCACTAGACAATACTTCATGTCAAATATCTAAGCTCTGGGCCTAATAGTTTTTGAGGGGAAAATTTTAAAAGTCTTTCTTTCCATGGTATCCATGCAGAGTTCTGCATGGAATGGAATTATTTGAAAAATTTGGTAAAGCTTCATGCCAAGAAACATCTCTGCCAAGTTTCATCAACATTGGCTTTATGGTTTCAAATGAAATGACCTTTAAATAAAATGGTGAACGGATGTACAACTGCCGCCGAGGGATCCTAATAGCTCACCCTGGCAGTTTGTGTATTTTAGGATACATGATACAATATACCAGATATATCTTGTATGATTCAAAAGTATCAAAATTAGACTGAACTGCCTGAAGTGAGAGTTTATGAACACCAATCATTATAACTGAACTTCCAGTGTAGCATCCAGGATTCTAAAATCTGCATGGGGATTTCGCCCCCCTTCAGGTAGGAGGGATCTTTTTAAAAAAAGGATGTATTCATGGAATGTTCTAATGTGCACAGGAAAAACGCTCATTAAGATGCTGAAGAGTTTATGCGCTAGTCGTTCAAACCCGCCAGATACCAGGTATGGGTTTGTAGAGAAGACTCTAGTAACATGATTCTCAGCTTCAATTCATACGTCTAGGGATATGTGAAATTATTCATTCGTTCAACGGGGGTTACTTGGCTTTTATTGTTGAGCTGTATACAACTAAAGTTTAACTTGGTGCAAATTCAAATTTTTATGAACAACAAAAGAAAATGAGTGTCATTGGGTAAATTTAAAGCTTTGAATTCACATTCTAAGGATTTTATATGTTAAAAACACCGAGATGACCGAGGTATGTTTTAAATTGGCAGAAATTCACAAAGAAGCAATCAATAAACGCTTAGTTTACCCATTTCCTGAATGAAGAAACAATAAGCACCCGATATACTGACTGGTTAAAATATAAGCCTTTGTCAAGCTTAACCAAGGCTGAGAATACTGATGCATAACACTGTTATTATAAAAGAAATGGCAGGTAAAAGTATATGATATATATAACACAGTTTTTTTTGCTTTACTACTGCTCTTACATTCATCAAGATGAACTCATATACAAAGAAATTGATTACCGGACGACTAGCCTAGCATACTATAATGGTGTTGGGCCCAGTATTCGTGGTAGGTCCAGAATTCGTGGTATTTAGACAGTTTTTTCTGTCCCCATTGCTCTCATTAAATAAAACAACTGAAGTTAACCAAACTGTAAATATGTTCCAGTTGATGTTTTCCGTTGATATCCTTTATGAAAATTTGGTGTTCTTATACCTAAAATGTTGCTTCAGGTACTCCCAAAGTGAGTCTGAACATGTTTTTTATTGTTGAAATGATTGCTTTTTTAAAACTGTTACTGAAAGAATAGTTGACTGTTTGTTTATATGTAATCACCTGATATTGATTCACAAGACATAAAACTATATTTTAAACGGTTCTGAAATATCATATTGGACCTTCTGTTGTGATGTAACTTTTTGGTCGCCCCGAATTCTGAGCACAATTCCTGTGACGTCATAGGTCAACACGCTTTTATATTTTGGAAGCTGTATAAACAATGTGATAACCAGCTAAATAATTAAGTCGTATGTTAAATGTTAGATGTTCTTGGTTATTTTTGACCTTGGTTGTTTCCTTTGTTTATTTTTTGTACTCCGTAGTGTTATAACGGGTTCTAATTACCACAAATGGGCCAACCAGCATATAGGCTGCTCGTCCGGTTACCGGACGACTAGAAAAAATTCCGGATGAGCAGCCACTTCCTATTATAAACACTGCTACAGCAACTGCGGATTATGTATTATACTATGATCACTTCAATGTATATTAAAAACAGAGAATGTATTTTTGCCTGCAGATTGGCAACAGGTTGCCCACTCTGTGACAGTTTCATGTCGGTCTGTTGGAAAAAATGTGTCAATCTTGCAAAATAATATCACATGGCATGGAGTATCACAGATGCAACACTGGTTTCACATTAATGATTTTGTTTTCCCTGTAAAGCAGGAGCATAACAAATTAAATTTATCCGACTGATTGTGCTTTGTTACAAACAAACAATTCTTCGTGGAGCTGCTTTTCACCTCACGTCTACTCGCGAATACAGGAGACACTTAAAGTAGTAGGCGACTATTTCTATGTCCTTACACACTTTTCAAGGTAACATGATGTGAAACATTCATACGACCTTGTACTTTTAAATACCGTTAAGATAAAATGAAGTTACCTGAGATAACGAGAAATGTCGAACGAATTGTTTTGCAGACAACATACTTCAGCTGTTTATCTGGGCACTTGCGTCATCACATACATTCCGTTACTTTCCGTTACTTTCCGTAGTTGCGTAAACACACTCCCCGCTGCGGTTACTCCCCCTTACACACATTTCCAGGTAAAGAAAAATATAGAATATAGATATTTATACTTAATTTTAGATAGAATGTTACATTAAAACAATAATTATGTGGCAAATTTCAAGTACAAAAACGGCATAACTCTATCAAATATGACCTGGACATACAAAATTTGGCGGCATCACGACCCTTTTGTCAGAAGCAATGCAATATTTGAAAGTATGATGAAGAAATCTAAAGAAATGACAAAGTTATAGCTAAAATCTAAGTACAAAAAGGGGCATAACTCTGTCAAATATGACATTGACCTACACAATTTATGTTTGTTTGTTATTGTGCTTATTTGGTCCACCATCCTCTAAAGAGGCTATCATCGTTACGACCCACCTACAAAATTTAGCGGCATCTCGACCCTTTTATCATAAGCAATGCAATTGTAAAGTTTGATGAAGCTATCTTTAGAAATGGCAAGGCTATAGCCAACGTGGACGGACCGACGTACGGACATAACGATCCCTATGTTTCGTCTTTTCTCCGAAAGGGCGACACAAAAACTCAATGTACCCTTGGACTGTTGTCCAGCAGAACGCATTACCATCTCGTGTAGTCAATGCTGAAATAATCTCCGAATTTAAATCAGCGCTGACAGCATCAATGTTTCATCCGCTTTGCACAACCTATTATATATACATACTATTTGCAGGGATTTTAAGGTGTTTGGTTTTGCACTTTTAATTATCACCAACTGCCAGGAAGTGCCAGGTGGACCGAGAAGCTGGGAAAATCTTTTACTTTAGAACCCCTATGCATAGCCATAATGTTCAATGTTGAACGGTAGCCATTACAGCAAAAGAAGAAGAAAAGGAAGAAGAAGAAGACTACAGTTTATTTTCAAAATCAACAATGGTTACACAAATAGCATGGCAATCACAAATGATGCATAAAATAAGGTTATAAAGTAAAGAAGGAATAATTCTCGCTAGATAAACAAAATAAAAGCAAGCACATACAGTAAATTGCGTAATATTTCATGTTGGAATAACACGATGAAGACATAGATGGTTAAATATCAATCAACTTTCTAATAAGATGTACTAAATAATAACACCTGTGATGCCTATAGCGTGGCAGATATTACAATGTTGTAGGTAGTATTTTAAACATCAGATGTTAACACTTTACAAAATTAATTACTTTAAATATGCTGCCAGATATATTATTATAATAGAAAGTCTACGTGCACATATAAAGTGATTATACTATAACAGAAAATACAACGATGTACATTTATAACAGCAAATGTTGAACAAAAATCCTAACTTATTACTTGAAATAAGGTGCCAACTGCCTTATGGCGCTTCGTGTTTGTTACTTTAATCTATGTCTGCCATCATTTGCAATATTATTTGCCAAACATGACTACATAAATTTGCATTATTCGCCCACGAATGTAAAACAGGTTTGACACGCACCATATTGTCTTCTCATGTAGCCGTTTTCTAAAAAATAAACATGCTTTGAATCAGTAGTAGCAGCGGATGTGCTTTCACTTGAGAAGATACTGTTTCATAATTGCACTTATGCTGTAAGGCCGTTTTTGTACAATTGCTTCTCTTTTTGACAAAAGCCTACTTCAGTAGTCGATTAATGTCTCTGACTTGAAATCACTAAACGTCTCACATTCTCAGGGTCGAGGGTTCGTGCCTCGATACCGACTGCAGTATTTCTGTATAATGCTTGACAATGGACGGATGTGTAGAATTGGTCCTTCCCATGAACAATGGTTACTTCAACTGCTTGTCTTTAGTAGATTACTTAGCTACCGCTTAAACGGGCATAAAAAGGATTATTAGCTCACTCAGTGCTAGGATCACTGGATGTCCGTCGTCAACAATTGTATTTAAACAATATCTCATGAGTAACCTCCTTCCAAATCTTGTTGAAATTTGATAGGTTTTTTATGCATGATGCTTTACTAATGGTGTTCAAATAATTCCATTCCATGCAGAGCTCTGGCTGCTATGGCAAAAAATGAAGAAAAAAATACTTTAAAAATCTTCTTCTCCAAAATCGCAAGACCGTTAGTTGAGATATTTGAGGTTTGGCAGTGTCTAGTGAATTAATTAATTAAAGAAAATGGAAAAGCAAGGTGAAATTTTGAAAAATAACTGCGAATTCAGAAAATTTCCACAACTATCTCATAGATTGTACGAAATAGTGCATTGTTATATACAATGTATAACTAATAACAAGGTTTTCAATCAATCAAATCAATCAGTTCTTTGCAAGCTGTTATTAGCTCTTTTTGCGACAAAGTTGTAGAAGCAGCAATTTGACCATAATTTACAGATTATAGATAGCGATGATTATATGTACAAGCTTGTCGTGTCTCTTTGTCTTGAGCTTGGGGAATGGTGAGATTGACCCGCAACAAATCTATAGTTATTCATAGTTTGGGTAACCTCGTGTCTCTATATTATATAATGTGCCTGTTGTCCTTTGAGCATTTGGAAAATGAGTTACCTATATAGCTACAGTGTAGACCTTCTCTGCTGCACTGTAGAACTTTCTCTTCTGCAATATGAACCTTCTCTGCTGCAGTGTGTAACTTCTCTTCTGCACTGTGAACCTTGTCTGCTGCACTGTGAACCTTGTCTGCTGCACTATAAACCTTCTCTGCTGCACTGTGAACCTTCTCTGCTGCACTGTGAACCTTCTCTGTATGCACTGTGAACCTTCTCTGCTGCACTATGAACCTTGTCTGCTGCACTATAAACTTTTTCTGCTGCACTGTGAACCTTCTCTGCTGCACTGTGAACCTTGTCTGCTGCACTATGAACCTTCTCTGCTGCACTATGAACCTTGTCTGCTGCACTGTGAACCTTCTCTGCTGCACTGTGAACCTTCTCTGCTGCACTATGAACCTTCTCTGCTGCACTGTGAACCTTGTCTGCTGCACTATGAACCTTCTCTGCTGCACTGTGTAACTTCTCTGCTGCAACGTGAACCTTGTCTGCTGCAGTGTGCAACTTCTCTGCTGCACTGTGAACCCTCTGCTGCACTGTGAACATTCTCTGCTGCACAGTGTTAACCTTCTCGGCTGCAGTGTTTACAACTTCTCTGCTGCAATGTGAACCTTCTCTGCTGCACGTGAATCGCGCAAGTGTTTACATTCCGGCTGCAGTGTCACTGCTGCAATGTGAACCTTCTCTGCTGAGTGTGTGTTTACATTCCCTGCTGCACTGTGAACCTTCTCTGCTGTAAGTGTTTACATTCCCTGCTGCACTGTGAACCTTCTCTTCTGTAAGTGTTTACATTCCATGCTGCACTGTGAACCTTCTCTGCTGTAAGTGTTTACATTCCATGCTGCACTGTGAACCTTCTCTGCTGTAAGTGTTTACATTCCATGCTGCACTGTGAACCTTCTCTGCTGTAAGTGTTTACAATCTCCTCTGCAGCAAACAAAACTTGTGTCATCTTATTTGTTATAAACCTTGAAACAGCATATATATCACAGTGTGACATTGTGAGTGCTCAATGATGATGTAATCATTTGATTTTCACACAGCTCTGCCAGCTCTTAGAATAGCAAATTATCTTCCCATTTTGAATCTTAACGATCAGATAATATAAGTTTGTGTTCTGGCCCTGGTCCCTGGAATTATATGACACAGTCATTTGTAAGCACAAACTTGCAAATTCAGATTTATTAAACACATGAATCACACAGGTGACGCAATGGAGATATCTTGTAATAACAAGGATGAGTCTGTTTTTAGAACGCATGAGCAAAGCTCTCATGTTGAGCTACTGGTTGGCCCATAGCTTAGATATGGCATTTATCATTGTCCGGCGGACCTCTACAGAGACCGTTGAAATCTTGACCCATGGGTCAAAATTGAACCGGCAATGGAAATCTTAAAAAAACCATTTATTCTGCAAAACCACAAGACGTAGAGTTTAGATAGTTAGTGAGTAACATTGTCTAGTGGCTCTACCAAAACTCACGCCCCTAATGTCAAAATTGACAACACTAAGGGGGTCACTCGTTTTCATATAGATGCAGGAAAAACTTTAAAATCTTTTTCTGAAAAACCACAAGGTATAGAGCTTTGCTATTTAGGACTTAGTTTTGCCTAGAGGGCCTCTACCAAGTTTGTTCAAATCACTTGTTTTACACAGATTTATACAGGAACTACTTTAAAAATCTTCTTCTCCAAAATATCTTCTCTGAAACCACTGGGCCAATGTTGATGAAACTTGGCAGGGATGTCCCATGCATAAAGCTCTACAAAATATGACCCAAGAGTACCGTATCATGCAGAACTTTGGTTGCAATGACAACAAATAGGAAACGCTTTAAATCTTCTTCTCTGAAACCACAAGGCATAGAGCTTAGGTATTTAGCATGAAGCATTGTCTAGTGGACGACTACCAAGAGTGTTCAAATTATGACTCCTTGGTCAAAATTGACCCCGCCCGGGATGTCACTTGATTTTACATACGATTATATACGAAAAAAATTATAAACCTTCTTCTCTGAAACTGCAAGGCCTGAAGCTTCTATATTTGGCATGATATCATTACCTATTGGACCTCTCCTGAAATTATTCAAATTATGGCCCCCAGGTCAAAATTAACCCCATTTTGGGGTTTACTTGATTTTACATGTAGGTTTCTATAGGAAAAATTAACCGCATGGACTTATATAGGAAAATTCTTCTTCTCAAAAACCAAAAGGCATATAGTTTAGATATTCATATGTAGCATTGTCTAGTGGAACTCTAACACGTTTGTTCAAATAATTATGCATTTGGGGTCACAATTGACCAGACCATGGGTTTCCCTTATATGTATATAGTGTTAAAGGAAAAACTTAACCTCCAGTGAATCATTATAGCAACAGGCGACTTACCTAGCAATCACTTATTTCCATAGCAAGCAGTGACTTCCCCCAAGAACAAGTGACTTCATTAGCAACCAGTACCTTCCTTAGCAACTACTGACTTTTCAAACAGAAAGTGACTTCCTTAGCAACGTCTTAATCCCCTAGCAACTAGTGAAGTCCCCTAGCAACACTTGACTTCCATAGCTAGCAGTGATTTCCCTAGGAACAAGTAACTCTTTTAGCAACAACTACTTAGATACAACTTAGTTCGCTAACAGCCAGTTTTCCCCCTAGCAACCAGTGACGTTCTAATTAACCTTAAGCAACGTCTTGTCATCAGCAACCATTGAATGTCCTGTTCATCTGGTGACCAGTATGGTCCAGTTACTTCTTTAGCAACTAGTGCCTTTTCCAAGCAACAAGTGACTTCATAAGCAACTACTGATTCGCTTTAGCAACAAGTGTCTTCCTTAGGTTGGTGTACTGGTACTCAGGTGACCGATATAAGGCCATCATGACCTTCTCGTAATGAATAATTTTCTAGTACAATTACATATATATCTGTGAATGTTAAGGTGTTCCCTCTATTAACATTCATTATAGTTGTTTATAATCTCCACAATATCAACAACAGAAAAAACAACAACAACAACAACAGAGATTAATATTTTATTCTCGTATTAATATTTGATTGTGTTCCAGAACGTGTATAAATAAAAGACAGATGTGGTACAGCTCCTGCCAACTGGACCTCTTGATGCCTGAGCTTAACGTGAATATTGATGTGAATGAGTGAAAATATCACGTGATGATAGTGTGGTCACGTGATTTGTCTAAAATTGCTGCTAGAACTCGAAAGGAACGCATTTTATTTCATAAGGAAACTATTTGATTAAGTCATTGAAAAATGTTTACTAAACAATTTTCATCAAAGTATGATTTATGAAGTGTATGGTTTTAAGCAGCCATTTTGTCGCAAAACGAATAACAAATAATAATCCTGTGCTATGGCACTGACCTATATACACACGTGCATATAGGCTCGTGGCAAAGGTAAGGAAAAAAGTAACACGTCACTCTTAAAATGTTGAATAACCACACAAAAATAAAGCAGAATTGTTCATAACATGTTCAACTTGGTAACTTAAAGACAAAATACGTATATTATCTACAAACGTCTGAAACAACTCTCATACGACATAAAATGTTTTTTTTTAACAAGTTGGTTTGGAAACAAAAAGTAAAAGTTCTACCGTTTATATCTGTATCGTTTTTATCTCATACCATATCGTTAGCTTTTCAAAAATCCAAGTTCCGAGAAAGACAAGTTCTGACAGCTGTCAATGTGCGCGCTAACATTGCAAAATGATAATCAGAATATTCATGTTTGTTTAAGATAAATAGACAGTGGCATTTTTTAAAAGACTTTTGACAATGAAAAATGAAAAAGAAGAGAAATGCTCAAGAGTTTGATTGGGGGTCTTTTTTGCTACTGGTAAGGGAAGTAACTACCCAAGGAAGTTTGGGTAATTAGTCTGTTTTAGTTTCTATTTGAAATTTATCTAACTTGTTTTCCCTGAACAAAAATACAGTTTAGGATAGAAAATAGCGGTAAAACACGACTTTACGCTCATTCACTTCCAACAGGAATAAGACAATATTTATAACTAAGGAAATGGTACAGAAACATATAAATTAAGCAGAAGTAACAAAAATGTTTTAACTCTTTTGATATTGATAGAATAAATATTATACAACAGGTCCAGCAGTTAAATCAAATAGCAAAGGTGCATTTGAAAACACACAAACACATGAATAGTTGTGGGTTACATTGTATTAACACGTTTTTTTTCAATGTTTACACACATCTACAAACTATAAAGTTATATTACCAACCAAGTTCCGTGGAATATCAACGAAATACGCAGCGCCGTTAAACCGTAACATACTTAATTAATATAAAGTATTTAAACTTCATTAACTTTGGACATTGAACAGTATATTTTCAGAACGTTAAATGATAAAGAGTTACAGACTGTACAGTTAACAGAGTAGGTCATGACGCATGATCCACGCTGGTTACGGAGGATCGGAGTCTTGTACTGGTTCTTCCCAGGAACGATGGTTAGGTACACTGTCCGTCTGTAAAAACGACCACAATACGGTTTGAACAGGCGTTAAAATAAACAACAACAAGAACAGATCGGACAGGGTGGCTAAACAAATAGGTGATTCATTAATCGTAAATATTTCTTGACAACAATAGTCGAAAAATGTTGCACACCATTTCTAACATAAAGAATAATTCATTGGCTTTCATAAACAAACGTTTCTTTAAATGAAACAGAGTTTAATGCTAATAACAATGAAGAAAAATATATTTAACAACATAATACTAGTATGTACAGTCATGTGTATCGATTATTTGTCAAATGAAACGAGTAAAATGTTAATAAAAGTTAAGTAAACACAAATCATAAACAATTTCCCCAAATAACGTGAAACACAGACTAACACAAATAAAATATATATCATATAATCCAACTAGAGATGAGTTAATGGACACCAAAACACTTCCCCTAACAGCAAAACATGTACATATAACAAAGTGTAAGGCAACATATTTATGACCTCCGACAGTCAGTTGCGCCACATCGGCTCTCTCCATCTCATTGAAATGTCGCTTGTGATAAGGCAAAACTCATTTCCGCAAAATAACAACTGCTAGACGTTCGATATTTTACTTTATTTGCAATTGTGATGAAAAGTTTACTTATGTTTACCATAGGCGCGGCCTTCCATATCACAAAGTCTGCAGTTTTAGTTTTAATCAAATCGAGTGCATTTGCGCCGCCATTTTTTAAAGTTGTTCGTTACAATGTCGCATTAGATAAAATTTCCGTAGAGAGTGATCACAATGTTTGTAATTTCATGCCGTTTGCACGCTATTTAAGCATTTTGTATGTGAAGCATGAAAAATTTTGGTGTAAGGATAAAAAATCAAATCAAATGGTAATGTTTTACAAAGTGAAACATTGGCGTTAAAGTTTTGAGCAAATCAGTGTGTGTAAATAACAATAGGTGGTATTATACAATTATATATACATATCACTTCATACGCACAACCAGTATATAATATATATGTACAAATGTGCTTAAATGTCTCAAAATGTATAATTATATGGTGCCTGTACATGTACATAAATCAAGAACAACCGACTAAATATAAATTGTTTCATGTCTGCTCTTTGGAACTAGTCTCGTATATTCCAAAGATGGATTCATGTTCCATTGGCATTTTCAACTTTGTTATTGAGCGGGAAACTTGTGCCGATTTTAAACTCTCTTTATCAAACAATTGGGACAATCACACCAAGGCAAAATAAGCCCTCTGTTCTTCTGTAGTATAGAAAGTTCTCTAAAACAACTTTAGCCTAAATATAATAGTTTCTAGAATGACCACAACTTAGCATAAATGTTATGGTGTTATTCCGAAAATATATTTTATGAAACCTCGAGGGGCAAGTCTAAAAGTAATACAATATACGTGGTAGTCCTAATGACAGATCTATGTTTGGTTTGATTTTAAATGTACTGAAGTGTCTGTGAAATATGTGCAACAAGTTTATAACATTTTAATATATGGACACATGACATATTGCAAAAAGGTGTTATGTGCTTTCACTCTCTAGTTGAACATTGAACCTTTTGACCTTTGAAGTCCTCCATTATACACTTAGTCCACGGATATACACTAAATCTTCGGTTATTCACTAAGTCCTCAGTTATTCACTAAGTCCTCGGTTATACACTTAGTCCTCAGTTATACACTAAGTCCTCGGTTATACACCAAGTCCTCGGTAATACATTAAATCCTCGGTTTCTTTTATTTCTGTCTACAGATGAAAATACGATAATCTACCATCTAAGAGGAAAGGCCTTTTTGATTTTGTGCTTTGCACGTATTTTGCATATTTTCAGAGTTAGTAACAAGGCATTTTACTCGACATTTGCTGTGACTTGCACTCTTATATTTCAAACATCAAGCTTTTAATACTATGGCATGAGCCAAATGCAGTCGTATTTACTCGGCAATTTCCGGGAAACTCCGGAGATATGACTTTTCGTAGGAAAACGTCAAATTGATTCGATTGGCACCAAATGACACTTCCGTTGCAGACGATTTAATATAAATAGACGCAAATATTAAAATACTGCTTTGTTCCAAAACATTATTTAAGAGCACCATTCGTCTGTACAAAACATCAGACTGAAAGCTACTTTAATTTACATGATAAGTAACAAAAGATTAATTCAATTTACTTGA
Source organism: Saxidomus purpurata (assembly GCA_022818135.1). Lineage (NCBI taxonomy): Eukaryota > Metazoa > Mollusca > Bivalvia > Venerida > Veneridae > Saxidomus > Saxidomus purpurata. The sequence goes on from JAFMSR010000009.1 coordinate 8,469,923, forward strand.
TAAATAACAAAAGTTCTTTTACGTTCAATTATTAATAAATGGAAAACAATTATCAACGAGTGAAAATGTATACAGTGCTTGTTTACACAGGTTGCAAATGTTTAACATAAATCACACTGCACTTGAAATTTCCTGATGAAATCTGAAACTTTTTTTTGTAAAACTGTTAAAAGTAAAACAAAAAATGTTAAAATACGTTCACAAATACTCGTATGTTTGAAAAACAATAATCGAGTTGTCGACTTTATTCAAATGAGCCTTTTACTAGATGTCATATCATAAGTATTTCGCTATGACATCATCTTTGATGTTTTGTACTAATTTAATAGATCTATGGAGTCCTTAAAGTACAGAATAATAAACCGCTACTCCTATGGTTAGTTTGTTGTATTTGTGAAATATACTGTTAACTATACTACCGACCACTCCAAGTCACAGCAAAGTGTCGTATTTGTTTTTACTCATACCCTTTCTCACAAAGAATGTGATATAGTATATCGTATTAAACTTAGTGTTAAAACTGTAAGCAGTAACCATGATGACAATATCGCATGTTCACAGCCGCAGGTGAGAGTTTCCTGAAATTGCAAAAAATAATATGTGTATACATTGAATAAATTAGAATCTTAGAGCGAGACATTTTATTGCTTGTCAATTGACTCTTCAGAAGGGTTTGAAAACAGCATAGGTCATAGTACATGAGTTATTTGTAATCTTTACAAGCAAGTCAAGTAAAAATTACAATAATCTCTTATCACAGGTGGCAAGTAAGATACATTTATAAGAAATGTTAAAAATAAGACATAAAGATTCTAAATACATTTATGACGGATCCAGAATTGTTCTATTCATACCAAAGATGAGTTGATAAAAATCGGTTGCTATAATACTTACATTCTTAAAAAAGTCTGAGCACGGGAATTTCGTGTCTACATATTTGCTTCTACTTCGACTTTGACACTGTTTTTCTTCCGACTGTATGGTAAGTAAAGGAATATATGACAGCTGCAGAATAAGAGAGACGAGCAGTATCATTAAAGCTGCTCGCTCTTAGCTGGCGTTGAAAAAAATAAATTTTTCAAAAATGGCATACTAATACATAAATATAAAACTAAAGACTAGAATCAGCATAAGAGGTAAATATCTAGGTAGGAATTTACAAAAAATGATTGAAAATGCTGGTTTTACGGCACCGCTATACCATATGTTTATATTGGAATTTCAAAAGCGTTTGCAACGCTTTATTATTTGGTAGCGCATTATTTCAAATCTACAGATATACGCGAAAGGAATTTATACTGGAACCTTCTTATATGACTATATGTTGTAAAATATGTTATTTTCATACAGTCTGAAGAACTTTATTTTTTCACAAAAATCTGAGAGCGAGCAGCTTTAAAAAAGATACACGGCCGTAGTAGCCAATGTGTTCTTCAGTTAAAAGTACATAATTCTTTTTATGTGCATTGCTTTCTGCCATTTTTACATTATCCTCCTGACACAGTATTCACTAAAACATTCCCTTCATTTTGCAGAAAAATAGGCAATTTGTAGATAAAGTGTGTTTGTGTTTCATGCATACCATGCATACTGCATTCCAAAGACAGTAGTTAATTAATAATTATCAATTAAATTAGGTAAATTGATCTTTATTATGTGTTGACGAGCGGAAATTTAGTTCATTCCAAGTTATGTGAGAGTATAGAATAAACGAAAATGTAAACAGCCCAAACACTTCAGACAGCGAAATTCTGTTAATTTCCAAGACAATATCTGGAATAACTTGCTTCATCACGTATACAACTTCTCAATGTGAGTAAGCTAGTTATATTTGTGTCGGTTGCTCAGATCGGCTAGGCATGTATGTTTACATTCACTGCATGTTAAATATAGAATCACATTGAAGTACTGTATTTGTATTTTAGGCAACTCATCTTTTGACTTATGTATTGATATAAATTTGTTTTAACTGTTGTAAATTTTTGTCCTTCTGTTAGACATATTCTGCTCCTTTTATGTTTTTTTTTATGGATTTTGATATCGTTATGTAACATAAACTATTTTTTTAATGGCTTCTCAGATCAGCGAATGTTTCCTTTAAAGTTAAGTGTAAACATACTAGCTGCGTATTGTAGAAATTCTGACTCTTTAAAATACATCTTTATCATATTTGAAAGTGTATAAAAGGTAAATTACTAAATAGAAAATGCAGATTACAACACATTATATGTATATATTACTAAAAGTTAACTTCAATCAATTAGTCGCATTGGCGTTGTATTAAATCATTTAACTTGTTTAAATGTATGATATTCTGAGCCTCTGATACATTGATTATGCTATCCTCATTCTTTCATTTGCATATGGAATGAGTGCATAAACACATTTGGACTTGACTTTGATTTGAATTTGTGTGTACTGTTGGAAATATATGTGAGTTGTAGTAAGTTTGTGCAAGTAAATGTGAAATGTTCGAATTGATGTATACTTTAGTTAATTGATGTGAACTTGTGTTTTGTTGTGAAAAAGTGTGTATTAATATAATTTTTGAATTGCTGTGAATATACGAGAATTGTTATGACTTTGTGCAAATTGGTATGAATTGTTGTAAATTGTTGTACACTTGTGTTAATTGTTGTGCACTTGTGTGAGTTGTTGAACACTTCTGTGAATTATTGTACACTTGTGTGCATTATTGTGAACTTGTGTTAATCAGTGTACACGTGTGTGAAGTGTTGTACACTGGTGTGAATTATTGAACACTTGTGTGAATTATTGTGTACTTGTGTGAATTGATTGCGTGCGATACAATCATTGCTTTTTGGAGAGGCATGATGCCTTATATTTTTATGAAACTGAACATAAAGCTTAAAAAAAGAATATGAACAAAGGATATCAACGATTTCTTTATGTTCGAGACCGAAGTCGTGTACTGTCGTGTCTTCACAGTTGAAACATTCTTTACGAGATACCACCACCAACAATAAATTTGTGTCCTTTACCCACGAGGCATAGTATGGCATATTGCACTGTAATGAACGAAATAGTTTCATGGTTAAGCATGTGTCTTAATAAACTTAAAGGCTAAATATACATATTACAACAGTTACTGATTAGTTTGTGTAATGTTTAGTTCTGTATGAGTAACCTATGATATGTTTTTCTCATTTATTTTAAAGGGCTATAACTATACCAAAGCGGACAAGGGCAGTAACTCATGTGAAGGTCTACAGTAAACTTGAGCCTGTAAAATAGCTTTCAAGTTACATTAATAATAAGCTTAAAGCAGTGCGCACGAAACATTGTCAGAACAAGTTTCGGCAGTATTAAACATAACGTAAACGATAGACCTTTTGACAATATGCACAAACTATGAATATGAAAATTGCGTTGCCCATTGTATGTCTGTATAATGAATGGTATGACATAATCATTTAAACTATAACACTTAAAAATAAAGAAATAAACTTATCTTCAATTATACCAGTACAGCCTTCGTGGATACAGCTGAAAAATAGATTTAAAATGCATTAGTTACAAACAGGATCGTAGTCAATTCATTGTAAGTCAAGTACAATAATAAAACAAACTCTTAATCTGATGCATTTTCTTGGTGGATTCATTGAGTGAACATTTTCTTTCATTTTAACAAATAATGAAAGTTAGCATCACCAAGGCCAATAATGCTTAATACCTGGTGTCATTTGTTATATTACTTTGAATTATCTGTCACACTTAATTTGAGTTATCTGTCACACTTAATTTGAGTTATCTGTCACACTTACCTTGTGTAATATGTCATATTTACATTGCGAAATCGGGCATATTTACTTTGTGTTATTTGTCATATTTACCTTGTGCAATTTGGCATATCTGTCACATTTACATTGTATAATCTATCTCTGTTACCTTGTTTAATATGGCAACCTTATCTGGAGTAATCTATCACACTTACTTTGAGTAATCTGTCACACAACCTTGAACATAACCATGAGCTGGAGCTTGACGGACCGTTTGGAAGTCTGCCCTGTACAAAGTAAATGATCTGTGACAAGGGCGATGACCCACGACCTTATTTGCGTCACTGTCAGAAGTGCACATCCGTTTCATCTGAATGGTAAAGAAGACAAAATGTTGCACGAGATTTACGCCCGTTTCAACCATATTTTGGACGTTTTTAATAGGCAGACAGTTATCTAACCATCGTTCCTGGGAAGAACCAGTACTAGATCCCTATCCTCCATAAGAGGCCGCTTTCTCACATAAAGAGAAGTGATGGGTAGCAGGGCTCGATCCTCATTCAGCGAGAGGTTACAGTGATTTCAAGTCAGCGACAGATGAGGACAGCGTGAAAGCTTGGTTTTAGTAAACTTATCATTTTGTAAACTTTTACGTCTAGCATATTTACATCGAAAGTTCCATCGTTATGCATTGTATCTAATAGTTCAGCCACCTTAGCCAATCAGGATCTAGATATTTCAGAGTAAATTCGGAGAAAAATAATGAGACCTTAAACACAGACTTGTCTTTTACTATGCAACATATGTTCATATATTACCATAAAACACAAAAATACATTTGCCAATAGCAAATTTGCGAAATTGCAGATACGTAGTTGTTTGTACATGTGTAATGTATCTTAAACAACTTTGATTATTGGAGTTTCGTATTAAAGCGATGTGTTGGCTTACTCTTACGAGGCAGTTTCGATGACCTATACATGTATATGCCTTTATTTGCCTCTTTGTCGTTTTCATTTTTATTTAAACATAATGAATTACATTTGTTTTGCTTCGGGTTTACTTTATGCCGCGATGGTTCTATCGGGACCCCGTGTCACGTCTTTTAAGGTAATAAAAAGATATGTACAGAGACCGTTTGTAAATGTCTGATGCTAAATATTTTATACGGCGATGGACGTAACGGGACACCATACATTTGAGGTGAATAAAAAAACGCCATGTACAGAGACAGTTTGTAAATGCCTGGTTCTGAATAATATACAGCGATGGCCTTAACGGGTCACCGTACAAAGATTGTAAAACATACCTGGTTATAAGCTAAACGTTCTTTAGGTCCCAGATCGTCATAATCATACTCTGCCATAAATCTATCACATTCAGCTTGTTCTTCTAGGGCTAAAACAGATACAAATACGGAAGTGTATGCCAGCCATCAGGACTTCATTAAATAACATGCGACACTACCTTTCTGAGCCAAAATGAACTTTTTCTGATTACCCCTTATTTTGTTAATTTTATCTATATCATAGGAGCTTGCAGTCGGGATGGTGCTTTTTCCGGCTTTGTTGTATTTTTTCACATTCATGCAAGAAGTCGGCTAGAATATGATCTTAATTTTCCCCCGTAACTTTTATATTTTATAAATATAACAGTTAAGATCTGGTAATGATAAGATCATATTTTATGAGCCTGGTTGTTAAAAGAATTTGAAAAGACAAAACAAAGCCGGAAAAAGCATAATCCCTACCGCTAGCTGCTATGGTCTACACTTATAATTGGAATTGCAGATAATTTTACCAAACCTCACAGACATGCGCAGGTGGGTCATTATCTGCACTGGCTGATATGTAGAATCAGCTGTCCCCAGCAGGTTTAGTGTAAAAAAGTAAAAATTGTTTGGCAAACAATTACTTTTACAGCATAAAGTTTTAGAATTGTATTTCATTACAAAGGTCAATTATGAAAGGCATCCATAATGATAGTCGTCCATTATGATAGGCAGTACATGTAACTGTATTCTACCAACTGTCAATGACTAACCTGATGGAACGGCGGCCACGCTTGACCAAACTGACGTCACACTAAATTCTGTCATGAACCTGAAATTTCAAAACTACCAGGTAAATCGCACTAACAGATCTCATTCACCGCGATTGACTTATTTTTCGGCAACCAATCAAAAACACCCTTTGGCTTAAACTGGCTGGAAATTGCAATCAGGTAAATTTCTCCTTTTGGACTCAAAAAACTCATTTTGGTAATATATGCATGATAGGAGACATGCCGGGGTCTCACCCACGAAACAAAGCTAACATTAATTCTCTGATGGACGGACTTTTATAAAATCCTATTCAATTAAATTCAAATTTCAAAACTAATACATTCAACTCTTTGAGCGTGTATGTTGGAATACAAACAGCTGTTTTGTATAATTTCTATCTGTTTTCAAAGAAAGAAGTTCAAAGAGCCATGGACATTTTAATATAAACAATGGATATCCAATGACGTGCTACATTCAGCGTGTACTGCTTTTCCTGGTCCGCATTAAACACATCTTGTCCACTGGCACAAGAGTACTGAACTGCCCTGTAATTTTTACTGTGGTATGAACAGTAGCGTATTATTTGATGTGTGAACTTAACATATCTTATATTCATTAGTAATGGTTTTTCATATAGTTATGTTGGGTTTTATATTTATTTATCGTGTATTGAATAAATACATTTCTTTTTAATAAAACCCGCCGCATCAGTCTGATCCATATCTATATTATAAACCTTACGTTGTTTTTCATCACGCGGACGTTCGCGTCCTTTTTAACGGACGTGACGTCTTTTTGTTTTGTATACTGTATGTTGTATATTTTCTGACGAAGACATAAAGTCGAAACATGTAAATTGAAAACTTCGTGTTGTCTTGATTTTATTTATACTGTAATTTTAACGAAATACCAAAAACATATACCTAAATAAAACCCTATCATGAAAAAATACACAAAAAATTGTCCAAAGTCATTTTCTGACAAACCCCCGTATACACTGTTCTATATTATTCACATGGTGTTGAACGTTTTCGACAGGGGGTCCGGTCACCGCTCTTTTTGTAGGGTTAACGCACGTTTTTTCGTGTTATAATGTAATATTCAAGCAAGCAATTGAAGACCAACAGCGGTCGCGTTTAACAGACAATATATTTATCTACCAAACTCAGTCTGGTAAGTTACGCTTTTTAAAAAGCTACCATTTCTATAAAATTCTTCAAGAATATTGAGCTATTTCGCTCTCTCCGTTTTCCTGATATTTTCCGTCACTGTTGACTTCCGGTTCACCTCAAATTACATTTTAAACACGTCATACGGTTATGCACAGAAGTGATACTTTACGCTTCTTACGTAACGTTTTACAAACTGTTTTACAGTATATGTCTTTCCTGTACCTGCTAGTCCACAAATTAACAGGTTACGGCCGCTTACAGCGGCATTTATTGCCAAATTCAGCATTGTTTACATACGAAATACAGCAATTTGACACAGTGCGCAAAATATATCGCGTAATATTTTCAACCAATGAAAACTTATTGTTACAAAATTGAAAGGTGAACCGGAAGTCGGCAGTGACAGAAAAACACCAGGAAAACGGAGAGAGCGAAATAGCGCAATATTCTTGAAGAATTTTATAGGAACGGTAGCTTTTTAAAAAATGTTACTTACCAGTTTGGTAGATAAATATAATACATATGTTACTATATATAGTAACAAATTTGTACAGTATTATGATGATTATCTTTACGGTCAAGGCATTATAAAATAATTGGCCCGCGCGTGAGGGCCGATTATGCAATAATCGGCCCTCAGAAAAGGGACACGCGACGTCAACGGCTACAAATGACGTCACCTCTTGAATAAAATGGCCGCCAGCGAGAAATCAATTGAATCGCGATCAAAACAGATCATTTAAAACAAAGTGATAGAAAATAGTTATTCAATTATGAGTGTTACAAGATACACACGAGTTTAGCGAAAGTATAAATACCATCAACACCAGGAAAAAGATGACGCGTAACGATAAAAGCTTTGAGGAATGATCGTGAAGTGAGTAAAAATACCAACTTTAATCACTAATTCTAGCATAAAATGTGCTGTTTTGGCCCATTTTGCCGGTGTTTTAACAGGAGAAAAAACGTGTGTTAACGGGGAGATTCACGCGCCGTTATAACCCGTTTTCATTTATGCGCAGTACAGGGCCATTGTAAACAATGGACCTGTCTCCCAAGTCTTACATCATGTACGGCGTCAACAGTGCCGGGCTTAAAAACCGCTGGTGACGTCATAAATATGACGTAAACAACACGGACGTTGTCCCGCGCATTATTGAACGTCGTACCAGTAAGAGCGTTTCATTTTTATTTTTATGATTTTTTTTATGCTATTTATGCTAGAATAGCGCTAACGAACGTTTTTTCGTGTTATAACACCTGCAGATCCCCTCGGTATATGTTGGTGCCCTCGCCCTCACGGGCTCGGGCACCAACCATCCCTCGGGATTCTGCAGATGTTATAACACGAAAAAACGTGCGTTAACCCTACAATCATCACTAAATGAACATGATATGGGCATACGAGTTTTTTTTCTAGTATCTAATAGTAGTTTTGCACATTGTAGGATAGAATACTGATTAAAAACGTAAGATATGTATTATAGACGTTAATTCACGACTGGACCGGGCCGAGACGTATAATCGGCCCTCAGTCGCATAATAGCACTCGGGCTAAAGCCCTCGTGCCATTATGCTTCCTGCGGGCCGATTATCACGTCCTGGCCCGGCTCAGCCGCGTATTATCCTCTAAATATTGTCTGTTAAACGCGACCGCCGTTGATCTTCAATTGCTTGCTTGAATGTTACAAAAAAAGCGGTGACCGGACCCCCTGTCGAAAACGTTCAACAGCATGTGAATAATATAGAACAGTGTACTGTATACGGGGGTTTGTCAGAAAATGACATTTTACCATTGTGTGTGTATTTTTTCATGATAGGATGTTTTTAAGGGATATTTTTTTTGGTATTTTGTTAAAATTACATGGCAGTTCAGTACTCTGGTGCCAGTGATCTTGTCAATGGGCTGATAAAATTAGAAACGGAAATTAGATTTTAGCACATGCGAAAAGTACTACAAATTATATAGCTGTGACCGACTGACTGTCAGAACAAATTGATACAATGTATATTAAAGTTGGCACAAGATTACTTATTTCTTAACTAACACAGTGAAATAATTACAAAATGAACAATTAACATGTACTTCTTAAGAAGTTGATACCGCACTACTGTTATTATGTAAATCTGTAACAAAATAACTTACACAAATACTTCCGTGATTGTCCAAAATAAACCATTTAATATGGCTTTGATTGGCTGAAAAATCAAAAGAAAAAAAGGGTAATTTCGTAATGTTATATGATTGTCAAAAAATGTATAATTAAGCAACGACAATTAAGTAAGTGTGACATTCGTTTCCCTCGGATTTTACTCAGAATTTCAATGAGATAAATATGCAGTTGCACATCAGTGCACTCAGTTGATCTATAAATGCTATAAGCAAGTGTTTACGTTAAACATGTTTTCTGCTCTATGGCTTTCGTAGCAGCTCACAGATACAGGCACCCAGTCACAAAAGGTCCGAGTTCCATTACAGTCACGAAAGGTTCGAGTCTCTTGACTATCACGAAAGGTCCGAGTCCGTGACTATTACAGAAGGTTCGAGTCTGTGAGTATCACGAACGGTTCGAGTCCGTGACTGTCACGAAAGGATCGAGTCCGTGACCATCACGAAAGGTTCGAGTCCGTGACTGTCACGAAAGATTAGAGTCCGTCACTATCACTGGAAGTTCGAGTCCCGTGACTGTCACGTAAGTTTCGAGTCCTGTGGTTGTTGTGGTTCTGACTAACAACAATGACTGAAGGAAAGGAAACTTGCCTCCTCTGCTTCAACTCTACTATTCTGATAATGTGCAACGGACAAAGAACTTGGCTTGAAAATCAACGGCAGACGACACGAAAAGACCCACTCGACAGCCCAAGTATGGCAAAGGTGAGTTGGCAATAAGGAAACTTGATCCAGACCGACAGTAATGATAGACATATATATTAATATATATCTAGGATCTTACATTGAGCAAATATGTAGCACTGTTACTTTCCTTATCCGAGGCTTCTATATCACATAGTGCTTGGTAATCTGTAAAGTTATATCTGTAAAAAAACAATAACAGGAAAATGTTTTGCTTGCATTTTTAAGTCGAAGTTTTACGACTAACGAGGGATTTTGCTAAAAACTTAGCTCGTATATTCAAGATCCATGACTATATGATCCATTCTATTTGAGACTGTGCCTGATAAATCTATGGCATCTGTTAAGGGCATGGTCTTCTTTCTTATAATTCAGTTGGCGGTAAAAACGGTAAGTTACGATGGTGATAAGAAAAGTAACGATAACCCTGTGAGAATAAAATGACCCTTCGTTTAATCCATTTCCAAAAATAGTGTGTTCTAAAAAAGTTTGTTGGTGTACGCACCCTTGATATATACCAGTTCTTACTAATGCTAACATGACGGCATTTTCTACGTCACCAAAGAATTTTCCGATACTTTCTTCAGGAGTTGTAGCATCTGCCGTGACATATCCGTGATTGTCCACCAAATAGCAATCTACATCCTACAGTTTAAAGAACAATCGTAACATCTCCGTAAGTATCCGTTAAAATAACATATAAAGTTCATTTAGGACAATGCATGTAAAAACCAGAACTATCACTGAAGGTGATGAATATCCCCCGAACACCCCACTGACACAGTATTTAAAATTTATGTAATATTTGATGCTTTGATTATTGGACCTGCACAACTTAAGGCTTCTGTGAAGTATAATTAAATTTTGACTAGCGGGTTTGGAGATTAAAAGCGCACAAGATTTTACTATCTCACGCCCCTGTGACCTTTGATCTAGTATCTCGAACCATGGACCATGCACAACTAGGCATGGTGCTTATCACTTCAATGAAGTATCATTAAATTCTGACCAGGGGCTTTGGAGATTTAGCGTCCACAAGATTTACCATCTCGAGCACCTGTGACCTTGACCTTTGACATAGAGACCCGAAACCTGGACCATGCATAACTAGGCATTGTACTTATCACTTGTGTGAAGTATCATCAAATTCTGACCAGGGGTTTTGGAGATTTAGCGTCTACAAGATTTAATCATCTCGAGCCCTTGTGACCTTGACCTTTGACCTAGAGACCCGAAACCTGGACCATGCACAACTAGGCATGGTGCTTATCACTTCAATGAAGTATCATTAAATTCTGACCAGGGGTTTTGGAGATTAAGCGTCCACAAGATTTACCATCTCGATCACCTGTGACCTTGACCTTTGACCTAGACACCCGAAACCTGGACCATGCACAACTAGGCATTGTACTTATCACTTGTGTGAAATATCATCAAATTTTGACCTGGGGTTTTGGAGATTTAGCGTCTACAAGATTTTACCATCTCGAGCCCCTGTGACATTGTCCCTTGACCTAGAGACCCGAAACATGGACCATGCACCACTGGGCATTGTACTTATCACTTGTGTGAAGTATCATCAAATTCTGACCAGGGGTATTGGAGATCTAGTGTCCACAAGATTCCGTCTACAGACGGACGGACGGACGGACGGACAAGCTGAATCCTGTATACCCCCTTACACTCTGTGTTCGGGGGGTATAATGATGTCTGTAATAGATATATGCGTACACAAAACTCATTGTCAACCATTGCATAAAATCGACGCAGTAGACTCTTCTGATGAATCACTGTCATACACAAGAGTCGTTGATGACGTCAGAGTGTATAAAGAATTGCAATGCGACGCGTGGAAGAGCAATTTGAAAAATGAAACATTGAGGAAGAAATGTGTGAAGTAGCCAATTTACTTAAAGTTAAATTTATTAACACATTGAAACTGGATGCATTTATATACCAGTATTACATAAGGTGCATGCATTTTGAGTAAATAAGCTGTTAGTTGTAATTAAGGTATGTCCTTGGCACTACTTGTAGTGTAGTTAAGGTATGTCCTTGGCACTACTAGTAGTGCAATTAAGGTATGTCCTTGGCACTACTAGTAGTGTAATTAAGGTATGTCCTTGGCACTACTTGTAGTGTAAATAAGGTATGTCCTTGGCACTACTAGTAGTGTAATTAAGGTATGTCCGTGGCACTACTAGTAGTGTAATAAAGGTATGTCCTTGGCACTACTAGTAGTGTAATTAAGGTATGTCCTTGGCACTACTAGTAGTGTAATAAAGGTATGTCCTTGGCACTACTAGTAGTGTAATCAAGGTTTGTCCTTGGCACTACTAGTAGTGTAATTAAGGTATGTCCTTGGCACTACTAGTAGTGTAATTAAGGTATTTCCTTGGCACTACTAGTAGAAATGATTATTATGTTTACCTCCTCGTCGCAGGCACAAAAAAACTTTCCTGAGCATTTCATGTCCTTTCTTGTCGCATCATAGAATATACTCTCCAATTTTTTATACTCCATTTGTAGTCCGACAACGGCGAATACGGTAGGGACACCAGTCCTGCTAATAAAATATAACAGGCATTGAATTCTTCAAATACAAGTATGGAATGCCTTTTCCCTATGCCTTCAAACGTTTAATGCCTTCTTCCTATACATTGAAAAAACGTGACAGACATGGAATGCCTTTTCCCTATGCCTTCAAACACATGACAGGCATTGGGTGCCTTTTCAATACATCTTCAAATGTTTTTTAAGAGTACTTGAAATCGTTAGATACAAAACTAAATTTGGTACATTATAGTGCAGTTTTACATGGCTGAAATCTATGATTAAATTGAATTCCTAACATCTTAAAGCCTTCTAACATAAAGAAAACTGTCTCCGTTTGTATATAAAGCTTTTGAATTAAGGAAACGTAGTTGTATTTGACACTTTTGTCCTCAATTGGTAAAGTAATGCACACAGCACGGTTACTTGCTCTCTTTTGAAAATATAACTATTTTTAGATAACCACCCCCATCCCCCCCCCCCCCAAAAAAAACTAAATTTTTTATGGTCGGAATTTGCGTAGTACTATGTAAATTTATCGTAGTACTAAAGAAATTACCCGGTAATGTTGTCTACAATATAATGGTTCAGAATTCCTATAGTATCCATTGATTTATAAAGTAACCGTCGCTGACTTGTTATGAGTCATATTTGTAATGTACATGTAAATCTTCATGATATCATGCACGAATTCATGGTTTGTAACCTTTTGTTCAATAAATGTACTATAAACTATAAATGTAATAACTGTTACCTCGTCTTCATTATAGGGGCACTTCCGGTCACGAGGGTCTCGTTGCGATTGAAAGCTAAAGTTAGAAAACATATAAATTAACATCAATATACAGGATGATATGTGACAAATAAACAACGAAGAGAACATGAAACATTTAATTCTAAATATTGTAACTTCTTGTATATCTACTCCAAGTAACAAAACAAATACTGCAACTGTCCTGTATTTTCTTGCAATTTCTTTTATGTCCTTGTATTTGCTTGAGTTTATTGCCTTTTCTCGCGTTTTCTGTCATTTCTCCTGACTAAAAATGACGTTTATTTGGAGCTCGATTTCACACATTTGAAAAACATTTTTAAACCCTTAACGCTAGAAATGTTAATGATCAAACGCCATGTCAAAAAAACTGTTAAAATAAAGATATTTACTTCCACCAATGGGAACAGAGAAGGTGAAGGTGTATAGAGGTTCATCAATCTTCTCTATCCCCTCGACAGCTCGTTTGTAGTAGTCCGCGTCCAAAGTATTTGTATTGTTCCGAATAAACTCCCTAAAGTGGATGAAAAACTCAAATAAACAGATTTCAATAAACAGTATCAGGAACAAAACGTCTTGTTTGGGTTGAAGTTTTAAAGGGGTTGTAAAACAGGCACTTGGATTTCTTTTTTCATGTATTAACTAACTGAAAAAGATTTGTTACAAAACACCAAGCGTTACGGACTGGTGCGGGAAGAGATGACCTCACTGACTTTCAAAGACTTGATGATGTGGATGAATTAAGTATTGACGCCATTGACACAGTATATGATGACGTCATCGGCAAAGTAAGCACCATCGTCACAAGAAAAGTAAGTTCTGACGTCACTGATGTTGTAAGCTCAGTCTAAGACAGGCCTTGCGAACATTTAACAATCTGCTGCCTTACAAATACACATTTTGATAAAATCCTTCTTGTTCTACAAACAAATAAAGATAAGACAAACTCACATTGCTTATTTAAACTCTTTATTTTTTGGGATGAAGAATGAAAGATAATAAAAAGAATTGGCTGGTGGAGATAATTTAGGCGGAAGTTACATTAGAAGGCTACTTACGGCACAGTCTCGTTCGTTGTTACATACTTGGTCAACCCGGAATTCGTTCCGATGAAAAGTAGTTCAATACCATTGCTGCAACAAGAAAATCAAATTGCAGTAAGTAAAGTAGAATGATGACAAATATTACATGACACTAGAATCTACTGTCATTTTGCAAAAATCAAAAGTAGGTGATGTAGAAATAAAACTTTGGAAAATAAATCTTAATGCAATAGATTTTATCACCTTTTGTTTCAATGCCTATAGCTTAAGATCTATTTAAAGCTTTGTCCAAACGTAAAAGCAAGTGGGAATAAGTTGATATAATAGTTAAATAGTTCTCTAGAACCAATATCAAACCTATCTGTCGTTGCTTAAGGCAAAACGTTCATGTATGTAACTTTGAAAGCAACAAGGTTGAAGCCGGAGTACTAAGATTAGATACAAAGAAGCTGTTTGGCCCTTCAGTCTAAATTACTGATGACTTTTAACTCTGTTATGTGTGTTTAATACCGGTATATTCGGTTCATATAGACGGTTATGGAAGTTAACACTACCTCTGAAGAGTAAGCCTAATGCAAACTGATAGCAACCCATGGTAACCCTTCATTTGGTACCCCCAGTTATGATAAAATACAATGTAACGAAGAGCATGCTATTAGGAGTTACATTATGAATGCAGCCATACACAGAAAGCTGCAAAATAACAACACTGACAGCTCATTTATTTTGTCTGTCTTTGAAGCAGATTATACCAGCATGGGCAGTTCTCACACAACAGAATGCAATTACATTTTCCACAGAGATCGCATGTCTTTAGATGTTTAAACCATCATATATGACAGAGTGGTTCAGCTTCCTGCCGTGCTTTATATGCATGACAATATGAAATATTAAAACTAATTTCGCAGGAAATAATGTTTCCCTATACATGACTCTCATAATGTATTTTGTCGAAGAACATATGGGTATATGACTTTGGTTTGCATTTGAGGCAACTCAACGTTGAACGACCAGATGAGCAAAACAAATTTTGTCTGAGTGGATAACCAGGGCTACCTGCCACAACAAAGTAGCTGTAATACACAAAACACCTTTACAACGCTGGAAGGCAATAGCATCTTTTATTGGCCATCAATATGGTGCCCTCATTATCTCCCAGTCGACCCAAATAAAGAACACGGCCATGATAATGCCATTATCCATTAAATTAGCCTCTAAAGAATCCATACACTAACAGGCAACCAATCTTTGGTACGATGCTTAATGTCTGAGATCCCCCAGATACATCGCGGCAACAGTCAGAACAATGAATGAAACAGTCTCTTTCAGGTCCTCTTTCCTGCTGTTAAACTTCTTTCCTGTCGTTAAATCCCGTCTTTTCGGGATGGTAGATTATGGACCCAAGCTGTATCATGACTCTTCATGACTAAAGTAAGTGCTCCGATGTTTTGCATGAAATGTCACATGAGCATTTTTGTGACAAGGTCATCTTCAATTTTTTCATGCATTTGAGCATTGAGCTTACTATGTTTTGTGCGAATTCTAAATGTATATACGTTGACGAGTCTTAATCAGCTTGAGTGATTCTGTCGCTTGGCTGGTCGCCATTACCTCCAAGTCTGGCCAAATTGTCAGCTTATTCATGGCAAAAAACACCACAGTGTTCCGGTATCAACTGAATGGTTACTTTCTGCTTCTTGCTTAGTCTTTTAGTTACTATTGTAAAAGATTTGACGTCAGCCATTGCCTCAAGAAATAATCGAGTGTCTGCAAGAATGACCATCTGATGACAGTATTCGTTTCGTGATTGAGATAGCCAGTAATGGTAACAAACCGTTTTTAATCATAGAGTTCTCTTCTCCTTTTTAATATTTAGATCAATAAGCATTTAGAAATATCGAAACACAATCACCAAACACATTCGCATATAATATCAACATATACACCTTCAAAATTAATGTCCTATCACGTGATAGTGATGAAGACTGGTCTCAGTGAAAAAAACTATACTAGCTCATAGGACAACACGAAGATGCTATATCATTATTTCTTAGAAAAATCAATCCAGTTTTAATCTGCTGTTTTGTTACAATTTTAGTTTTTGTCTACTTGATTTTTATAACTAAAAATATGAACGTTATCTAAAACAAGTGTTACCTGGCTATTATGCCGTTTCTCATTCTTAACATATCGCATAGAAACAGGCTGATATTCATTGTGTCAAATAAGAAAAACGTATAAAAAGAAAATCTGGGTAGAGTAAGGTTTACAGTAAGCAAATTACTACAGTAACAGAGACCGTTTGTTTTGTATGTATATTATTTAAAACATATTATTTCCCTTCACCTAGTTTAAGCAGCATTAACAATATATAAAGAGTAGATTTTCATGCTGAAAATTGGGGGGGAAATCAACAATTAGCGGTGTACACGAAGCCGCTACTAAGCATTGCTGAGGCAAACTATATCGGTAAAAATACATATATATCTGACGAATAAATGATAGAATCCGAAAACTGCTACAAATTTGTTCTAAAAATAAACATGTCTGTATGCGGTCCGTCACGTGCATCTACTGGGAGGAGCTTTCGTGCCTGTCTACATGTGCTTTTAGTGCAACTAGTGTAGTCCTAACGGAATGTAACGTCTAAGTCTACATGCACAAAAGCATTAGATATAGATGGGTGTAATTTGCTTTCTTACGACAGCTTTTCGAAATATTTGGATAAAAGGATATCATCGACTATCATAAAGCACATTAAGCTTTCATCTACACATGAAAAGTATTGTAGTGAAAATTAACTAAAGAAACTGGCGAAAAGACATTGCTCGGACCAGTCATGTATTGGCTGTTTCATATATAATTAGAAACATTTAATTGATTGAGTTTTGAAAGCTACGAAGCAACAGCTATAACATACAATATTTTTGGGATAAATGGGGGTGAAAAATCTATGCAAATTTTAATTTAGGCAGCACACAGCAGGGACAAAAAGTCATACCTTGACAAGGTTTTGTTAATTTGGTGCAGGTCGATCGTTTGACCTTCGTTTGAACTGAACAGAAAATGAATAGACAAAATTATAAACAACCGTAACAAGATATGTTACCGAAATAAGTATGCCTAGAAATTGTAAAGATTGGTTTGCTTGCAGTAGCGAAGTGAAAGATGCTGTATATTCAAATATGTTCCTTCAATATTTAACCCCTTCGTACCCGGTGTCTTTCACAGCACAGACCTCCTCTTGAATGAAACAAACAGCTGCACCCCAAAGCTAACGACAAATACAAAATTGTCTGATCAGAATTTCAGTTTTTAGCTTTTCCCCTCTATTTAAAGAAATATCTTGCCCAAATTGGAGGTAAGAATATCCCATAGTAAAAATCTATGTATAAATGAGTTAAACAAATCTATATATTGAGGTGTAATTTCATACATGCCTTCTTGAAATTACAGATTGAGAGCTAAAACTGATGTTACATTTTAACTTAACAGTTGTTACATTAACTGTTTGGTAGTTAAAATATGGAGAGACCATACAGTCTAGTAAATGGTTGCTTGTCCCAAGAATATTGCCCGCGACAAAACAAACGCTTTTTTGTATATCTAATAGAACCATAAGTGCAACCATTTTGACCTCGATTGATAAAGTTGTTACAAGAAATAGACTAGGGCTAAGATGAATAAATTAAATCACATATTATTACAAAATGTCTAATGAGAAATTTAATACACTTGCATGATGCTCAATATGCACATGTGAGTAGTAGCAAATCATCATTCAGCCGTTTAGTGGAAGCAGAACAAAAAAGGTGTTAGTAGCACTGGTAATTTATTCAGAATCGACTGGAGATAATCAATGTGATACTAAAACAATCTCACCTGTTGACTGCACGGCCCCACCTCTGTCTAAGGTTCGCTTTACTTAGTCTTTGTGTATCGTGCACTAAATTAGCCACCAGTTCCTCTTTACCTGTCCGAGAAAAATAAACGCTAAATGTTTACAGATGTTCCCTAATTTTAAGAACCAAAGATGTATTTTTCACATAGCCAAGATCAATGTCTTCCATGTATTTTTAAATGAACGCAGAGTGTATTGTTCAGATCACTTTTTCCAGATTTACCAAGATGAAGTATTTAGGTGTACGCTGATGTATTTTTCAGATGTAAGCAGCTGTATTTTTCAGATGTAAGCAGCTGTATTTTTCAGATGTAAGCAGCTGTTTTTTTTTAGCTGTAAGCAGATGTATTTTTCGGATGTAAGCAGATGTATTTGTCAGATTAAAGCAGCTGTATTTTTCCGATGTAAGCAGCTGTATTTTTCAGATGCAAGCAGCTGTATTTCTCAGATGTAAGCAAATGTATTTTTCAGATGTACCTAAATGTGTGTTTCAGATGTAAGCAGCTGTATTTTTCAGATGTACCTAAATGTGTGTTTCAGATGTAAGCAGCTGTATTTTTCAGATGTAAGCAGCTGTATTTTTCAGATGTAAGCAGATGTATTTTTCAGATGTACCTAGATGTGTGTTTCAGATGTAAGCAGATGTATTTTTCAGATGTACCTAGATGTGTCTTTCAGATGTAAGCAGCTGTATTTTTCAGATGTAAGCAAATGTATTTTTCAGATGTACCTAGATGTGTGTTTCAGATGTAAGCAGCTGTATTTTTCAAATGTACCTAGATGTGTGTTTCAGATGTAAGTAGATATATTTTTCAGATGTACCTAGTTGTGTGTTTCAGATGTAAGCAGCTGTATTTTTCAGATGTAAGCAAATGTATTTTTCAGATGTACCTAGATGTGTGTTTCAGATGTAAGCAGCTGTATTTTCAGATGTACCTAGATGTGTGTTTCAGATGTAAGCAGATGTTTTTTTTCAGATGTACCTAGATGTGTGTTTCAGATGAACTAAGCTGTACGATTTAGATGTACCCAGTTGTATCTTAAGAGGTACAGTGTACACAGATGTAGGTTTCAGAAGTACTAAGATGTATGTTTTAAATGTACCCAGACATATGTTTCAGGTATATAAAGGCGTATTTTTCAGATGTATCCGGAATGTATCCGGACGTATTTTTCAAATGCATAAACAATATTTTTCTTCAAATGTATTTTTCAAATGTACCAAAGCGTATTATTCAAATCAACCCAGATGCATTTTCAGATGTACCACGATGTATTTTCAGATGTACCTAGATGTGTGTGAAAGATCTTTTTAACGACTGGAAGAAAACAAATGGAGGATAATATAGGTAAGTCAACAAATAGATGCAAATTATATATATATCAACTTAGTGTACTGTGTTGTCAAATTCTTGCCAATATCGACAACAGTATCATAAATTCTTGCCAATATCAACAACGGTATCATAAATTCTTGCCAATATTGACAACGGTATTATAGAGATAAGCTTAAATATTTTAGTTTAATAATGTAGGAACAATAATTCGTAAAAAAGACTAGTGTTCCATTTTAAAACTGAGTATTGTGGAACCAATGATCTTTCTCAAAGAATGGCACTGTTTTACTTACAGTTTGTTTTATTTGTATCCCTTTTGGAAAGTTTCTTTAGAGCCTCGATCCGTTTTCTTCCTGTTAGGGCAGGGTCAAGGTCATTGCAGTAAAACCTGGAAATTTATTTCGCTTTTATGAAATATTGTTTTAAATTAGTTCTCACTGAGCTTTATGAAATTAAAATGCAATTAAATGCTGCGAAGCTAACCATTGGATAAATTTTGATTAAGATATGAATTTTGACGGTAACTACTGACAGGAGATTTCCAATTTACTTTCAGATCTTTAAGTTTTCCTTTTCTTCATACATGCAGTTGTGTTAATTAGTCTTTCACAATGAAGAGATACAATCCTTCAAGTTAATCGACTGTTAGGCTAACGTTCCAGACAACTGGGTCCAGACCAGTCTGGGCAATATTATCTCGTAAGTAATTATCAAGTAAGTATGTTGTAAGTAATATTTCGAGCATTCACTGAAGGCTATGCTGGTAAACTAGTTTTATCCGTTTGAGACTACATACCATGGGGCAAGCTCAATGTCCGTTCCATTTAACCAGTCATCCAGTAACGCTAAAATAAATTGCAATTATACTGTAACAGTTAACACCATATACGTGTGTAACTATTCTGGATATAGCGAAATTAAAAATATATGGAACATTTTCTGGGTCCCATTTTTGTTTTTCCATATTAAATATGAAAATGCTATATGAATAAAGTATTCACTCTGAATATAAGGAACAAATCCGAAATGATCCGAAGGACTTCGTTATGTACGAAGTTTTTAAAATTGTTTTTGATATTTTCTGATAAGAGGATGTACATGTAGCGTATTGTACATGTAGTTTGTTTTCCTACCCAGTCTCTCCACATCTTTGTGTTCCTTTTAACTTAACAGTTCTTGTTACTTGTTCAACAACAAATATATGGATCTTCTTTAGATATCAATATAATTATGTGAAATTGGTGTCGTAGCAATATTACTTATTAATATGTTATTTGGATTTGGTACGTAACGGAGATTACAAAGACGTTGGTCAAATACAGACATATGGAAGATTAATGGAATGTTTGTTTTGACCAAATGCGTCTAAGCGTTGTCCAAATTATGTCAAGTTTATTCTGACTTAGAAAAGGGATACTTACACGGTATAGTGTCGGCGTTGACCATCTTCTTTTGACTCGTTGAGGGTAGAGCTATGCCAATGCTAAAATGGGTAAACAATAAAAATATATTAAATTAAACCAAACATAAAAATACGCAATAGTTCAAACATTGTAAAGCTAGACAGTGTTAACGTGTTCATTTCGTTTACATTGTACAAAGTCTTTGTTCACACCCGTGTCGTGCGATGAAGTGAGCTATGTAAGACTACATTAATTTAGACACTTCAAGCAAAACGAAATGTGAGGTAGACATAACTTATTACCTGAAATCTGTTCCTTCCACTTTGCACCAGTGAATGTTATAGTTTCTTCTCACCATTCTTTTCTGAAATGTAGAGAATATTGACTTTAAAATGCATACTTAAAACGCAAATTTTTAATCAAAATGATTTTTACACGTGCAATCCATGCTATTGTTTTACATAAGAACTACTTGTTTAGAACTGCTTAACTGCGGGGTCTGTTCAAGGCCACAAGACCACTGCAACATGGGTTTTATCAGTAATCTTTTGGTTGATCAATAAATGAATGCGTTCACAAAAACTCATTGATTAACCCTCGTTCATACAATAATCGAATTTAACGTAAGACGTACCATATTTTGATAATGACTCATAAGCATGGCCTTTGAACTCCCAAAGTTTTCGTGTTCAGACAGCATTCCTGTTACTATCTGAAATCAAACATACTTTTTATATCATAAATGTTTATAACATACATGTACTTGGTCAATACTATTAACAATAACAACTACTGAATTAAATAAAGTCTTTTACATATCTTATCTAAATGAAAGGAAGTAACACCTAGTAAATATTAATAATACATCTCAATGAAAGCATGTTCAATGTTGATTAATCTGGATTTTATCGCTACTTGTTTGGCTGCTGTTTCGATACATCAATGTCTAAATTCTGAAAATCCTAACAGTGTTAAGTAGGAGAAAAGATTGACATTCTGATAAATGCAATAGATTTATTTCTATGAAAAACAAAATAAATAGAAATCAATAAAGTTAGACGATTACAACCTATTAGATTAATATCAACAGTTGATCTATTGTAAGGGGGATAACTATAACTTATAAATTCTTTTTATAGAATCGACCAATATTTACAAGTCCAGTTTATCGAAAGACAAAACTCTCAACGGGCGTTACAGCCTATGTGTGGGCATAACGTTAGGGTCTAAGTGATATTACACTTCCAAAATGACCAGTAAAATGTAAAGAAAGATATTTAACACTAATGTATACTCACAGAATAAAGACTTTTGCCAAGGTTACAACTCAACATACACATTTTTTATGTGTATACCAGTTTTAACACTCATGAATATAATACGAAAGTTTTGAATATTCTGGTCAAATATTGATAGTCCACCTACATTGTAAGGTTTATTGTGACTCCTGTCTTCTATAAGAGTTACTTCTTAGATCTTTTTAAAGCATTAATTAATCTTAATGCAAGATCCACAGTCACATGAAGTTTGGACCCCGAAAAGTCATTTTCATACAACACCCCGGACCGACAATCAAGCATGTATTATAGATGCTTGATAATCGGTCCGGGGTCTTTCATAAAAATACTTTTCGGGGTCCAAACATCATGTGACTGTGGCAAGTAATTTAACATCAAGAAGTAATAGTCATACCCCTAGAAACTCTTCCCTTTTCACTGGTAAAGCGACCTGTTTCAAGTCAACATTCTTGTAGTATGGATGCAGCACAAGTTCATTCTGAAATATTAACAAAAAGCCATTTTTCATTATGTTAGCTAATTGCGCCGCGTTTTTTAGTCGTGGTCATTCGATTTTTGTTTTCTTGTTCACATTCCGCCAATGGCAAATTGAAGACAGAAATTATTTCTCTACTATTTATGTGCAAAATACTCAAATTAAACACTTAGATTTAACTTCATCACCAAATAATTACATTTAAAAATTGTGCAAAACACAAAATTATCCTGTTGTACAATGCTTTTATCACATTTAACACCCAAGTAAATAAAACAAAAAGCGAGTGCTTGGTGAGTAAACTATAGAGAAAAACATCATTTATTTCTTTTCTATACAATTAAAGCATGTATGGACATGGTATTTTTAAAAAAAATAAAAGTATAAAAATATCAACTAGAGCCATTATTTGTTACTAATTAAAAATAAAACAAAGTCTTTCTCATGTGCGAAACGGCGAATAACGTACCAGAACAAGAGTGCCAAGATGGCCCTTTATCGCTCACATGAGACCTACGTATGACCATATGTGACCAAACTTCTACCCTTTACTATATATCATAAACACAAACATTCTGTTTGACCCCGACAAGACAAACCTTCTAACCAATTAACATGATAATTGACTATAAAAAGTGACAGACAAGATCTTCCAGACAATTAATTGACCTGGTGACCTAGTTTTTTATCCCAGGTGATTCACACAAACATTCTGACGACCAATTTTCCAATAAGTCGGACGGTGACAGCGTAGTCATAAACCCCGCCTTAAATCTCTTTAACCCCGCCTTAAATCTCTTTAACATTTCAATGCTAAACTTGTCTGTATGTAGGGGGGGGGGGGGGTAAAATGTAAGCCGGTTATGGGTCCATATTACAGAATAAACGAACCTACTGCTGCAGTTTGCTACCCTCCCCCCTCTCCTTGCAATATATTTGATTAGTCATATAATATAGACTTATGATATATATACTTACAGACACATATTATTTTACAATGAATCTTAGCAAGGAAAAGTTTTCAAGACACCCCCAAATACGTTTTATATAAATAAAAAACACAGGGTCCATACTATCACACACCTTACTTATATGATAACCAAAGGTACCAGAGTACAGAACTGCCCTGTAATTTAAGCAAAATACCAAAAGATATACCTAAATAACACCCTATCATAAAAAAATAATCAAATAATGGAAAAAAGGTCATTTTCTGACAAACCTCCGTATACACTGTTCTATATCATTCACGAACAGTGTATCCGCGGGTTTTTCAGAAAATGACTTTTTACCATTTTTGTGTATTTTTTAATGAAAAGGTGTTATTTAGGTATATTTTTGATATTTTATTAAATTTACAGGGCAGTTCAGTACTCTGGTGCCAGTGATGATACCAGACCGTATCAATCAATAAATGAACTGCAATAACTTAGACATGAAAAAGGTTACATCTTTAGATAAACGTGAACATATCATTAATTGGTAGTTTCATATGTACCAATAGGGAAGTCCCGCTGAAGACAATTAAAACTCCTTCTTAAGTGACCCCCCCAACCACAAGAGGTCAAACCTTAATTGTTTTTGCTCTTCGGTGCCCCCCCGAATATATGGTTATTATTACTTAATGCACTGATATAACAGATGTTATTTACCAAACAAACTATCAGTACGATCGCCATGCAGATTGATGTTAGTAAAAAACATTAATACTATGAAGCATGAAACGCACAAAGTGTCTATGCCATCAACAAACAAATCAACTTTTAAAGTTTTATAAAAAAAACGTCTAAACGAGCATTTTAGAGAATAATAATAATAATAATAATAATAATAATAATAATAATAATTATGATATAATTAAGAAATAATCTATGGTGGTGCTTTATCGAAATTGAAGCTTCGCCGGAGGTGATGTGCCTGGCGGAATAATTCACGAGGGCGAAGCCCGAGTGATATTCGCAGGCACATCCGACGGAAATGCTTCAATTTCGATAGCACTCAAGACAAGTTATTTCGATTCTTAAGCCGATTTTTAAAACTACTATGGACCTTTTTTCAGTTCGGCGGTAATGTGTAAAACAGCTAAATAGTAGCTGTTGGAATTCACTCCCCTATTCGGGCAACCATTCAAGATATCAAATATAACTATATTATACAACTTTATTTTAGTTTAATCATCTAATACATAAAATATAAAAAGAAATACCTGACTGACATTATGCAGAAGACGTCAGATTCAGAACCTTACAAATCAGCCAATCGATTTAAATGAGTACCGTTAATTTGAACTGTACAACGTTTTAACGTGGAGTAATGACGTCAGTGTGATGACGTAAACGTTTTCATTCTAGTTTTGTCTCCCGGAATCAAAATATTGTATGACTGTTAATCCTGAATTTCTTGTCCTTTTTTAAGGAAACGAGGTGAGGGTATTCCAAAGGCTTATTTGACGCAATCAAATATATTTAGGTTCTTAAACAAATCTTTTTCATGCGACTGATGTATTTATCTGATATTATTTCCATTTCTATATTTTATTTTTGCGCGGGAGTAAATTAGAAAAGTCGGAAGGAGCTACTTCCATGTCCGAAACTCCCCCCACTTTTTCTGAGTGCTTTAATCTATTAATGCCTCGAATTGCTATAGAAATATACCGTAGGCTGAAACGAAAGAATAAAAAAAGAAAAAAAAAGAATAATAAATATCATAATCAGTAGACGCAGCAAACTTTCCGAAAACGTGGGTTATTTCTGCCTTTCCTATTTGGCTGGGGAAATTTATGTGCACACATACAACATCTATTTTCATTTAGAATGTGCTGACGATTAATATTCCAGTAAAACATGCATTATTCAACATTGATAGAAATAAGCTTTATTGCTGTAGACATCAATTTGCAGTGTTCACCACACACCTCAGCGTGTACCTTTGATACGAAGGCTACATGTATAGAATGGAGTTATATTACAAGATCAAATATAGGTCAAGTAAAACAATGCATACAGAGATATGGCATAGTGACCGTTGCTAAACTATTTAATACACTTTCTTTTAAATGTATGTTTATTATTGGAATTCAGTGTTTAGTTATTTACCAGTATGTTGCTGTATATGTTATTGTTATTCGGTATATTAAACTCTTGCTATAGGATACTTGGTATTTTCTAAATCTAAGACGATATTGCTATTCTTCGTCCTGTTATTGTTTGTTTGAGATATTTTGTTTTTCACGATAGTTATTCAAGATTCCGTTTAAAAGTCGTTATTGCTGTTATATATAACCACGTTTACCTGTACCTTTTAAACACGTTTAACAATTAGAATTATCCATTTTAATTGCAATAACGACATTCACACTGAGTATACAGATGTCATCTTTAATTTGAATTTCAAACGTTCAATAATAATGGTAAAAGGTAAAACAAACAGCAATAATAACGATATGATGAATAACAATAACGAGGTTTACAACACAACAACGAATTATTCAAAATCTATTACAAACATTGAGTAGTAATAATCAGATTCTGAATAACTATAACGATGTTAACAAAAAGAATAATAAAACATCAAATAAGAATATGATACAAACAATAACGAAATACACAACTGCTACAATTAATAAAAATCTTTTACATTAAACTAATGTCGTATGATCGTTTAATTTATTTTCATTATGTCTAAACCTTGTAATAAACATAGACGCTACTTATCAGCAATTAAAGTTGCTACTTATATCAGAGGTTTTGTTGTACTTTGCTAAATAAGCTGATCCATCCGATAAGCCTTACCGCCTGGAAGCTGACCGTGATGAAATCATGAAACAATAAGATTTACTAAACCACACGCACACACGCACGCACACGCACGCACACACACGCACACACACACACACACAAGTGAAATACAGATCTTTAGTAGTAATACATGTTTTTAAAACAGTGACTACAATAACAAACATACATTATCAATCAAATAGATATTTTAGCAACGATGGACATGCCGTATAATTGCACACACCGGCAAAGTGATTACTTACACAACTGTACAAGTAACAGTCACGTGATTGGTATGAACCTTTGAATATGGTCTTGCATGAAAAATAGTTAGATGCATTGCTTTGTTCTAATACATATTTTGGAATCATAAAAACAGATCAAAACAAATCGCATAAATATCTTCCCTTCGATGTAACAAGATACATGAGCTAAATAAACAGAAATTACTTCCCGACCATGTTTGAAATCTTGCATAATAGTAATATAATTATAAAGACACTTGTTATGTAATAGACGTATTACAATAGAGCTGTACAAAGTAGTTGTTATGGGAGACTTCAGCGACTTATAAATTACCCCCCTTATTTGGTAAAGCCCAAGATAATAAATCTGCAAATAAATCCCATTAGTTGGAATCCTCTGACTTTATCGCTATTTCTAATAGAGGTATTATGTTGCTATGTTTCGATTTAGACTTTATGGCAGACAAAATTGGACAAGTTGTTGTTAAAAAAACCTATATAAAATTATTATTAAGTTATAACAAATTAATTGCAAGTGTTAAAGTTTACTCTTAACCATAAGCAGAAGCAGAGAAATCCAAGGGAAAGGGCCTATTTACCTTCAGATCGTGATAATGGGAGACAACTTATCAAAGTCTCCAAATGATCACAGATTGTAATTCTTCCAAGTAGGAGGATAGGTTTGTTACACAGGAAGTCTAAACTCAGGTTGCAATCGAGCTTAAATAAAATGGGAATAACTAAAGACATCGATGGTTACAAATGCTATCACGGTTATCTACATGAAGGGGTTAAAGGGTACAAAAGGGATAAAGTTGGTTTTAGAGAGAATCCATGTTGCTGTCGTTACCTTTTTTGTCATCTCTTTAAACGGCCTGTAGTCCGGATGCATTAGAACATAACCATTGTGGTTAATCATAAAAGCGTATCCGTTGGCCCCGAGCTGAAAAATAACTCGTAGAATAAATAAAATATTGAAAAATAACATATAAAATAAATAATGTATAGAATAAAAACATACGAAAGAAATAACATACTAATATGAATAAGTGTAATATAGAAAAATAACACATATTATTATTCAACTGTACAATATTACACACTGTATTAGATCAATTGCACACATGATATGAAACAGGCAGAGCTAATACAAAGCATAACTGAGCCACTATAAGAAATGCAGGGCCAATACGAGAATATAGGTCCAATATGGAATTAAAGCATTCTGATTGGTTTAAAAGATAGGGCCAATACGGAGAAGTAACTTCCGTTAGATTTTTAAACGACGCCATTTTGTTTTTGCCATTACATTTTTAGACTCCTGCTGATATTTTTTTTTTCAAGTTGAATACAAATAAAATTATTATTGTTACAAGAACATTTATATTCTTGTTTTTCTCACTTACAAGACAGTAAAATCTCTATTTTTAGCAGTGATGGAAAATCTTATCTCACATAGGGTTACCCCATACTACGCGTGCGAACTGCTTAAAAATCGAAAAACGACTGTAACATTTTCATTTCTGAAATAAACATAGGGTTATGGGTATTCATTTTCTTAGTAAGATAATTTTCTATCAATCTATAGCATTTCCGAAGTAAAATTCGAGAAAAAGTTGATATTCATTTGTTCATCTCTATCCTGTATTTACATTTATTTCTTCTTAGTTGTGTAAAAATGAGATTCAAACGGTGAGAAAATAAATCTACCATATCCATTGAGTTGTGGATAAGGAAATCCCACCCTCCGACCGGTTGAGATACGTAAAAAAAAATCGACGGAGCCTCGTTTTTGGGACGTAGGCCTATCTCAACCCTCGGGTGGGATTTCCTTATCCACAACTCATGAACATGTTAAATTTACTTTTTTTATCCAACATTGTAAAGTTGAATAATAAAATTATCATTAATCAAGTGATTTCATATTGGCCTTGTTATTTGTCCTCGGGCAGTCGTATACGACCACCCTCGGACAAATAACAAGGCCAATATGAAATCACTTGATTAATAACATTATAGGATAAATAAGTCATAGAGTAAAACGTATAGAAAGAATATCATGTAAAATAAGTAACATATACTGTAGAATAAAAACACACAGAATAAACTTTTCTTATAAAACAATCTCTGCTCAACCGAATAAAACTGAAGAAAACGAACTTGTCCAATATCCAGTTCTGACAGTTTCATCAAGTGCGTATATAGATATTGCCAAATGAGAATATTCTAAAACATAAAAGTTGTATCAGTGTGTACGAATGCCAGACTAATTAAGGATATAACTGATAACAGCGACAGGACTAAATGCCAACATCCTGATTTGGCCTTACTGATAATGTTATAGTATCGTCATGTCAAATCTTAAATATGAAAAAGATTCTTAGATATTTCGTCTCCAATACTGTGAGTTCCAAAAGGTCAGATGAACCAGATACTATATATTTCCTTCCTGAGGAAAACTTAATGCAGAAACTTTTACATGTATCTAATCAATTGCGATATTTAGCATCTACGTTACTCTTGTCTAAGCTTCCAATTTACAATCATCTGTGTGAATGAGAGGCCCCATGTTGCTGAGGTTTTCATTCCTTGTAAGCTCTGCTTAAACACATTAGCATGTGTATTCCATACAGAAGCGTGCCCTGTCCAATGTTATTAACAGGTCAAAATGCGCGGACAGGGCTTGTTTACTAACTATAACTCGTATCTTTGTATGACCCTATTAGTATAATGATGTGGCTCGACTACAGACATATCTAATCATGCAATGAATAACCCAACCAGCTGTAAAGCGGTATTTATTTCTTTGATGTCACTGCGAGACACTGTTACTCTTTTACTTTCAAGTTTACCTTGTGCACAGGTATTCGTTCTTTGATGAGCTCTATTGGTATATCAGTGCCCATTACTCCAAGAAGGTTTCCTTCAAATACCTGAAAAATAAAGTTAGATCTATATCTCTATGGATTGCCTTCTCCAAATGTTACAGATTTGTTACAAATTATTGCAAGTAAACATTTATATACTAATGAGACGTCTTGTTATTTTTCACATTATATCAAATTGTTAAATCACTTATTCTATCACCTTGATGACATTCTTAATTATCATCCAATTTCAGCAATATTCACGCTTTTAAACTACATGTAACCTTTCCTGCATTGTTATTACATTGCTATATCAACATCGCATAAAATGTCACTGTGTACCACTATCTGTCATGTTTTAATGTATGTCATAAAACTAAAATAAGATGACGATATTTTCAAAGGCTTCGGAGACCATAGAAGTTGACAAACAGAGGTCGTACACATGCGTAGCTCTGGTAATGCATTAAGCTCTATGTCGATGATGACAGGGTAGGATAGAACAATACTTCTAATCTTATTCTGAAGAGAAAAAACTGTTTATGTTATTACACGCAAAACACAATAAAAGTGCGTTTTATGCTCTTACACTAAACTATTTAGAACAAAATGATCGCCATGACTCCAACCATGCTGTAAATATTCTGTTAAAACGCACAAAACAGAACATACCATATGAAAGCGTAACAACAACATTACTGCATACAGTTTCGCTAATGATTTTGCGATTTCTACACTGCATCTTATTTGTGTCGTGTATAATTCGAACACGTTGTTGAATGTATCGTGTATAAAAGAATCATCGGAGGTTACTGAATGGAATGGGTCGTACCGCATAAATGCACGTATACAAACAAAAATACTGAATGGAACTTCAATGAACGCAGCGCAAAGAAAATCAGAGTGTAGTATTTTCATCTTGTACAGTATTCTTCTGTCAAACACCAGACCGTATATAAGGCAAAAGCACACAGGATGATCTGCATGGTATTAATTATAGAGATAGCCTGAGACAAACATATTGTTAAGCTCTTATGATTGATAGCATAATTTGAAAATTGATACCATATTCTTTGACAAGATTTTTCTTGGCTTTCTTAGTTTTGTTGAATAATTGATAGGATCGATAATAAATCATAAAGTTACTGCAATAATAACATTTATCATACCATGTAAAAGACAAAATCTAAGTTAAAATTAATAGTCTGTTCCTTGTTATAGTTAAGATTTACATGGTATGTTATAGTTATTGATGGGAACGACTAGCTTTTAAGTTTCTGCTACACAGCCGTTATAAAACAGCCGCTTTCTGTCTCGGCAATTTAGTTATACACATAACTTTTGCTTTATGACGGCATGTGGCATTTTCTATTACCATGAAACACAGGAATTGCATTTCAGTCACAAGTCGGTAATTAAAGTAGAATAATGTTGTGGTCGGTAATAAAAGTAAAATAATGTAGTCGGTAATTAAAATAGAATAACGTTGTACCATCTACTTTAAACCAATATGTAGGACAATTCACTGAGAAAATAGTTAACATGTAACATATACGTGGAAGATGTGGGTTAGCTGTTATTGCTTTGGGAAATTATTCAGTGAGGGGACCCATCTTCTATAAGATGGTCGCCTCCTTTGCCGAGTGATTAGAGTCGTGAACTTGAAATTGGAAAGGGTTCTAGTACTGGTTCTTTACCTACAAATGCATGAAAGGATGTTACACCTCGGGAATAAGAAACTGACCTTATGTAAGGAGGTAATAATACCTATAACTAATTCATTTCTTAGCTCAGTGATTTGTCTTTGACTCCTCGCTGATAACCAAATTTTGCCACGTGTAACTTATGTTTTTTAATTGTTTATAATCTTGGCCGGCCGTAGGATTTCTCCTCAGAAATTGCAAAGACCCCTGACAGGCGCAGATACAGGAATCATGGTACCAGGCCATAGCTCTTTACGAACAGACACCTTGGTTATTTTACGTGCCCGGTGTATAGCACTGATACACCGTGCTTTTGTTTAGCAATTGACTTTTATTCTTTGCATTTCACATTTGTTTTATGGCGGCAGGTGACGTTTCTTATTGCTACGCAGCGGAGTACTTGCATTTCAAAGGAGATAATACTGCATCGTTTTGTCTAAATCAGTACGTAAAACATTTAACAAATTCTCCCAAAAATGATAGATAGAATGTTTAGTGTGCACGCATAGCAAATGATTTAGATTATATGTCAGCAGTAAATTGTTGGGCAACACATTAAATAGAAAGAATGATAAGCGACCGTTTATCATGGTACAACACCTTTATTATATTTTGAATCCTGGATATATATACTAATTTATTTATTCTCGATTGCGAAACAAGTTCTTACAACTTAGATTAATCGCTCTCGAGGCTCATTCCAGATGGAATCAACCTCGAAGAGAGAGAGAGAGAGAGAGAGAGAGAGAGAGAGAGAGAGAGAGAGAGGCAATGTGGTATTATTGTGTCTTGCCTAGGGACACTACCGGCATGACTATGGTAGGGATCGAACCCGAGACCCTTCGATCTTGAGGCGAACGAGCTACCACTGCGTCACGGCGGCTCCACAAATATTGGATGTGCTTACTATATTCGTTTAACTTACGTGGTAGTTTCATTGCATTAAAGGTCCATTACTAAGACCAAATCTAATTTTCTTTTAAATCTGAAATTGTAACGGGTGTCTTCTCAAAGGGAAAAAATACGAAGTACAGCATCGAACATGACCATTATTGTGTCGAAAATTTGGGTTTAACAAAACAATTGATAAATTATATTTTGCCATTTCGTAAACGAAAGTAGGTTTTCCAGTTATCAAATAACTTTGTAATTTTCCAGAAGTTTCCAAGAATGTTCTACATGAATGCTAGGTATATTTGAACAACTGATCTTAATTGGCTCCTTATCGGCACGGTTATAAATAGTTATTGTGAGTACTTTGGAGTCATTGTGGGTACTCTTGACTACTTGTGAATACTTTAGGGTCGGTATAGGTATTTCTATGGTATTGTAAGTGTTGTGGAAACATTGTGAGTATTTTAGGGTTTATGTGATTTTTTAAAAAGGTATTGTGATAAATTTAGCGTCTTTGTTAATACTGTGAAGTAATTTTGAGTATTTTAGAGTATATATTAGTATTTTGGAGTCATTGTCAGTATTTTGGAGTCTGTGTGTATTTTAGAGCTAGTTTGAGCATTTTTGAGTCATTGCTAGTATTTTGGAGTCTGCGTGTATTTTAGAGCGTGTTTGAGCATTTTGGAGTCATTGCAAGTATTTTAGAGTCTGTGTGCATTTTAGAGCGTGTTTGAGCATTTTGAAGTCATTGCGAGTATTTTAGAGTATGTGAGTATTTTAGAGCGTGTTTGAGCATTTTTGAGTCATTGTTAGTATTTTGGAGTCTGTGTGTATTTGAGAGTGTGTTTGAGCATTTTGGAGTTATTGCAAGTATTTCAGAGTCTGTGTGTTTTTAGAGCGTGTTTGAGCATTTTGGAATCATTGTAAGCACTTCGGAGTCTTAGTCCTTGAGAATACTTTGAAGTCATATTGTAGAGTCTGGTTACAATAAGAAAGGCATGGATGCGCGTTTAGCGTGTATATAGTTTTACATACAAATGTATAATTGTTAGCTTTATATTCTTTTATATTCGTGGCAGGCTTCACATTATAAAACAAGAGGGCCAAGATGGCCCTATATCGCTCACATTGGTACAAATCCACTTGCCTGGTTGAAGATCACTAGACAATGTTATATACCAAATAGGTTTTCCTATATACGTTTTTGAAAAACAAGTGACCCCCCGGGCAAGGTCGATTTTGACCTCAGGGGCATAATTTGAACAAACTTTGAAGAGGTCTCCTGCGCAATGCTACATGCCAAATATCTAAAGTCTAGGCCTTGTTGTTTCAGAGAAGAAGATTTTTAAAGTGTTTCCAATATAAGCCTATGTAAAACTAAGTGACACCCGGGCAGGGTCAATTTTGACTCGGGGTTCATAATTTGAACAATCTTGGTAGAGGTCACCTAGACAATGCTACATGCCAAATATCTAAGCTCTAGGCCTTGTGGTTTAAGAGAAGAATATTTTTAAAGGTTTTTCTATTTGTTGCCATAGCAACCAGAGTTCTGCATGAAATGGAATTCTTTGAACAGTTTTAATAGAACTTCATGCAAGGAACATTCCTGCATAGTTTTATCATCATTGGCCGTGTGGTTTCAGAGGAGATGTCGTTTGAATCAAAATGTTGACGGACGACAGACGACGGGCAATCAACGATTAGAAAAGCTCACCCTGGCGAACTTTGACACCCTTTGCTAAAAAAGCCACAATATGGAGTTTAAAGTTTAATGTGTTAAGTTATCTAGCACAGAGACATAAACATTTGGTACAACATATACGAATAGCAGTGTAACTATCTTAAGACGCTTTATGACCATGACACCTAGTTTTGTCATCGTAACGTTATGTCGCGCTCTTCTATTCAGAATGATAAATAAGACGGATGATAAAACACCTTTCTGCCATATTGTCAGGTAGCATCTGTTCTATTCTTTATTTCGACAAGGCCGAATCATAAATATTCCTTCTATACAACAAATATTCTAAGATGGAATAGGAATTAATAACTTTTCTTTAAAGAATTGTTCAATAAATCTTTTATTAACAGTTTCTGTTGCCATTATAAATTAATTTAAGAACACTAAACATTATATTGCTCTCTAAACATATGAGTTTATTGACATCTATAATGGCTCTAGCATTAGGTTTTGTAAGTTCTCTTATTTTATTTCACAAAGTGACAAAGGGCAGTGTTTCTAATTACTACGAAGGCGTGATCACTCGCAAGAGACAATGCTGTTAGGAAGTTTGCGACAGTTCAGCAGTGTTTTATATTATTGAATTTCTTCACATTATAACGTAGAGTCTCAGAAATTAGGCGTACATAATTACATATGACTAGTCTTTTTCAAAACTTTCTCTCTCTGTGGGCATCTTAAAATTAGTTTAAATATCGCACTTATTTTGGAAGTCAAGGAATATATATATATATATATATTTCGCCTTTAAAGCTGCTCGCTCTCAGATTTTATTAAAAAAATAAAGTTCTTCAAAATGTATGAAAACAACGTATTTTAGAACATATAGTCATATAAAAAGGCTCTAGTATAAATTCCTGTCACGTTTATCTGTGGATTTCAAATAATAAGCTGCAAAATAAGAAAGCGTTGTAAATGCTTTTTAAATTCCAGTATAAACATATAGTGTAGCGGTGCCGTAAAACCAACGTTTTTAATCGAGTTCTGCAAATTCCTACCTAGGGTTTCTTTTTTTTTTGCCTTTTTTCATGTATAGTACCTTCGTAAATAAAATCCTAACTGAGAGCAAGCAGATAAGTCTGTAAAATGAGGTCTGAAATCGCAGAAGTCCAAAACAGAAAATAAAAAAGACGCATCCAGAGCCAAGACTTTCTATGACAGGATAGGATGAAATTGTACCCTTGGTAAAAAACTGCAAACTATTATGTAGGATGTGAATCAAGATTATACTGATTTGCACCATGAAGAGGCACGAGAATAACTATTAGACGAAAATTAAGTTTAGTTTTAATCAAATTTTACTATACATTGTGTGCTTTGTACAATTTTTGACGAGGGCATCAAATTATTCCATGATGTTGTATAGGCAGTCGTGTTCTGTTAAACACTTGCTGTTAAATGCAACGAACATAACTGTTTTTAAATGACGATATTTTATGTGGCGTTTCCCATTAGCATTATGCCAAAGAATATTACGTTTCAGGCACAAAGCAGTGATTAAAGTAGCTACGTGCGATTAAAATTAATTTATATCTTTTCTGGCAAAACACTAGTTATCAAAATGTGACACAACAATCGCAAATGTACAGATTGAATCTAATTCTTAGATATATTCAAACTAAAAGAAACACTGGATTCGGTGTGCTTTAGCTTTGTCTATTATATTTCTGACTGGGCATTTTAGCAATTAATGTTGGACGCGGAATCTTCCGGCCTAGATCAATTTGTGCCTTGATTGTATAACGATGTTAATCGTTTCATTGAATACAAAACATAATAAGCATTATGACATAAAAGTATCATTTTATTTCTCTTACCTTAAAATGTGTTGTGCCAAGTCTAATTTAAAATTAATTGATATTTTTGAAAATGCATAACCAAAGATCGCATGACAACTGAATTTCGACTCAAAATCAGTTAAGAAATGTGTGCTAGTGTTTTTTGTGTCGGAAAAATTCGTTATGGCTTTTTATAGATTTTAAAGCACATAATAAACCGGTGACTTTTAATACAAACATATCCAGAATGCTTTCAATGCCATTGGAACGGTTGTAATTGAATGGGATCTCCAAACAATGTGTCATTTTTATTGAACTACATTAAGAGTGTAAAACCTAAAAAATTCGAATCTTTAATGCTGTTCAATAAAAAAAGTTCTACTGCCAAGGCATTTTCTCTTTAAGTCCTTAAGTTTAATTATTTAAACGACATGAAACGTTTCTGTAACTCTCCAAATACACATGTATGTTAACTTTATTGACGTTCATAATAGCTCTTGCAATAGGCATTATAAAGATTAATTCCAGTTAATGACTTGGTGCAATGTTTCAAATTGATACGGAGGCGTGAATCGTCGCTTAGGGACTCTTCCTAATTACTGATGTGCTGAGAAAGTAAAACAGTATTCCTGTATCTTAACTTTATTAATGTCCCAGGATCACAGTTCTCATTTTACCCAGAAAGCTTTTCTTACCGACACAAATGACCTTTATTTGTACAACAAACAGTCCTTTTGCTTTTTGAATCGAAAAGTACATTTTAAAATATACAATAGCCCAATATTTTTGTCAATGATACTGCAAAAAAATAAGAAAGGTTTTCTGACAACTATTTTTCATGACAAAACTACTTGAATACGTTGCAGAGTGAAGAGAACATGTTCTTATCATTACACTGTCAGTAAATTTATTTTTAATTACTATGTCTGATTCAATAAATTCAAAAAGATCCTGTGACTTTAAAAACCGGTACCATAAACCGGTTTAAGCTCCCCAGTGGTGTTTTTGCCACTGACCGTTCCAAGGCGGTGCCCCACTGTGTTCCGTTAATTGTTCGTTTTGTCCTCGTGTGTTTGCTTTGTATGCTTGTGTGTGTTGGTGGTGTATGTTTGTGTGTGTACATGATTGTGTGTGTGTGTGTGTGCGTGCGTGCGTGCGTGCGTGTGTGTGTGTGTGTGTGTGTGTGTGTGTGTGTGTGTGTGTGTGTGTGTGTGGTGCACTTCTGGGTGCTGTGGGGCTCGTTTTGGGGAGGCTGCGTTTTTGGTACGTGGCGTTCGCTGTTTGATATTATTTTTGTTTTTACGTGGCATTCCCTGTTTGATATTATTTTTGTTTTTAAGCTTAGTGATGCGATTATGTGAAACAATTGCGCTGACTTTGGAAGTTTGTTCAGTTTGTTTCAACAATGGCTTGAATACCGAGATTATAAAAGAAATTCACTTAACACGTGACTTAAAACGCATATACAATATAAATGCTGTTTAGTTCAAAACATCAAATCAACAATGTTAGTTGCAAGCAAGTTTATGAATGTTTATTTAAAACTCTGCACTTGAAAGTATACCTGCTGTTTAATGCACCATAATTATGTAAACTAGTATATGAAGAAAAGCATGATCATCAAATGTAAGGCAAGTAAAGCGTTAATAGATTTGAGCCTTTTAATGAAAACTTGCCAATTAGTTTCGCAGTTAACGTGTGGACATTCTTTATTCGCGCAATATGACTGTTCCGTTTCAGCTGTTGTTAACCCATCGACTCTGTGATGGGCAGTTTTTAAATCCCACTGGGACGAAACTGTTTTGATTTCTGTCCTCTGGCCTGTTTCGTCGGGCCCTTAAGGGTGTTTCTCTTGGTGCTCTGCCTTCTGCAAAGGCATTGAGTACATACGTTTTTTGGTTCTCAAGGTTTGCTTTTTATATATTCATACCCGAGCATTTTTGTGTTTTACATACCATGCCTTTTGTTTCCATTGCGTGTGTTAGAGATTCACCTAGCAGGGATTACTTTTATTTACACTGTCCTGTGACTTTGGAACATGGTGGGGGTAAGAGTGAGGTTGGGTGCGCACCATAAACCGGTTTAAGCTCCCCAGTGGTGTTTTTGCCACTGACCGTTCCAAGGCGGTGCCCCACTGTGTTCCTTTAATTGTTCGTTTTGTCCTCGTGTGTTTGCTTTGTATGCTAGTGTGTGTTGGTAGTGTGTGTGTGTGTGCGTGCGTGCGTGCGTGCGTGCGTGCGTGCGTGTGTGTGTTTTGGTGGTGTGCACTTCTGGGTGCTATGGGGCTCGTTTTGGGGAGGCTGCGTTTTTGGTATGTGGCATTCCCTGTTTGATATTGTTTTTGTTTTTATAACCTTACTTGTACTGTTAGTTCCTTCCGATTTTATTACGAAATTGTCTGGATCCAAACCGAATGCACTGGTCCACCTTAGACTACTTTGGTATGTCCTTTATTCTCGTTAATGTAAAAAATCTAATAAAAACAAAAATAATATCAAACAGGGAATGCCACGTACCAAAAACGCAGCCTCCCCAAAACGAACCCCACAGCACCCAGAAGTGCACACCACCAACACACACACACACACACGCACACGCACACACACACGACACACACAACCACGCACACACACACACACACACACCACCACCAACACACACCAGCATACAAAGCAAACACACGAGGACAAAACGAACAATTAAAGGAACACAGTGGGGCACCGCCTTGGAACGGTCAGTGGCAAAAACACCACTGGGGAGCTTAAACCGGTTTATGGTGCGCACCCAACCTCACTCTTACCCCCACCATGTTCCAAAGTCACAGGACAGTGTAAATAAAAGTAATCCCTGCTAGGTGAATCTCTAACACACGCAATGGAAACAAAAGGCATGGTATGTAAAACACAAAAATGCTCGTGTATAAATATATAAAAAGCAAACCTTGAGAACCAAAAAACGTATGTACTCAATGCCTTTGCAGAAGGCAGAGCACCAAGAGAAACACCCTTAAGGGCCCGACGAAACAGGCCAGAGGACAGAAATCAAAACAGTTTCGTCCCAGTGGGATTTAAAAACTGCCCATCACAGAGTCCTCCCCTCTTCCGTCAGACACAATCAAAGAGGGAAGCATAGCGTCCAACTGTAAACGGGTTGAACACCAAACATGCGGTGTGTCTCAAAACAGTTGGGTCGTAACCTCTTTTAACAAAACGTTTTATAATTTTAGCAAATACAGTTGGAAAATTGCCATGACCCAAAATCTTACGAAGTTTGTAAACCACATCCCCATAAAAATCGGGTTTTGAAATACCTTCTCGCAGAAGAGTCTTCAGATTACTATTGAATTTCAAAGCCAAATCTGAATTACGATAGTAAAATTTAGCAAAATATTTACGCAATTTGTAATAACGGTAGCCCTGTTGAAGAAGTTTATTTGTAATATATTGATTACGTTCATTGAAATCCTCAACATAACTACACGCTCTGGCAAACCGAATTAACTGAGAAATGTATACCCCATAAGATGTAGCATGAGGTACATCCCCATCCAAATGGGGGAAATTTACAATACTAAAATTAAAATGCTTAATGGCACCCTGGACCGCAGATGTTCACAGGAGCAGACCTAAAATGCGTAGATTTTTAAAATGCATTTAGCAGTAGGAAACTCGATGAGAGTATAGGGCTATATATCTAATGACTGCGGCAAAGATTTGTCCGTAGAATTTTCTGTTCTGCGATTTTCTTAAAGTACAAATCTTGGCATTTTATAGCATTTGCACATAATCTGAAATATGTCTTTACTAAAACACAGCGTCAATGTACAAAGGGCGAACCCACAGCGCATTTGAGATTAAGTCATTTAGTACAAGTATACATACATGTAGGTTGATGTCCAAGTCATGAGGATTTAAGCAATTTGCGCTGTGAGCATTACTTTTGTAAAGTCAGGACATGTTTATTGTTACAGTGACACACAGGTACCGTTTTTCAGATATTAGTCGGTAGCTAATGATCATTTTATTGTACAGCGCAACTAGCATCAATATGTACATTGTAGAACTAAATGAAAATGAAATAAATATTCTTTTTTTTCTGCAAAACACACGAACAAGTTTTAAATCGGTTGCAAATTGTTGTTTATACTTAAAATATTACAATAAATTCTAGAGACTTGGCTTTGTCTGTGATGGTTTCGGCTGATATTACCGAATGTCTTTTTAATATTTACAGACAAGGAAAGTGAAAAGCTAGTAAGGTTTTTAACTATGAATTAAAAAGTACACTATACAGTTATAGACTAATTTTGAGGTACATAGTTTTGAGGACCTGTAAAAATATCAAATGTCATTATCATTTTTTCACAGGTCCGCAAAACCATGTATTGATCGAAACATTAGTCTAAAATTATTATATTGCATGCCTCATACAGAGTAGTGAGAATCATGCGAAAATATAACGAATTGACGTCTTAAAATCCGTGCAGGTCTACACATCATTTTCCAGGTTTACACATACTTTTTCGGACCTGGCACGTGAGCGCTATCGGCCAATCGGGATTAAGTATTTATGTCAGGTATACGATATACACACACATATATAGCCGATATTTTCGAACGGGCACTAGTGTGCGTTGTAACTTTCATTCACAAGGAAGCCTGAATGCCTTTATTGTCTGTGAAGAATCTTACCGTATAAGGATAGCAGTCATTTTAGTTTTACAAATCATAATATCGTATACCTGTCATAAATACTTAATCCTGATTGGCCGATAGCGCTCACGTGCCGGGTCTGCAAAAGTATGTGTAGACCTGGAAATGATGTGTAGACCTGCACGGATTTTAAGACGTTATTTCTGTTATATTTTCGTATGATTTTCACTACTCTTTATGAGGTATACAATATAACGATTATAGACTAATGTTTCGGTCTTCGTCCTCGGTCAATATCATTTTTAACAGGACCTCAAAATTAGTCTATAATTGTATAATGTAACATTGATACTAATGTTCCTGAACTAGAATTGTTGAATGGTTTACGGTACTGCAGCATATTTTAAACCACTGATTTTATCAATAATGACTGGAATGCATAGCTGAAACTTTTAGGTTAAGTCATAATACTTCCAAAGATTTTATTATCTATGTTTTGGGGTTATCTAGTTTGACATCAGTTATAGGGTATGCCCCTTTAAGTTCATGTGGTTATGGCGGTTTAAAATAGAAGCTATCTAGAAGGACCTTTATATGTTGTCAAGCTATTCAATTTATCTGTCTACGCACCATCACTTGTCAGTCCTTCGATAAGAAAGATCAACTGTTGCATGCCGATTTGGTAATTTTCATGATAAAGTCTTGTGGTAGGTACGTGTATGTCTAAAATACCATTCAACAATTCAAAGATTGCATAAAAACCTTACGGGAAAAAGTTTTACAGACAAAATATAGCCCGTAATATTAGTCACATTTATCAAAATGAGTTGTTCTTTTTGAATATTTACATTCTAGTGTATGTAAAGTCAAATGATTCATAAGACTTGTTGTACAATGTAGCAGGTACATATCAAATAATTTTCATTCAGGAATATAAGGGAATTTCACCATTTTCAATCATTCCGTGACCCTAACAACTGCTTTCTTGTTAATTTGACATTTCCTGTTGAAAAATGTAGCATTGTGGTATGATATGCGTCTATAGCGCATGTACTAGGAGCTAAAAAATGAACTAAAAGGAAAGATATCCACAAACTTTTCGAAATGTGACTTTACAGTAACAATAGTTGTGTCTTGGAAGCAAGGAATCATAAACATTACAGCGTCTTGAACAGACATATTATTCTCGAAGATGGAGTCACACACACACGGTCTTTAACTATTTTACAACATTGAAGTATCGCATTTATTTCTCTGAATAATTACATTTAGTTTATTTCGGTAAAACTTTTATTGCCAAAACATAAAACACGGTCTCCTTGAGATTCTATTTTCAATTAATCCTGCGACATGACATTTTATTGTTCCTCACCAATATCTTAACTTTATTGACTCCCATAATGGTTGTAGCTATAGGCACCGGACGGATTAATTTTGCTTAATGACTTGGTGCACTGTTTCAAATTGGTATGGCGGTATGTATTGTCGCGTAGGGACGCTTCTTTATTAAAGCTATGGTGAGTCTGTAAAACAGTTTCCCTGTGTATTGAATCTATACGAATAAGCGAAATGATACGTGAAAATATTTAATCCATTTTGGAACTCTCTTCCGCTTTGTTTGAAATTGATTTAAAAATTGTTTTCATAAACATATCCTTCACGGCCCACCGGCCACAATTTCACCTTTAATGCTATAAATCGTCATCATATTCAGCCATTTTCATCTATAATTTCCCACCGATATTTTACATAATAATATATTAAAGCTTCTCGCTCTCTGTAACCGTTGAAGCTAAATGCTAGAATCAAATTATAAGCAAATATCAAGGTAGGAATTTGCAGAAATCGATTGAAAATGTTGGTTTTACGGCACCGCTACACCATATGTTTATATTGGAATTTCAAAAGCGTTTGCAACACTTTATTATTTGGTAGCGTATTATTTGAAATTTACAAATAATTATAGTAACAGGAATTTATACTGGAGCCTATTTACAGTTAGAAGAACCAAAATCTGAGAGCAAGCAGCTTTAAGTGGGTGAACGTATAACGTATGATATTTCGTTCCAAACCGAAAACGGGAAAGTGGCGTTGTTTGAAAATGCAAAGCATTATTAAAACGAACAACATCATCATCCGACAAATCACAATTAGTGTGTTAGTCCACTTACTGTATATTGGGGTTTATTCAGGTAATGAATGATTAGGCACGACTGGACTAGTATGAAAGTTTGGCACAATCCGAACTACTTGTATGAAAGTTTGGCACTGGAAAACTGGAATCCAGACTAGTATGAATGTTTGGCACAGTGTAACTGGAATTCTGACTGTTATGAAAGTTTGGCATAGTGCAACTGGAATCCGGACTAGTTTGAAAGTTTGAAATAGTGCAACTGTAATCTGGACTATTATGAAAGTTTGGTATAGTGCAACTGGAATAAAAACTATTATGAAAGTGTGGCAAAGTGCAACTGGAATCCAGACTATTATGAAAGTGTGGCACGGTGCAATTGGAATCCGGACTAGTATGAAATTTTGGCATAATGCAACTGGAATCCGGACTATTAAGAAAGTTTGGCACAGTAAAACTATAATCCGAACTTATATAAAAGTTTGGCATAGTGCAAATGAAATCCGGACTAGTGTGAATGTTCGGCATAGTGC
The DNA here is from genome assembly GCA_022818135.1 of Saxidomus purpurata. Taxonomy (NCBI): domain Eukaryota; kingdom Metazoa; phylum Mollusca; class Bivalvia; order Venerida; family Veneridae; genus Saxidomus; species Saxidomus purpurata. The sequence goes on from JAFMSR010000009.1 coordinate 8,512,835, forward strand.
AAATGGAATCCGGACTAGTATGAATAATTCGCACAGTGCAACTGGAATCCGGACTAGTATGAAAGTTTCGCATAGTGCAACTGGAATCCGGACTATTATGAGAGTGTGGCACAGTGCAATTTGAATCCGGACTATTATGAGAGTGTGGCACAGTGCAATTTGAATCCGGACTAGTATGGAAGTTTGGCATAATAAATCCGGACTAGTGTGAAAGTGTGGCACAGTGCAACTGGAATCCGAATTAATATGAAAGTTTTGCATAGTACAACTGAAATCCGGACGAGTGTGACTGCTTTGAAAGTTTGACACAGTGCAACTATAATCCAGACTATTATGAAAGTTTGGCATAGTGCAACTGGAATCTGCACTAGTATGAAAATTTTGCATAGTGCAACCGGTACAGCTATGTTTTCTACTAAAATCTCATTCAGAGTCCCCGCATTCGTTGAGTTAGAACTTATTTCAATTATAATGATAAAACAAACCAAAACACAAAAAGCAACAAAATTAATACAATTGGTAAAAGTCCAATTTTTGTAATAACATAAGTAATTCATTTTGTGGTATTCCTTATTGACCAATATAATTTTCCTTTTCCATTTTTGGTGCATTCAAATCTTTGCAATAAACAGCTTCATTTCTTTTGTTTTCCAGTAAGATAACGCAATTGTCTCGATCCCTAACGAATAATTTTGCTACTATGACCCCATAGAGTAAAAACAAATAAAGATAAGTAAATGCAAATGGCTGCCAAGGTCGCAGACGTGAAGAAAATGTGTAAAGTTTTTAATACATTAGGCATTAGGGGAAGCCAATTAAACGAAAGTGCTATATATTTGAATAGTGAGGGGAAAAATCAGTTCAATTTTATTTACGAGAGACGCCGACACAGAATATATCTGTCAGTGAGTCTTTGATACTGATATACATGTATTTTGAAACTCCTAATACGACGGCTCAAGACACGTGCTGATACGTATAACCTGAAAGTCTTAATACATGGCCAGAAAGACGACCCGATAGGAAAATATGTAACAGAGCTTTACTGTCGTTTCTGTTCGAAAGTCCAAGATAATCTAGAACTAATTTTGTTTTATTCACAGACACGTGTTCTTTGATACACTGTTTTGTATTTTTATGTATAATTGAGTAAAATGTTGAAATATAGTGTGAAAAACTGTATCACACAACGTGCTTGCGAAGTTCAATACTTACGATACGGTTGTGCAATAATGCCAATTGATTACTAGTAATGTGTTTATAATAAAGTTAACGTTTTCGCGTGCTGAGGGTCTAGCCTTTGCGCTCGCTTGCTTGCACCGGAAATACGCCTCATACAGACTATGAATTTTTCTATCGGCACTGGCACATTTGACAAATGCAATTATAATTGTTAAAGCCGATATCTGTTATCGACACACTACGTACACGTGATAAAACGTTTTTATCGGCCCATATCACCGACATTCAAGGCAAATTTGATACTATTTATAGTAACATATGCAATAACATTATGTATACGTTATAAATAACGAATAATTACCATTATGTATACGTTATAAAATAACGAATAACTACCATTATGTATACGTTATAAATGACAAATAACTACAATTATGTATACGTTATAAAAAACGAATGACTACCATTATGTATACGTTCTAAATGACAAATAACTACCAATATGTATACGTTATAAATAACGAGCTTACCATTATAATTATATACGTTATAAAGTCAGTCGTGTTCTGCACGAATTCAATTTTTACATACAAATTTGTTCAATATTGCGCTCGAATGATGCTAAGATATTGCAGAGAAATTGCATTTCAGACAAAAGTCTGTAATCTAAGAAGAATCATACTGTTTTGTGTAATTTGAATCAAATGTATAACGTAATAAAGTTGAAATTCTCCAAGATAATGTAGAACTAATTTTGTTTTATTCACAGACGCGTGTTCTTTGATATGTTTTTTTAATTTACAAATTATATGAAGAGCAGACAGGTTCGGACCTTCAACAGAAATCTAAATGTATACCGAACCATCATTTCACTTCTATCCTTTGCCAGCGTTTCTTTAATAACTTAAGAAGTTAGAAAAACAATTAATCATTAAATAATTGTTAAAATACAATGTGACAGAGCAAACCATGTTTTTCTCTCTCTTTTCCTTGTTTGATTGTTAATAGTCCCGACCGACACAGGGATAACTCCCTGCGTGAATACCAAGACTCCTGACAGGCACAGGTTGAAAAAAGTAACATACGCAGACACAAGGGAATCTGGGAACCAGACCCTACCTCTGTTACGAATAGACCCATTGGTTCTTTTATATGCCCAGTGTATAGCACCGATACACCGTGTTTTATTAAGCAATTAACTTTAATTGTTTGCAGTTCACATTTGTTTTATGACTGCGTGTGACGCTTCTTATTGCTACGAATCATTTCAAAGAGTTGGTGTTTAAGGAGGATTATACTGCATCGTATTGTCTAAATCAATACGTAAAAAATTAAACAAATTCCCCACAAGGTGATAGATAGAATTATCATGCGCACGCATAGCAAACGATTGAGATTATATGTCAGTAGAAAATTGCTGGAGCAGCTTACTTTCCAGGACAATGAAGGAGATGGATTTAGTCTGCACATGAACATTATTATCTTATACAACGTACCTTTATCTCTACTCAAAACTGTCATTAACAACTACTGGAGTTCTAGGAAAGAAACCATATATAGTTTGAGTCTCATGTTTCTTCAAAACTTGTCATGCTTATTTATGGGTTGTTTGTCTGTATTTGTAAATGTTTAGAAAAATATGCCTTTAAATGTTGAATACATGTATATGTATTACATGAAACCTGGCAAATAATAAATTACTCACACTGGTAAAGGAGCAAAAAACCATAAGTCGTTTTGCGTGGTCGGGACTTGATTCTGGTATTAACCAGTTTCTAATGCCTCCCAGTATTAAAACCTTCGAAACAATTTTCGAGAGGAATGGTGTTTTACATTTTTATGAGGTAGGAAAGTTTATTAGACGAAACATAAACGAGCGAATGAAAAAGTAAATACAATGAAACCACAGTTAATCCGTATATTTTCAGTCCTCGTGGTAAAAAGTTACTTGCAATATTCGAATATTCACGATATTCACGATATAATTTGTTAGAAGTTATAATGAAGCTTCACCGTAGCACACAGTTTGATATTACATTAACGCTAATATCGGAACAGGAATGCTTTACTACATATTTGCGGATGACAGAAATATCGACTAAAATCAATATACAATAGAAAATTGTACATTGATACTCCTGTTTTAATATTTCTTAAGTTTGCGGACAGGAGAGCAACACCAATATCGTGAATATTCGAATATTATAATATTGTTGTGTAAATCCAGTACTTGGCTCTGTCAGACTGCTTCACCAATGTATATCGATTACACATAACTACACTAAAGTATCTTAAAAGTACTTTTCCCTTTCCTCTATTGAAATGCAAATGTCTGGTGTTTAATATTGTTTGTTCAGATTCAAACCAAATGTCAGACTGATAAGTATAAGTTTTAAACATAATTCAAATTGAAATGTAATTACTCCTACAGGCTTTACAAACAGTGCAGAAAGCTAAAAGTTGTAAGAAGTTATAGTGCAGCTGCACCATAGCACAAAGTTTGATATTGCACCTAGGCCTGTATGTACAGTTATAGGAAGTCTATTCATTGTCAACATTGTCAACTGCAGGGACCTTCGAAAATGTGCTCATCCATTGACACTCAATATTCGTTAAAGAACATTTTACCTGTAATATCTAGACAGATTTTGTGCGCAGCAAAATTTGACTAAAACAATGAGAATGCAAGTAAAATGTTTCATCAATATAGCATTTACTGGCTAAGAAAGACATTTTGTTATACTAAACAAAATCTTTGGCAACACGTAATCAAAGGCAACATCTGTTTTGTCAGCTAAAGCGTGAACTGGATAGTTAAGGGAAAGTGCAAAACCATTTTCCAATTTACAAAACGTACACAAAATACTTCTTGATACATCCGGGCATTAGAACAAATTTCTACTAGAAGCTAGTCAATGTTTTTTTCACTTTGCAATAACATTCTTTGAAGGTACATTTTTCTAGACTGAGTGTGTTCCGGAGAAAACAGTGGGATACTTTGCTAATATAAATTGTCATTTATATGCTCTAAAATTTTTCTTACATACGTTTAGGCCTGTTTCCCAAATATTTTAGAGTTATTATTGCGCTTATGTCAAGGACTACACAGTCATTATTTGTGAAGACTGTCAAGATGGGTTTATTGCATGGCTATTGTACGTCCTTTTTGTTCTTTATTTAGTTACAAATTAAAGCTCTACATCAATCAATTCCTCTAAGAAACCTTATATTACAAACATTTGTTTTACGCCGGGAATGAAGACAAACACTGTACTTTTCAGTCTAACAGAAGGGTAAACTTATTAACTTGCCGCGGCACATTGAATTATAATGTCACCGTCTGTAATCACTTACTCATAGTGTTTTAATGTTGCATTAAAAATGAGTGTATCGTGATATATGTATTGAGAATCATAGACTCTGCGACCTCTGTCGCAAATCTGAAACATTATTACTGATAAAAGTGTAGCTTCTTTTGAAAAGTTTTAAAATCAAATTGTGGAGAGCAGTATATTTGATCGACTAGTAAACAACCATGTAGACGGGGACTGGATAATCTACTAATGTAGAAGAACTAACATGAATTCTAGGAAACAAACAAAAGACAAACTTACGGTGTCATTCTTCATGTCAAATACTGGAATTGCTACTGAAGTCATGAACTGCAAGCCCTAAAATAAAATAAAACCTGTATCATGATAGCGTTCAAAATTCTTATTTTGAAATACACTGTGTCTACTGTAAAACTTGTTTCTTTTTCGCAAAGATTCTATTTTCGCTTATTTTCGCGAATGAAGCACTTCGCGAATTCACCAAACTTGCTAAAATACCGAACAAACAAAAACACAGTGCTTGTTCGAAAAAAATAAAAACTCTGGATCAATTTAAACATTTGTAGATCGCGAAATAAACAAATCGCCAATATAAAGACTTTTTAACAGTATGCGCACTACCAATCCAATACTGTAGACTACCATAAGGACTGGTATTTGCGCAAAAAGTTGCATTGCAATCATGAACACAATAGATAACAATCTAACGTGACCACCATAACCAATCTAAATTGCAGACATCACATCTATAACCACGTGTAGCAACTAAGTGGTGTTGTATGAACATTCTTAGGAATGCAAACGAAGACTCATCTTTACTCTATAAGGAACCCTAGTTACAGTAACGCAATAAATGTAGTTAACACAGTTAAAGCATATCTTAATGATGGTCACATCTGACACATCATGTCAAATTTAGAAACCAGGAGTATCAGAAAGGAATCATACTAATTGCTTCAATAAATAATTGTTTGTGTATGTTAATGTAATTAAGATTCAGCTGTAATGTTCATTGTGAGTTTTTTTGCAGATTTGTCATCAATCAAACGAGGACAACAACATGGATAAGACTGTATATACCATTATTACAGGTGTGAATTTGACCTGGCCCGGCAACTGGTACTTGCATGTATTAATTGGTTTAACTAGTAGACATTTTTGTGCAATTTCTTGAATATCCATGTAAAAGTTTTTGAATGATTGTTCTAGATGTAGCTGCGGCTCTCATTTAACAATAAATTGGACCTTGACTTTTGATCTACTTATTGTTCATGCCGCGATGTGCTTTATTCTGCTGAACATATGTGCAAAGATATTTTAAAATATATCGGAAAGTTCTGGGTATATGACACAAGACGTATAATGTATTCCTATTTCAGAAAGTTGACCCCTCACTGTGACCTCGACCTAACATCTAGAAAACTTGGTATTGTGTGTGTTTCATCCCTTACTGACGGAAGGGCGTAAAAACCAGATGGAAGGAAATACTTGGTACATGTGGACAACGCTTGTCAAGTTCTTTGAAAGTTTATCTCAATGATCAATGTGTAGTGCAACCTTGACTTAGGGACTTGACCCGGTTTCACGAAATACCTATTAAATAATAAGTAATTACTCAGTAACATTCTCAACTTATTTCAACACTTGTCAACCCTTTGCATGTTTATTCAATTAAAGATTAATTGTAGATAGTCAGACTCGTATTTACCCGTTAATTACATTGAAAAGCACATGTTAGTGATTTTTATACCGAACTAAATTTTGAAAAATGTTAAAATTCTAGAGTTGTACTCAAAAGAAATTTTCGTTATATCTGATATGCATCTAATATTACACAACAGTTACTTCAACAGTCTTCTTTAAACATGTTAATTCATTAACAAATAGACTATTGCTAAAAATGACAACAATAAATGTTTTTATTTTAATCACAATTAGACTTAAGTTATTTTACTTAGCTAAGCAACGACGTAAGCTTGTTTTGAAACTGAGGCATGAATCTTTATTATATCCCGTTATAATAGGATGTTAATCAATGTGTGTAGCTATTTAAAAATCAATGTACAAGATTTTATTAAATGGAAAATTATGCATACTTTGTTCTATTGTAGACGTTTAACCTTGAAGTATGACCTTGGCCTTAGATCCAAAGACCTAGGTCTTATACGTGTCTTACACGTCGATCAAGTTGAACATTTTGTTTAGTTATTTGAAAATCCATAATAGAATCAATAAACGTGACTCCCCACAGACGTCCCATCTGACTTTTAATATTTACAATATGACTGAACTACCGATGTATTCAATTAGATACGAAGGACAGAGTTTCGATGGGAAACATTCTTTCATCGTATAGTTGTTATTCCTCTCTCAATCAGTACAGATCTTAAAGCTTATTGTATATATATTTTACTTCAATACATAATGCATTTCGTCGATCGATTCTGATTAATCCAGCCTTCATTCTCGATGCATTATCTTATCATTTTACAGTCTTAGCTAATATGGCGACTACGTGTACTCTTAAAATTAAAATTTCCCTGTTAGACAAAAAACAAATGAACTCAAATACTAGTAATGTGCAAGATAGGCAGTCAAATAAACATAAATATCTTTAGATAAGGAACGGAACAAGTAATTTGTCATTTTCCCAGGAAATTAGTATAATGACACCCTCCGATTTATATGCAATAAGGTGTAAACTACAAAAGGTAATGTGTCTTGCAGTTCTTAAAAACCTAATTGGACTGGTGCTTTTGCTTTCTTTCCTAAAATAATGGAGAATATGCAATAAATAGTCTGTCTTAATTGTCTGTCTGCCCACTCATTTTATCTTTATGTTAGAGTAATCAAATCGCAGCATTTGTCATTACAACTGAACAATGTGGCATTTTGAAAATCATTTACGAGGCACGCTCGTAATTACTTCATACAAGAAAAAATACTATCCATAAAAGGCCATAAGTGTGTCTCTCTCATTTAAAGCAAGATAATAAAAGTGTCAATATAAAACATGTTTATACCAGTTCCAATAAGGATGTTGAATAGAGCTTATATTCATTGAAAGCGAACGCTATCACAGCGCAGTCATGCAGATAACAGATACGACAGAGGTATAATCTAGTAGAATAGCGCTTAAAATTACATCTAAAGTACCAAATGGATGTACCGTCATATAGTGCACTAGTACAGCATAAGTCTTGTTCCGGTTAAAAAGAATAGTTTCTAAAAATAATTCATGAAATTTAAATTTCATTGTGTTACAGGAGCTTTCATATATATAATCTTCAACTAAGTTGTAATTTAGAGGAAATTTTACTTAAACAAATCTTAATGAAGGTTTCACGAAACTACAACACTTATGATTAATCTAACTTTACCGATGTTTGTAGGATTATTCAGCTGAAAATTTGATGTTTTGTGACAATCCTTTGCAGTATTTGAATAAATAATGTTACGGGCCTTTTTAAGTTGCTCCCAGTTTCAGGGTATGCCCCTTTAAATATTTAAAATTATAATTTAATTGTGTGGCGACAAAATCTGCCCACTTTGTTATTTGAAAATTATTTACTCAGTGGATTGGTTGGTTATGGTTACTCAGTTATCAGTTCTCAGACTTGAATTACCTTGTTCAGATCCACGGTATCAAGGTATGACATATGATCAAGATAAACAGATGTCCATATTGTGTTTCGATAACGATCAATCACCATTTGTCTGCTCATTACTTTGATATAATTCTGAAATAGATAAAAGGTAACACCAAACGGATTTATAACAGAACTTGTCAAAATAAGCCTATATCACGACTGAATAATAATAAAAAATAATTTTGCTGAAACATGTCACGTTATTGACAGTTTGTTAAAAGCTTTATGTATGGTAAGCTTTCAGTTAAATAAAGCTGAACTAAAAAGTTAGGGTGATGTTACTTTCAAGAATAAAGCATGAACGATTGTCACGCGAGAACACGTTTTATTGTATCAATTGCAAATAAATAATATTTGACCTTAAACAAAGAACATCCTGTTATGTAATCTTATAACTGCGTTGTTACGTTTAAATAAACAAAGACCATGCTGAAAATCAAAATATTGTTAGCATCATAGATATAAATGTATCCTTAATTCGGCTGAAATTCAAACACTCAACTTCTGTAAAAACAATCTCGCTTTTTAAACAGGCTATTACTGTAACAGATGTATAAATTTCTGCTGATCACAGTTGTTTCATTTTAGACCCGTTAAAAATAGGGAAACCAATAGTGTCATATATTGCAGTGCTATGACGTATATATATAAAATCCAAGAAGTTTCCATTTCTTTCTTTCATATTGTTTTCAAAATCTTTGATTTTCCATTGCAAAATAGATTTTGACAGGGCACTGCCCGCCTTGTTATATTTTGTCATGCCAAAAAAAAAAAGTGCAATTTTCTGAAGAAAACATTTTAAGAAGAAGCATTTAAATTTTGCGTTAAAGTTGTTTAATGAGCACAGTGTCACATAACTCATGTCTCTCTCACAATTAGACAGTAGTGTGATGGCAAAACCGTAGACACATTTTGCCATGATAAAACTTTAATGACAATTATGCCATAGCAAGGCAGTTCAGATTTTCTTTGAAAAAAAAAAAATGATTTTAAGATGTTGTTCTGATTAAACTTTAATGAAATCAGAGACAATACAATAAACTGCTTTGCTTCTGTTTCTTGATTAACTTTTGATTTTACTTGTGTTTTTTAGTAAAGTAGAATTAATTTAAGAAAATGAACTTCTATGCCACGAATAAAAATACTTCAATTATTGCAAAAAACATTTAATCAAATAAAAGAGTTTCCTGACTAAAATTTCCTGGAAAATTAGTAAGTTTGGTTCTTATATAACAACACCAACACCAACCTGAACGTTTTCTTGAACATCTGCCAGTGTTGATATGTGTGAATAATATCCTGTGAAAAAAGCATAAATCAATTAGTTTAAATTTAAAAACCGATAAATATACGATACCTAGCTGTGCTATTTATTTTTGACCACAGGACAACAGGGGGTACCTAAGGAAACCTATATGTTAATAGAAATTGGACAAATGGCAGCATGATAAGTTAGATGAGTTAGCCCATATACAGCCAATAAGCCTTTATATTGCACAGCAACTGAACGATAGGTTATAACATATTGTGTTATTTTACCAGAATGAAGACATAAACTTCAAACAAGAAAGCAAAAAACGCCAAAAATATTAAACTTATATATACTTAAATATAACGCACTCAAACACACATACAAAAGTAGGCTGAGAATCGGGTTATTGCCGAAATAATTTTCTCGGAAACGAATAAGGAGTATCTAGAGCATCTGCTTAGTGACCAGATAACTAAATTTAGTCTGAAATCAACTGAGGTGACAGAACAAAATCTTATTGGATAAGTGTAACAGTTAAAATATATTGTTATATAACAGACACAAGCAAATAAAAACCTAACTTTAGTGAATATGCTGATGTTGTCTTGGAAATTTTACTTAATGTTAGAAAACTAACAGCATATATTTCATGAAAATGACTTCGCAAAGCAATCTGACTACATGCATACTTTGTATTGTACAGTACACGATTGCTTGAAAAAAAAATTTTCAACTAAGATGTGTCGAATTACGTTACCCGAAAAGCGGCAAAGTACTAAGTAAATGCAGTTCGCTTTCATTAATGTAAATTCTGTAAATTGTGTCGCCAAAATGTTGCACAATTCTAAATTAATCGGATATGATTAAATTTTGTCCAGCCTTTTTTCTAATAAAAAAGCTGAAATAAAATATCTCAAATAAAACCCTTTCTACAGTTAACAATAGTCTATAAACGTGTATTAGAAAAAGGCTCAATGAAAGAACTGGAAACTGGGACAATCATTTGTTGCATCAGCTGCATAAAGCAAAATCAATTAGCAATAACGCAATCACGTTGCCTGATTAGTGACACATCCATCGCAACAACGTTTAACTTATTCAAAGGACAAATGTTAGAATTCCAAGGTCGATGCTAAATTGGAATGATAAATGTTCGAATACAAATTAAGATCTGAGTTAATCATTCTGTCTTTCCTGAAATGTAAGATTGATGTTCGCCTCGATGACGTCAATAAAGAAGGTAATGGATGAAGTAAAGCCATTTTTGGACAAAAATATGTTAGAATGCTCTGTTTATTGTAAAAAAGATTCTGGTGGGAGATTTTTCCAAGAAGATAAAATGCCCTATGGGATACAGATTTACTAACGGACATTTTTCATTATAGATCAGACAGTACCACAGTATCAAAGTACATGGCATGATGTTATATGCTTGAGTTTAGAAATGCGTGTTTACAGAATGAAACAATACGAAATCGCGCAAGTTCTGTCGTCCATCACCGTTTAATATAGATATTTCGAATAAACATTGTCTAGGACAAACTATTCTATGCGGAAAATAGTTGAATAAGCCAGGTATTTTACACTTAAATTGCTAAAAACTATGATCCAAAATACACATGTACATATAGTGCCTTAGTAAAATGACCAAACTTATGTATTAGTGTAATATTGTGAAATCATTCAAACTAACTTTAGAAATGTCAACATGGGTGCCAAGCCTTGTACAGGCTTATTGTGAAAATGGTATTGCACTAAAGGCTTGTTTCGTACCTTCAGTACCATGATGACTCATGTCATCTGTCCATGAGAATTTCTTTCTCTTGTTAGACATATTAGAATGTACAAAGTGGACGTTTGTGAGCAATAAGACTCTGAAAGATCGATACTGTAATATCAGAGACAAGTTTTGGTGCAAAGAATCCATTAGGCTCCGAATTACTACAGACAATTAAAGTATTGTTCCCTTTGGTTTAGTTTTATTCTTGCAATCATATTATGCACAAAAATGGTTATTTCATGGGTTAAATGCAAAATACAAGTGGCTCTCTTCTATTCTCTTAAAGTTTACCAAGTTTACAAAAGGTATATGCAGAAAACTTCCAAAAGAAATAAATTTAGGTCTTCCCTATCAACCGACCAAAGACAATAATGTATTTGTTATATTTCTAAATCTAGGCTGGTAATACTATATGTTGCAGCACAGGAAGTCTGAGAATATCTGTTCTGTGCTGTCGGTACGGTACTGTACTGTACTGTACTGAACTGTACGAGGAGTGAATGTAATTACAAATTTATGGTAACATAATGGCTCTGCGCTTTCTTGTTAAGGATCAATGTGTCTTCATGTGGAATAATTCAGGAGGTTGGGAAGATTATTTACGAGCTTATATCATTTTCCTCCTTGTCACAGACATGCAAAATACGAGCAATTGTCTACAAATCCTAATTTAATAGTCTACAATCGGTTAACAATAAATAAGTGGTCTGTGAGAACATCCTTGTGTATCTTTTATTGCCGAGACTCTAGCAGTGAATTCAAATATGCAATACAAGTATTTTCACAATATCATGTCAAACCTGTGACATGTGTATAATGACGCGCAAAAATAGTTTTATGGACATTATAAGATGCATAATTTTATACAGTTTTCGTTTAATCAAAGGTTTTCACACCATAAAATGCTACAACCAAATTATATGAATCTGTATACGAGTTTAATCTCTGTTGAATACAGCGTAAAACTTTTGGTTTTGCCAATTGAAGTTTAATATTGAAAACGCCACCGACTTTGTTGTGTATACTTTCATTTCTATCTATCAGTAGGAGAGGTATCTCTATGAAATATATTCCTTGGTGCATCTTGTGATTAAAGCATTTTTCTTGGACCAAGTTGTAATGGACGAAGTTGTATTCAAGTTGTAATGGACGAAATTGTAATTAAGTTGTAATGGACGAAGTTGTAATCAATTTGAAATGGACGAAGTTGTAATGGACGAAGTTGTAATCAAGTTGTAATGGACGAAGTTGTAATGGACGAAGTTGTAATTAAGTTGTAATGGATCAAGTTGTAATGGACCAAGTTATAATCAAGTTGTAATGGACGAAGTTGTAATCAATTTGAAATGGACGAAGTTGTAATTGACGAAGTTGTAATCAAGTTGTAATGGACCAAGTTGTAATGGACTAAGTTGTAATCAAGTTGTAATGGACGAAGTTGTAATCAAGTTGTAATGGACCAAGTTGTAATGGACCAAGTTGTAATGGACGAAGTTGTAATCAAGTTGTAATGGACGAAGTTGTAATGGACGAAGTTGTAATCAAGTTGTAATGGACCAAGTTGTAATCAAGTTGTAATGGACGAAGTTGTAATCAAGTTGTAATGGATCAAGTTGTAATGGACCAAGTTGTAATCAAGTTGTAATGGACCAAGTTGTAATGGACTAAGTTGTAATACAGCCGTTTAGAACAGTGATTTAACTGATACGCGTGCTAACGGACAAAGGTGTATCAGTACTATCATGCTCGTAACATACCTTTGTTAGCGCATGCCATCCATCTAACCTCTCTGTCATCATCTACTTCCCGTCCAATCAAAAACGTAAACACTCGTGTCTGAAACATAAAAAAATTTATATTGCGAAACCGTTAATTTTCGCGCGCTATTTATCATCACGGATTCATGTAATTCTAATTTCTCTACAAATGAGACCAGTACAAGTTTCAATGAAAAATAAAATCAAGGACGCATTGAAAATGAACTTTAAAATAACACGTCGGCAAACATCAAGCTTCTTTACATTGGATTACACCATAAATTTTGTCTTTCAAGTTTTGTTAAATACCTCTTCTCATACAAATGGAACTAATGATGCACTTTTAGGAGCTATGACAACATCTAATTTTCTCTGGATGAATTTATGCTACAGCTTAAACACTAATAAATTAAAGTCCGTATATAATGATCATTTATATAGCGAAATAACGAATATAAGGAACAAGTTTTCTGAGTCCGATTTTTTCCTTCCTAATTTAATGTGAAAATGCTATATTGATATAACAAACCCGGATATAACAAACCCGGATATAAGAACACATTTAAGCTATTTATTCCATCCAAAAACATTACTGACTAATAGTACGCAACGATTGGCTGTTTCCAAGCGAGCAATATTTAGAAGGCTATATAACAGATTGCACAGCGTGAATTCGGTCTTTGGAACATCAGCATCGAGCGATTAAACTGGGTATTATTATAAATGAATATTGCAATGGTACCGTACCGTTATATTTTTGAAATTAGAAGTCCAATATTTAAATACAGAATCATAATGTTCAGGCACCCCATCAGTAATTAATAGAATCGCTTTGTTGCAAAGTTTTCTTCCTCTGCGTTCTTTTTCCTGAAATTGAAAATAAAACGTGTTCATCTACCATCTTACAATAAAATATTTTACACTCGAAAGACGTTACTAGACAGTCTTACAATCGAATGCATTTCAACGATATCATCATCCGAATTTATAATGTTCTTTCTGCATTTTGAATAAAGACACTTAGTATCAACTTTGTAATATCGATCTTTATATGTAATCTACATTATCAAAAACGAATCACTTATTTTGTTGCGAAAGCATACATATTGTACTGTGGGTTTAGGGGCTTCGTGTGAGCAAAATATTATTTTTTAATACTATGTAAAAGATGTACTGGGATTTGATATTAAATCATTCTTAAACACTAAATGTTAGGGAGGCACATTTATTTTCAAACAATGTCAAGAAACATTGAATGCATCAATGAAAGATGAAGGTTAATGTAGATATATAGTTACCTTCAGATAAACTATGCAAACTAAGGCTCCTCCGAAGTAAAATGCAAAATTTAATATACATGTATTTCGAGCAGCCTCATGTGTTTTTGAGTTCAGAACAGCTAAATTTCTACCAGTTCTATCACTTCTTTACAATTTAATGAATTAAAACAATTACAGGTGAGAAACAGGCTACTGAGATAATTGCCTCATAATTCAGATCCTAATAAACTTTATCATGCAGTTTATTGGTTGTACATACAAGCGAGTTTAAAAGATGAAATCCTCTGTCAAAGGCACGTTTAAAATCCGCCGTATTACTAGCCGTGACGTTCTGGTCGACGATTTCCTGGAGACTGCGTTTATTCTGGGTTGTAGCAGGCATCATTGTTTCGTTAAAGCAGCTGTCAACATACTCTACAGTATCTGAAAACTTTAAAGAAATACACAGTTATTTTAACCTTAATCTAATTCGATATGTAGTACACAGGTCAGGGCACTCTGACATTTATTCTGGTGTTGTTAAATATTGTATTGGAAAACAATAAAAAGACATATTTATCATCATCTGTGATATTTACAACACTTTTTACTGAATAAACTACCTTCACATTTAAATTCTTTCGCAGTGCCTCTCAAATTTAAAACATGATTTCTATTGTTTCTTACTAAATCATCTAAAGTACTGTAAAATCACCATTATCAAAGACTTATACAATTTAAAGTGATTTAAATCTATAACAACCGTTAATTAATTACTAATACAACTAAAAGTGATTACATTCTATAACCACCATTAACTGATTCCTAAGACAATTAAACAGTGATTAAAGTCTGTATCCCCCATTCAATAATTGCTATTTGAATCACAAAGTATAACCACCATTAACTGATATCAAAGTATGTAACCCCCATTCAATATTAACTGGAATCACAGAGTAATTTTAAAATAACCTTAATGATATTGAAGTAATCGTCATCATCTAAAGTGTTGAGTATGGTTTTGACCGTGCTCCTCGCTATTACCATCCTGGAACCCTTCATGCTGCCGCTGCTGTCAAGCAATATTAGAACATTCTTTGGGCAGGTAGCGGCTTGGAGATACCAGCTCCGAACCCGGCAGTCATAAATATCTATCCCATTTTCGTTATCCCTGGGCCATTTCATTCCTGCAGAAAAAATAACTTAGTAATGGTACGTGCATATTTTTTCCTCAAACTTCAGTCATTTTGTTGTAAAAATCACCTTTGAAAACAAGTACAAATCCGTAATTATTCAATAAAAAGGATCTTATGCTAGGTTTACATTATGTTCCCGTTGGCCACGGCAATCAGTTCAGGCCCCGTAACAAAACTGGGAATGCGGAGTCAATGTAGGGGACGAATTGGCAAAGTGACAGGCCGTGATTGCCGTGGATGCCGGGCCAGATTTTAAAACTGTCAAAACATTTGCCATGGCAGTCACGGTGCGGATGCTACATTTTGTAGTAGGCCGCGTAAGGGTGAGCCAATAAAACGTAAGTACGTAAAGCCCGTAACAACTAGTGGGACGGGAAGCATGAGTATTCCCCGGCATCTCACGGTCCTTTAAAGTTTTGTCAAGTTCAATCACGGCGATGATTGCTATTGCTTGGGAGGCCTTCTTTTTATACCGTTGGCACATACGTGCTCCAAAGCTGCCCGGCGTTCACGTTTCATCCGTAGAGACGTTGACAGAACTTGAAAAACGTGTCAGATCTTGATCAGACCGTAAGAAACGTGAGGGACCCGATAAGAACGTGACAGGCCAAGAGGGAACGTACTGGCATCCGTGGTATACCGCGAGCCGAGCCGTAGTGCGCCTTGGAGCCTCCGGGACTCAGCCCCTTTCCCCCACGGTCTGTCGCGGATGTACCGTGATAGACAGTGAGAAAACTTGACTAGACCTAACAAAACTTGAATACAGAAAAAATTGCCAAAATCCAACAGCGCACTACGTTTTGGGTAAACAGTGCTGTCGTGGCCACCGGGAACCTAGCATTATGAATATGTGGCAAATCAAGATAACGGTCCGCGTACTTTAACATTATTTCCCAAAGAAATATCAATAAAATGTCCAAACGACAAGTACATTGTAATGTTTATTATAAAACAGAAAGAACTTTGAAAACGTTTACTTCGCCTGTATATTTAAGGCTATATAAAGTCAAGTAACCGTCCGGACAGGGTCAATTTTGGTTCAAGGTTCATTATTTGAACAATCTTGGTTGAGGTTTACTAGGCAATGCTTAATGCCAAATATCTAAGCTTAAGGCCTTGATGTTTCAGAGAGGAAGATATTTAAAGTATTTCCTAAATAAGCCTAATAGTATGTAAAATCAAGTGGCCCATGTGGCGGGGTCAAGTTTGTCACGTGGGTCATGATTTGAATAATCCTGGTAGAGGTCTAATACGCAATGCAACATGCTTAATATACTAGCTCTAGGCCTTGTGGTTTTAGAGAAGATTTTCCTTTTCTATGCCATGGCAACAATAGTTCTGCTTGGAATAGAATTCTTTGCATTGCCAAGTTTCATCAACATTGAGACATCCATTAAACCAGTGGACGGGGATAATAAATGGGGTTACCCTTTTGGGGCCCGAAAATTAAAAACAACACAACAAAAAAAAACAACAAAACATTGGCCCACTGGTTTCAGAGGAGATGTCATTTGAAGGAAATTGTGGACGTACGACGGACATGACGTGCGACGGACGCCGGACGATTAGTGTTCCCAATAGCTGACCCAGGTATAAAGTGCCATGTGAGCTAAAGAGATTTGAAATGTCACTCTAAAGTTTGCCCTATGAAGCCCACCAAGGCATTTTAATTAACGTCGTCAGATTTTCAACATCACGACATGTTTTACAGTTCCTGCTCTGTCTCTGTTGTTTTTGTGGATTTTAATCTTTACAGGAGACGTAAAAGGCAACAGAAAAAGACAATTTAAGGTTTCCTTTGAAAGAATCAGATGAGAAAGAAAGCAATAAATGTCATGGCTAGGAGTCTGCTAATAAATAACCTGGAACGCACCCTCTTTTCACCGTGTCCCAATACAGTGCACATTCACTGAGGGATTTCTACAATAAATTCCACGCGTTATTCGTATCAATATAACGTTTGTAGAAATCGATTGCCAATTGACAAACGTCTCGCTGTGGAAACAAACATCATAAATTAATGTTGTATAATCAAGGCCTAATGATATCAGTTTCCTAGACAAAGATGCAAACGTAAATGCAATAGTCAGGCAAATTCAGAACACCACCATTCACTGGAGAATATCTTTTCCAACCAACATAGAAAGAGGTAACTGACAAAGTAGAGAATACAAATCAAGTACTGAAATATATCATGTGTTGCCTTCTGTACCTACAGGCAAGCCGTAATAACAGCACAGTTATGACTTGTGTCATATTTTACCTTTGATTGCTCAACAAATGCTTACAACCTATATCAATCTATCAGATGTCATCAACTTCAAAGGGAAGTAGAGAGATAGAGTGAGAGAGAGGCAACGTGGAATTTTTGTGTTTACCACTACATAACACCGGTTGCAAAACACTTTGCAGTTTTATGTCTCTTTATACTGAAATAGCAATGTAGTAGTAAATCTACGTAATCTATGGAGGATTGACCGTAAAATGATGCAAGTCCTTTTTTATTTCATATAAGCTACTACCGTTCTGTGGTCGTCCCTTGATATGTCCATTAATTTCATTTATAAGAGCGTGGGTAATCACACAGGAATCACATACACATCTATTATCACGAGCTCTTGTAAAAACTCCATTTTTTTCGGATAAATTTAAAAGCCTTCATAAGCCTATTGTTAAAGGATTATGTTCTTTGAATGGCTAGGCCAACAGCTCACAAATAGTATCACAAACACACCCAAGGGTTCTTTTGTGCATACCAGGCAATCCATTGCACACGTGATGTCCCAGTGTGGCCATTGGATAATCAAGCGAATTAATCTTAATATTACTCGTACTGTTAACACTGTAACCGTGCATAGCAATTCATTGTATTATAACGATGGGAAATGCACAGATGGGAAGAGCGAAAATCTGAAGCTCTCCACACATAGCAGCTCCTCATGATAAACATGATGCCTAGGTGAATGGAATGCTAAGGAAGAGTTGATTTATAAATACATTGTTATATCTCGGCGGGTTCTGAAAATCGATCTAAATATATACTTGTCTTTGCATCTTGTAATGCAATGTGACATCGCTGCATGAGTCTGTCTCATATAAAATATATACTCCGATAAGATTCATGTCAGACAGGTTGAGACGAGTGTAGGATAATTTAGATAAGGGTGTTACTGTGTAATATATGATGAGCAGTTGAGACAAATATCGCTACTGTGACTGAAAATGACTGCTTTGCGTTACAAATCCCGTGAAAATTTCTAGTGTCTAAATCACACATAAACACACCATCTCGAGAAACAAAATATGAAATTAGCTTGGAAGTGTTACAACATTCTGTGTAAATCAAGGAAACAGTCGGACAAAAATGTGTTACCTAGTGTGTCCACAATGTCTTTTTCAACCATTTGACATAGTGATCTAGTTTTCACCCCAAATATTTGGAGTATTTGCGCAAGGGTCCATCCATTTCTCTAGCTGGGAGTCTAGTCTGGGGCATACCGTTCCGAAGGCAAAGGTCCGAACCAATAAGCTATCGGGTTATATGAAATTAAACTGAGATGGGCTCAGTGTGAGCATAAGTTTTCTATATCGTTTGACCTACTGACCTAGTTTTCAATTTCCCAAGACAATTTGACCAATTTTCCTGATGGATGCTAGAGTGTTCACAACCTTGGGCTCTTCACCGGGAGCTGAATGAAAGTGACATGGCCACCAAACAGAAGGCAACATTTCAGCCAATAAGAAGGCAACGTAATATCCCATCGGAACATCAGCAAACATACAATACTTCCCTTTCGAGCAAAGTGTCGGGTTTTTGTAAAAAGATAAAACATTAAAAGAAGAACACAAGCAAGACTTCACAAATCATAAAAATTCACGCTGTACCTTTTTTCTCCCATATAAAACACAAAATTTTGTTTATCTAACCTCTTTTTTTGCTACGAGAAAAGCCCCGTACTAACCCCTGGAACTGCTATCAAGTTTGAATGGCCGTCGGCAACTTATCTATCTTGAATTGGTAAAAGAAAGATAATAAGGTACATTTTAGAGCTTAAATTAATTTCAGGTCCCCTAGGAGCTAGGCGAATATTATAATGTGGGAATTAAAGCATTCTTTTAATGCCTGTCTTGTGATTATCCACTGAAATTGAAGCATCTTTTCTTTTCAAAACAGTCCAGACATTCAAGTAAGACTTGCAGGTAGGCGCATGTGTGTTTAAATAAAACGCAAAAAAAACATAATCAAATGAATCGGAATTAACATCCCAGTCATGATAGCAGCATTTGATTCATTGGAATTCTCGAAGATGAAAAGATCTGATTTTTTAATATGTAACTTATGACGACAAGGAATCCCCCTGTGGAAGGATAGGAAGCACTAGAAAAAAACTTGATTAAGTTTACTGAAACGGACAAACCCCAAAGGATTGGAATCTTTTCGAAGACGTGAGATCAGTTACTGTAGAAAATAAAATGAAATTTTCAAGTAAAGATAAATTCGAATACAAAGTTATAACTCTAAATTGATATTTCACATAACAGAAAAGCCCTAGCGGAACAACCTGTCATAAGGGACAAAATCAAATTACCAGGAAAAACCCTAAAGAAACCGTCCGTGCTACAGAAGTATTGCCAACGTAATGATTTATCTTTCCGTTCATTCTTTTTAAATCGCTCATCTAGCCTCTGTGTCCAGTAAGCGCCGTTCAGTATTTTTGGAACTGCAAAATATATAATAAACTACATTTGACAAAAAGAATTGCTTAAGGGGGGTCACTGCTGAAATTCAAAATAACAAGAAATTTTATTGACCCTGTTTTTTATGGAGACTAACATATTGCAAGTTAATTTCTGGAAAAATAATGATGGGTCAATGACTTAACTTTTTTCGCAATATTAATCTTTTAGTGATACACTATCAGATAAGGTGCTTTATGCAGAATTGCTAGAATTTTCATATTGTAAACGTTTATGTATGTGGTGTTTGTTTCAGAATGGGTATCATTTTTATATCTTCTAAGGTAGTTGTCTTACTTTAGGATAAAAATTAGTGACGTGGTATTTCTATCATCATCTGAATAAATATTACCTCCCTATTATTACCCCACCCACTTTACTAAAATTCATTTTTTCAATTTTTGATAAATTAATATTTCTGATAAAGGAATAACAAGGTTTTTCAGATACTTTGCCTACAGTTTAATTAAAACCTTTGTTTTAGAATGCAAAAATAAAAATGGGGGTAATGTGCTGTAAGAAAGAAATTAAATAAAAACTGACAAAAATGTGTTTTTAGATTTCAACGAGCATTGAGATATGACGGCTAAGTCTGTAACAAAGAACTGTAAAAGGAACTAATTATTGATGAATTTTTATATCCTAACAATTCTTCTTGTAATACAGTTTGAATTAAGATAATATCTTAAACGACTTTTCAGAAATGACTATTTTTGTACCCCTACCCCCAATTTGGCTTTGACAAATTTGTCAATTTAGTCACAAAATGTGAGGTCAAATATTTTTCTCAAAAATGTTCAATTTTTTACCTAAAATTTCCTATTGTGCCTAAGTTTACTACTACATAATTGTTTTTTCCAGTTAACTCATCATTTTTTAAATATAACAAATGTAAATTTCCGGAAGTGCAAAAATCCAAAACCTCACCAGTGACCCCCCTTAAAGAGGCACTCCCTACATCTAACTTATGTAAAGAACAATATATGACGAAAACTGCCTCATATTAGCAAAAATAACCAGCATAGAAACCTTCTGTAATAAATATCTATCGAACCATTCATTGTACAACAACACCTTTACGTACATTATTTAATGTTTTACGGTATCGTTACATATTTTAAATGTTTGATTTTACCGGGAATAAATGGAATGTATAATTTCAACTTTTACTTTAGTAATAAAACTTGCAAATGTCCTATTATTTATGACTTTGAAGCTAATTAACGAAAAATGTTTATCAGCATAGACTGAAGTATCTAATTTACAATAAGTCATTTTATTTTACTTTTTATGTCTTTAACAAATCTTACATCTGTCATACACGTTTGTTGGCACGTGCACAGTACTGTCCTCGAGATTTACTGGCTCGTAATTGAATTTTTTATCTGGTGTAAGTTTCAGGGATCGAGCTTGTTGCGCCATGTCAACCACAACCTCATTGCTTGAATGCTGGGTGATATAGTCGACGTCCTTGGAACTGAGCAACTTCTTACTATTGAGATAGTCGATCTGTAACGCAAAAGTAGAAAGGGATACTTATTTTGCTTCTTGCTAAAGTAGTTTAGTTTATACTAATTTATTTTAGCTCGATTGTGAAGAAAGCTTGTAGCTTATCGAGTCACTCTCGAGTCCGCTTCCTGGAAAAACCAGTACTGGTGTCATATGAGGAGGTACGGTCGTGACCTTGGTGGGGCTCGAACCCGCAACCTCCGGGATGAGCGGCCGACACCTAAACCTCTACACCACCGCTAAAGTGATAAACTAATACATTCAGAAAATGTTTCTGATCAAAATCCATGTGTGGTTACCTTCCCAAAGGTTCCAAAATTTAGTGGAAAGAAAAGTGAAATATGTTCGGAGCGTGTAAAAATATTTAAAACCGAATTGACCTGAAAATGTTATCTATATAATTTACTACAATAACTGTACATTCAACCGGTTTAGAAACGCAAAAGTGGCAAAATACTTAATTTAACAGTGTTATCGTGTTTCAAATTTATTCAAATTTCATACACAACAAAAACAATATAAATTTTTTGTAAAAGTTTCAATAATCCGTCGCAAAAAATGACTTAAATAGAAATAAAAACAATAGCGTCATTCAAATAAAAATGTTCAACAGGGGAAATATTTGCGTTTCTAAATCGGTGTATTATCTGCATTTTTTTCTACCTTTATAATGTAAGTAAGCTGATATTATACCACCCATCATTTTCTATAGGTTCATCAATGAAGAGTAGTTAAGAAAATACGGAATAGGACATTTTACAAATACAATAAGATGAGGTCTAAACATTTTAACGGACATCTTTTGGTACGGTCAAAATCAGAAAATCGACGGGACAAATCTATCTTAGAAGTCATCGCAACCATGTAATCTTGAAAATTTCTAATACTCACATCCAAATCCTGATCGTATGTATAGTTTTGATAGATTCTCTCTGCCTCCTCGGCTAAGGCCTAAACATGAAAATACAGAGCAGAAAGTAAGAAACGTTCACTTCATTCATGTTTTACTTTCGTTTCATGTACTATGTTTCTACTTTGATGATTATTTTTGCAATTTTCATAATAGTCCGTCAATATCTATATAATTTTTAGCTAAATATAACGAATTAACGCTGTCGTCTCAAAATAAAAAATAACATAATGTTAAGTAATTTGTTAATGCCTGTCGTTTCACTTCCTGAATAATAACAGTGTATTTAACTAGTATTTAATTATAATTTTTATACAATATACAAACATGCAATATATTACCAAAACTGCGTCGAGCTTTTCCTTGAGCAAATCTTTAATATCTTCAGCGATGGATTTAACCAGAGCATCTCCTTGAAGCGGCCTATCACTGGTTGCACTAATATATGCCTGAAAAAAATCAAAGCACTAAGAGAGCTGGTCGGGTTATTGCTAATAAACAAAGAAAATTTAAAAGAAAAAAAGAAAAGAGTAAAACGTATGGCATATAACACGAGTTATGAGATACAATACTTTTAAAGCTGCTCGCTCTATTATTTTGGTAAAAAAATAATGTTCTTCAAACTGTATGAAAAATAAGTATTTAAGAACATATAGTCATATAAAAAGGTTCCAGTATAAATTCCTGTCACGTATATCTGTAAATTTCTAAAAATATGCTACCAAAAAATAAAGCGTTGCAAACGCTTTTGAAATTCCAATATAAACATTTAGTGTAGCGGTGCCGTAAAACCAACATTTTCAATCGAATTCTGCAAATTCCTACCTAGATTTTTGCTTATATTTTGATTCTAGCCTTTAGTTTTATATTTATGTATTAGTATGTCAATTTTAAAAAAAATCTTTTTTTTTCAACGATAACTGAGAGCGAGCAGTTTTAAAGTATAAAGAAATATTTACTACAGCAACTGAACTGTTAACATATTTTCTATAATCTTCAGCAAAAGAAAAAATAAATAAACAAAACCTAGGAGAAGACAATCAAAATCGAGTATATATTAACTTGAGAAAACATTAATTAGAATAAATAAATAACAAAAATAAAACCTGTCCTGCCTTCATATTTTAATTTATCTTTAAGGTGAATTTCTCAACAACTGATTCACATTATTTTGATGTCAAATTATTACATGTAAAATCAATTGTCTGTATTTCATTGTCCAATTTCTATTTGTGAAAATTACTATGCAAATGATATTATGACAATAACACTTTATATTTAATGTATAATGTTTTAGGTATAATGTCACAATTACGGGTCTGAACTCAACAAAGGATGACAAGAGGTCAAAGAATTACAGTAATGCTCTACTGGACTGTCCTGAGTAAGTTTTGTAAAACTCTTTTCAAAAATTATCAAATAAAAGATAAAAGAGGTCACTGTGACCTTGACCTTGACCCCAAAAGAGTAGGGATCATCTACTCAGTAAGACCAGTCATCCTATGAAGTTGAAGCTGTTGTTGTATGTCTCAAATAGAAGAGGAAGTGTTGTCAAGTTCGGGTCACTCTGACCTTGTACTTTACCCAGAACCCAAACCATTTGGTCTCTTAAAGTTGCATTTTTGATCTACTCAGTAAGACCAATCATCCTATGAAGTTTGAAGACTGTTGTTGATAATTAGATCTCAAAATAGTAAGAGGAAGTGATTGTCAAAGTTCGGGTCACTCTGACCTTGTACTTTGACCCACTGAACCCAAACCATTATGGATCATCTTAAAGTTGCATGAATTATTTTGAGCAAGTTTCATGAAAGTCAAATAAAAAACTTGTGACCTGTAGAGTGTTATCAAGAACTAACGGAGGTCACTAACTCACTAACCCCAACAACAATAGGGATCATCTTCATATCTGAAACGATTATATTACAGACTCTTGACACTACATAATCATATTGCCACAGTACGTAACACTATTTGGTTCAGCCGCGTGGAATGAAAGAATTTGAAATACATTTATATTTTCAATAATCGAGCTCTAGCAAGAACAGTGTAACACGTCAAACAGAATAGTAATTATTCACACTTCGACCCTAAGAGCCGCATAAATCGTCTGGAATTTGATATTATCTGTGAAAATAACAAGCCTTGTCATTTATGGAACTCCTACCAGTTGACATATGATCTAAAACTTCATAAACTTAATTGCATTTAGGGGATATTTCTGTCATATCCTCTATTAGTTGCAGGATGCACTTGCTAGATGACAGCGGGAATCTTCCATGTTTTCCAAACATACTTTGACCTGGAATACAGTGTTTTATGCTTTTTCATATTCAATGACAAATAAAGTTGTGACCTTTTTACAAACAATTTATACTATCATTTGGCTTATGGATAACAATGACCGGTCTGCATGTTTCACTGGACCTGTAATCTAAAAGCCAGCTTTTCGAATTGTTCTTTATGACTTCTTAAACTTTTCTCTAAAATAACTGAATTTTGACTAGTCTAGAATCTCTTGTGCTTTACTGGTCTGTTCTAAAATAAGCTCCTTCAAATGTCTATATAACTGTTTTACAACCTTACTTACCTATTCAGGCTTTGCTTCACGTACGCCATTTTTTTTATATCATTACAAATTTAGATATAGTTATCTTAATATCCGAAGCAATATCAAATCAAAGCTCATTCTATGGAAAGGAATATGTATAAGCGTTTATAATGCTTGTTTTCCGATCCATTCTCCTAGAGATTGTAAATGTGTATGTTTTGTTTTGTAATATTGAACTGAATAAATATGTTTAAACTAAAGCTCATTCATTTTTTTCTGAACCCGGTTGTCTGTTTATTTATCAATTAATTAACTATGTTTTAATGTGTTTAAAATTGACTTACAACTGATATCGGGAACTGAGTCGTGCATTGTCTCACGTAGACATGCTTTCAAAAGTGAATCAATCTTTTTTTAAATCATATTTCATGCTTGAATCATATGAAAATACGTCACGTGACGATCGAATAACGCTGTACCTAGACATTTGAGTCTCGCCTAAACCATTCATTTATATGAAGCAATAGTTATTTACTGCCATAACTGGTTCTTATTTACAGCTTGGTCGACTAACTTATGTGTGACCTTAAATGGCTTGCAAAAGAATCCACCTTATACGGCCTAACTGAGTATCGAATCCATTTATCCTAGGTTGCAAAGCAACCAGAATTAGACGAATGAAGACTTACTTACTTATAGGTAGTTGGGCTATAACGCTTCAAAACTGTACAGTAACAATCTGAAAATGATACTTCTTTTGCAGTGAAAACCCTCAATACAATGAAAAACGTTTATGCTGTAAGAAATGACCAATTCCGTAGCAAATGGTGTATTCCATAGTATAATATCTTTATAAGCCAAATAAGCAACTCGTTAGTGTATATTTTAATTTTTGATGCTTTGTTGTGCTTTCTACATAAGATTGAATGCTGACCTAAGTTTAGGATAAATCCGGTCAGACAAATGCGGTAGAGAATTAATGATGTTTTCATGTTTGACTTGCTTTTCTCAATATTTCTCTGCGCGAAAAGACAGTTAATGGAAAATTAATGATCAGTTTATCGTTAAATGATGGTCCACACAAAATGAGCTTAAATAACATTTCTAAGGCTGAACTGTTGACTTTCGTATATCTAGGAAAGTCGCTAAACATTTTAACGTCATTCGGCTGTTCCTTATTAAGCCAAGCTTGTTGGAAAATTGAACATTTGCAACGTTAATTCTGAGTTTGCCCAAAGTCGGCTGTATTTTCTCTCCAGTAAAACTAGAAGGCAAATCTTAGAGTTGTTTTATGTTTATTTTTTCTTTTGTCTAGAAAAACAATACTACAATGTATATTTGTTTATTTTGATCGTGTTAAAAATATAATGAATGTCGAAAAACACTTTGCTATCTTTTATCTTCTAGAGCCTAATCGAAGTACAACTATGTTACCAATACTAGTTTAACTTCGGGTAAAAGCATTAACAAAGTCTAGGAAAACTATACGGTCTGCTATAAAAGCATTACGAGTACTAACGAGGCTACGTCTGCTGCCTTTTCTCGTAGTTGCAAGACTCATTATTCTGCATGCAAGCCTAGCTGATACTGAGAGTCGTATTTGATGGCGTTTCGGGATTACATTATTTCAAAATGGAAACGTCGATATTCTATCATTAATGCAACATAATAATCATATACATAAACTTTCATGCGCAGTATAATTAAAATAACCTCCCCCCCCCAGCTTTTCCATGCCTGCTGCTACCAAAACAGTTGTTTGCTAAATAAGATAATCTAACAGTTTTATAGTGTACATTAATGTGCATGCCACTAAATAATTGATAATTCGTTTCTAAACGTCTCGGATCCTCAACTGAATGCCGTAATTAGATGAGAGGATAAATGCGGAAATGAGAAAAAGAATTGTTAAAACGCATTAGCAACGTCTGTATGAAAGGCCTTAGTATTGAATTATTCCTATGAGCTTTGTCAACTGACGTATCGTATGGTAGGGTATACCCTTTGATTGCTCCATTGAAATGTCATATAGGATTCCTAGTAAAATTGCCTTTCATAGAAGTGTGAAATTAATTTGCACATACGCCACAGAGTAAGAAAAAAACGACGTATGATGCCGAATAAAGAACAACATACATGTAACATTCAGAGTCTCAATAGCCTTTAGAACGTTTCTTTCGATTAGCATACCAAGTAATTCTACAGTCTAATAATAGTATGTCAAATTCCGCTAAATATCTTGAAACAAAAAGGTTGTAAAGCAATGCAGTCAAATAATTTGTAAAATACTTCACAGTTAGAAATTGTGTTCTACAAGATATATACAATAACGACTTAAAAATTCAAGAGAACTAAAAGTGTTAAAATATTTATTATTTCTTTATTTAGGTTTCGTTTGTTTTAGTATAGATATTACCGTTGGGGCATACAAAGATTTCTGTATGTCCGGCATTTTCTTCAGTTATATACCCATATAAAGTGAACATAAAAATGCGACCTTTAAGGACCTTTAATCATACTCATAGTCGTTGTATATTATATAAAATGTCTGTCAGGATTTCCCGCTAAAACACAAAAATTCAATATGATTCTCTTGAACAAAATCAAATTAACAGATATGTAGCTAGTTAGTTAAGCGAACATAGGCGTGCAAAAAGTCTACTATAAATATGATTCGTCTGGTTCAAATATTTTTTGGTTTGCCATTTACGTTTTTGTAAAGCCATACAAATGGTTATTAAGTATATTAAATGGTAAACAGATGTGACTGTATCTAATTAAAGGTGAACATCTGTGATTCCATTAATATTTTTGATACTTATTTATGTTTTCAGATACTTAAAACTCAAATGCTTTTTTTTCAAGTAATAAGTTATTGTGCAATTTCATCAAATGGCAATTAAGTGTTGCCACAGTCAGATGAATATCATCAGAATTATGTTAGAAAAAGCTGAGGATAAGTATCTCAAGAAGTTAAGCATCATCCTGCAACTATCCTCATGGAAACTTGGTTTCGCTTTACGATAAAGAATGAACAGAAGTGAATTGTATGTAACTAATATGACCAGAAACCCCATTCATGATTTTTTTGTTAAGGTTTTGTTGCAGTTTGCTTCAGTTTTCGTCAACAATTTCGTGATGTTTTTTTTAATGGGACGGTTACATCGGCAAGGAACTAACTGATTTGTTTCCGTTGATACAGGATTTTAATTCTTCGCTTCATATGCATAATCAAGACACATACTAAGACATTTAGCTGTCTTTGACACTTCTGCATTTCTTCTTGTCAAAATCTTTCCGTGCTATATTATTCACGTGACTAATAATGTTCGCACAGAAATGTTATTAATTAAACAGCTTAATTACTCAACCTATACTCCAAGGACATTCATTGGTGTTTATTGATGAAACTTTAAAAAGCTTCATCCTGAATTAGAGAATAACTTTATAAAGTATGAACCACTGGTTGAAGTGAAAATAATCGGCTGTAAATGATTATAATGTTAACTGATGGCAAAACTATATTTGTTGCTTTGACATTTGCTGTTCAAGAATGCAGATCTTTGTAATAACGCTACTTCTTCAATCTTTGATTCTTCGAAATGAACAGGAAGCTCAAATGTGGAATACCAACATTAAAAAATATAAAAAAAGACATTGTTCCATTGAACTGGCGTCCTTAAAACATTCCGACGTTTTTGTGCAACATTATTTAAAATATATGCATTTGTGTATATATATATATTAAGTGAAAGTTACATGTTGGTCATCTTACGAGGTACTGTTCTTTATTTGGCACAGTTTGCTTTGGTATTTGAGCATTATTAAATTTGCCGTATCAGATCAAACATGCCTGTTCTTTGTCGTCCATCATGTCGGCTTTACAGAAACGTTCATACAAAAGATAAAATATTTCAGAATAGCAACACAGACCAGTTCAAATACTAGTTACTACACGTTCAGGTGACTTATATGTCCTTTACTTTCTTCATACGTTGTTTTTGGCATAAGCGTTGCAAATTTACATTTAAATATATTTTCATTTTAAACAGCGGCCGCAAATGCTCTTGTACTCGTCGTCTTCTAAACTAAATTACTATATGTTCATGTAACAGTCTCTTATCACGGAAAATAAGACATACATATTTGCAGCCATTGCTCCAAGGACGGCCAAGAAATACAATAACATCACCCTGAGGAACATCTCCATCATACGAAGGGCATATATTGCTCATATTTCTGTTATTGTCTACTTTTCTGAAATACAATATACCTCTGACCGATCCCTCAAGGAAATAACAGACATGTTTCATATCTAACAAATAGTTACCAATTGCATTACCGTCTACGTGTTAAAGCTTGTATAAAATGCACGGTTCTCTCGCGCGTGATCTTATGATTTTAAAATATTTGTCCTCTCTGAATAGCATATTATTCATAATTTTTTGAATAGAAAATCCGAGTATTTAATTGAAATTCCGAGTATATAATGGAAAGTCCGAGTATTTAATGAAATTTCCGAGTTTTCAATGGACATTCCGAGTACTTTATGGAAATTCCTTCGAGAATTGAGAATTTCAGTGTATCAATTGCATTTCTAAAACAGCTGAATCTGAATTTCATAACGTTTGACACCAAAATGTATGACATAGACCTTGAGTCTGCGGTGCTAGCTCATCGGTTCTACATATTGGCGTGATTAGATGAGCATTTGACCAAACTGACATAAAAAGACCTTTAAAACGTTTAGGGAATATAAGACGGACTTGAAATGCAAGGTTAAAATCGTTTACATTTGTTGTGAAATTAACCTTGGGGTAGTGCAGTTGTAATATTGCTTTTTATCTTTGAGCTATTTACCAGATGAACACTTAATACCAGTTACATATATGCGAAAAACATTCAAGGGCTTTTGGAGATACAAAGCTCAAAATAGAAGGCTTAAACTGTGACATTGGCCTTTATGTGGGGAAAGTGTGTAGAATATGGTCTTCTTAAGCAATGGTACAAATATACCGATTACGGGTCATTAGGGCATTTTAAATTCATTTGCAATTCATTTTAAAACGGCTAGTTAGAACAACTTTGCTAGTCTAGTTAAACGCGTTTAAACTTTACATTTAAGTTCATCGCAACTGACATCTGTATACAGTGAAACCCAACTGCAAAGATAATGTGTTTTCCAGTCCAAGTGAATTTCCTACTTTAGTTTACAATTTTGAAAACGCTTTCTATACGTCAAAATAGTATTCGCAAACCTTACTACAAGAAGCATCTATTTGTTTTAGATAATGCGTTTTAATGTTGACCAATTTTGCGATAAATCAGCAAGGACCAATACGGTATTAAATTAATGGTGTTTCCATGTTTGACTTGCTCTTTCCAATATTTCTCTGTTCAAAAAGACCGTTAATGGAAAATAAATGACCATTTTTCATCGTGTAATTAATTTCCGCAAAATACGTGCTTCAATGATGCTTTTGATAAAGGACTGCTGACAGCCACATTATCAGGAAACTAAACCTTTTTACCAAAGCTTAACTTAATCCGATTGTTAAATATACAACTGTGAGAAACTCATCATGCTCACTTTTACAAAATTAAACAGAACAAACATCAATTTTCAACTTATCGTAGTTGTATTTTATTGAACTCTGATGTCCTAAAGACAGTCCTATGTGAAGCAAGTTTGTGTTTTATTTTGATTTCTAAATATACCTAATACCTGCATATTTTGAACAATTTTGGAAATGTCTATGAAAATAAAATAACATTTCGCCCCCCTTCATAGAATGTGTTTTCCCCCCCCCCCCCCCCCCCCCCCCGTCCAGAATTCCCTACTTCAAAAATATAGAAGAAACCTTACTACAAGAAGCATCTATTTTGATATGCTTTTAATCTTGACCAATTTTGCGCAGCAAGCTTTTAAATAATGGTTGCTTCTCCGGATGTTAATCTGTCCAAAAAGACCGTTAATGAAAATAAAGCCATTTAATTTGAAAAACGTGCTTAAGGTTGATAAAGAAACCACAACCAAATAACCCGGCAAATATACTTCTGTGGAAATCTTCAGCTATAAAAAAAAAAAAAAAGTATGAGAATTGGCTTTTCAAGCGGTTATTTAAACAACTATATTTCAAATATATATGAAAATCGCAAAATGACTGATACTTTAATGAATTCACGAAGTTTGGCTTATTTGTAGGCACCAGTAGATCTTACATGCATACACTGAGGTAATAATTAAAGACGACTTATTGCATAGGGGCAATTGCATTATGGGTTCGCACTAATCCTGTACACTGTAAAAAAATGAGTGTTATAGTGTACTTCAACTTACAAAATGGTGTTTCCGTGTAAGTTACACTGTTTGCGAGTCGAGAATCACGGAAATGCAATATTACTCCAGAATCAGTGTAGAGATACTCCCGATCTAGCGTTTTGTAAATCTATGCAAGTGTTATTTGGTCAGTTATGCCGTCATGGAAATGTACCTTTGCCCTAAAATGATGTCACACCTATACCCACGTCGGTGTATTGCTTGCTGCATCGTGTATTGTTACACGAGTCAACTAACCAAGGACTTGCATGTGCCGTAATTCTATGTCGCATTCCACACAGCCACGTGGTTATGGTCTCAGATTGTAGCAGGACAAAGACGGTAACCTCCTTGTATCATACATGAACACGTAGCTATTATTCGCAAAATTATGAACGAAAGGTCTTTCCGTGGTGTTTAGCTACGAAACCCCTTCTGTAAACAAATACAATATTAAGTAGTTCTTGAAAAAATTAAATGCATTACCACTAGTTAAGACCTTATTGAGTCTTTCAATTACACAGACTTCTGTTTGACATTCCCGACGAATGTTATGGGAGTGATTGAATCAATAACACTAGTTTTTGCCGTCATTATTGGTGAAAGGGTATGCTTATTCGTAATGAAAATGTACGCTTACACTGACATTTTACGTTTATCTTGTAAAGTACGTGATTAAGGCTGTCCTGTTTGTCCGGTCTAAGGTGTATTGTTTCCATGAAAACAATAGTGTTATGTTACACTAAACTGGTTGCAAAGAGTTTAACTAAAATTCTCTTTGAAACTGCATGGTTACTATGCATGTATATGTGTTGCGAGTGCTATGTGTGCTTCTACGACATTTTGTCATACTATTTCTATCATTTTACTGAAGCCGTATCACAATTTACCACCATTATCTTACTTATGGAAAATCTAAATGCAGTTCAGATAACCACTATACATTAAGATTTATCTCAGAACATGTAATTACGTGGGTTGCTGATATGCTTTTGCAGAACTATTTGGAGTTCTAACAAGGCCATAAAGTGTTATACTAGAACGTCTAAAATACATCTATAAAATTACATATTCAATTTGACAACTGTTTACTGCGGTTTAGTAATTGATGAAAAGCAAACTACGGTCGTTCTTACTTAATATAATTTATAATATTTATTATATAAACCCTCTACCATAATGAAATAAACGTTTGATAATTTACTTTGATAGAACTTGTGACCTAACCCTTTTTTCAATTATTCTATGAAATCTGGTATATTGTTCTATAATCAATATGAAAAATTGCTTGGAATTAAAATATATTTAAACTAAATTCATGATTTAAGAAAAATATATGAGCGTATAAATTGGAAAATAAAAGGGTTTTAGAGTAAAGAACCAACACAACCGCTGAACCGAAAAACAGGAAGCATGAACTTAAAATGGTATCAATATCATGGTCATTTTGTGCTCTGTAGACTATTAAACTTTAAAAAAATTGTGGATTTTCAATAAATGCGTACGTATTGAACTATCAAAAAGGCACTATAACTGGTGTTCAATTAAATAACTTCAAAAGAATACAATTTAATTAATGAAATAGTAATATAATAGTGTTATTACTTAACCTTAAAGATTAGGCTATACATTCCAGTCATTTAAGATATTTTGCAGTACGTAAACCATTCAATACTCGTAGTAAAATTGTTGATGTACAATTAATGGGTGGATAGCGATTTATTACAGAAGGTCTCTATGTTGACTATTTGTGCTAAAAATAGTCATTTTTCTATATAATTATTTTGTTCTTTAAAAGGGCACTCCCTACATCTTAGCAGATACTGTTCTCCTTTTTGGGTCGATTGTTAAAATCGAGCGAATGTTAACAGAGTATATCGGCCTTACGGCCGAACGCACAACATACAAACAAGTAGTTCCATATAAACAGTTGTTAGGCATTATAGCGATTTCTGTTTTCAAAATTATATAGTAATAAATCTAAATAATTTAAAAACATTTCAGAATAGAATAATATTATTTCGTTATTGTTCTTTAAATGTGTAATTGATCGTAGATACTATTAATGCGCGAACGAACGACTTGGACATAACAATTTATAACAACTCGATTTTTACCAATAACTCTATAGTCGGCGGACGTAGAACAGTTGGTAGAGATGCTGGAAATTGAATTTGCGTTGAC
This sequence comes from Saxidomus purpurata, assembly GCA_022818135.1. Taxonomy (NCBI): domain Eukaryota; kingdom Metazoa; phylum Mollusca; class Bivalvia; order Venerida; family Veneridae; genus Saxidomus; species Saxidomus purpurata. Next base: position 8,546,453 of record JAFMSR010000009.1, read on the forward strand.
TTACTGCGGCGGACGCGAGTTCGAAACCCATCTAATACAGGTTTTTTTTTACATTTTTCTTCTGTTTTACTTATAATTTTAAGACTTTAAACCATTTTAAATGTTTTACAGCAAATAATCATAGAAAACTTCATTCATGTCTAACTTATAAGGATAATGTTAATAAGACATACTGTATACATATTATTCGATAACAGTAAAGTTCAGTCAGTAGTCGTGTCAGGTTTTGCTTGTACAACCAGAATTGGTTTCCTTTGGGTTCTTTTGGGGCCATGCCTCAACATCAATCGTCACCAATTTCTAGAATATTTACATGTCAGTTTTGTTTATAGGCCCGCTGTGATACTTTGTATCACTGTTTTTCTTGTTCAGTTATTAATTTACTCTGTGTCTTCTTTGATCTTGCTCATTGTTCAGTTTTTGCCTACAATTTAGGATAGGAATTTATTTTGTATTATTGACACAATACAGTCAACCCTATGGGCAAATCCCATAACTTTTGAATGACATTAAAAGTTGTGCAAACTTTGAATTTTCAGTTCAAGTTTGTAAAAATCCACTTCTCAATTACCATTCACAGCTATGATACTTTATAGGGTAGTTGAACATACATGTAGTCACTGAATGCAAAAGATAAGCACATGGGTTCCTATCAAAAGTAAAGTTTACACATATGGTTAAAGGTCAAACTCTGTGGAATTTGTGTCTCCAGTTTGTTGATAATTTTACTCATGCATGGGTTGTCCTGATATTTACATATGTATGTGTACAGTCTGTGTTGTTCAGAGAAATCGACCCTCCAGCACTTTCAGTCCTTTGATTGAGATATTATTACTAACCTCAGGGTGGTATGCTGGCTTTTGTGCGAATGCGCCAAATGCCTGAAATCGTTTAAAGTCGTAAAAATGAAATCAGTTAAATCATAAAAAGCTGTCCCCTTCATTTACATCGTATGAATACAGATATTTAAAATAATTTTGACAGTATTCATGAAATAAATGTGTCGTGGAATGCGAAAAACCTGTCTGTTGAGGTAATGACGTAACGTCACAATCACGCTATAAAGTTCGCGGAAATAAAATGCGCGCAAACTTATTGTTCTTTGTACAAGTACACGTGCAACATTTGGATAGACACTATTAAAAAACATTTGACAAATGGTTGGGCCACGATAAAACAAAATCACGCTATAAAGGTCCCTCCTCTCCTTTGCGCACAAACTGACGTCCAGTTTAGACGTTACCCATCTTATCTGATTTCATGAAAATTATCGAAAGTATTTCTATGATATCAAGACAACTGCATCTGATCACATTTAGTAGGATACGTATGGAATTTGGCAATTCCCATAGAAAAAAATCAATTGGAATTATTCCCCGTTGTAAATTCTCGTTCCCGGATAAAAAGTTTATCGTGAATTTGTTTTTTATTTGAAGCTGTAACGTCGATGTTCTTCGTTAACAACTTCTGGATATAAAATTTCAGGGTAAGCTGTTAATCTATAGTTTCAACAATGGGGTGGCCTTTCTTTTAAGATATTGAATTGTGGTGTTAACCCGGAAGTAATTTTGATTTGTGTAGCAATGGAAACCGCATGTTTACTAGATAATAGTGGAAAATTCAAAATTATGAAGTGTAGATTTAAATCAAATCTTAAGTATTTATTGCACTGTATTTATAAACATGATCAGCCCTTTGTACCCAGAAACAGAAATCAAAAACACTACTTTGCTTAGCTGACATCTAATTACTCGCAAAAGCTAGCTGGTAAACATGGAAGAAATATTGCAGTATCATTACCAAATAACACACGTACTGTATGACTCTTTCATATTACTTTTCAAGTACTGTAGGAGTATATCCGACCGCCATAATTCACATTGGTTATTTAGTACTTAAATGTTTTTGGTGCTATTTGTAAGATAAATACGTTATTTGTCCTATGCAGGATTCAAACAATGAACCATTAGTTTGCTAAACGGATACTGTGTCACTTCATGACTAACAACGAGACATATAATGTACAAATTGTATTTGTTTCATATCACAAATTTCTCTATGGAATGAATGTTGATAGTTTATAATTGAACCTAATTCATTTCCTCTCCAGAGGAATGCCATGTGTTTAGGATCTTTTGTGAAGATTCAGGTAGGGTTATAATAAGAATTTCAATGTCTTTCAGGACCAGTAAAGAACAGTGACATATATCATTGCATTCTAAGTTTAACTTACAAATATTTAAAAAAAGCATTGAGCTGTCAAATATCTAATGCTTACAAATCGTCAAAAGAAAGCAGATATACAGTTCAACCGACCCAGGGCAGTCATTTGCACCCAGGTCTGTTACTTCAAGTTATGACTGCTAAATAGGAAAGAACAAAAACAACCCAGTAATCTGGAATACAATATGTTGGATTATTAAAACTAAATGACATCAAAGTCTAGAAAACAGTCATACCTGTTAATTATCTACCTATGTTGATTTGTTTATCAATTTTCATAGTTACATACCCCTTTTACAATATAATTTGTTTCAAAGTCCTGAGATAGTGAAATTTATTATATATTTATTTCATTTAATGCTTGTTAAGTTATATTTAGGCACACTTATCAAGATGAACATACATTCTTATATATTGAAGAACAAAAATTAAGATCATGTTTATAAGTATGCGTTATGTTATGATTTGTAAGATAAAAAGTAATAATCTAAACATATGTAATTATTCCTGAACTCTCTTCATTTTAGGCTTGCATCACAAGACTCTGAACAACTTGATGGCTGGACTTACCAAGTTTTCACCTGTTTGATATTTTGGAGTGTGGGAATGAAAATGGTGGAAAAATTGGGTTAAGAATGTCATTAGTCCATTAAAAGTTATTATTTGGTACTATGTGTATACAAATAACTGTTTTTAGTGGAGCGTTTATATGTTCATGACAAATGTATTTATTAAAAACCTAGCAATTTAACTTGTCACCAGACAAAATGCTGACTACATGCAGTTATGTCGGTACAATTTATTATTTATTTAACTGCTCAGCAGTTTCTCAAACCTGAACATTAAGTGGCAAATTGCTGCCCACATGCAGTTATACAGAAACAAGTTTACCCTGTATTTAACAGGTCAGCAGTTTCTCTAACGTGAACATTAAGCGACAAATTGCTGCCCACATGCAGTTATCAGCAAGTCTACCCTGTATTTAACAGGTGCAGTTTCTCTAACGTGAACATTAAATGACAAATTGCTGTCCACATGCAGTTATACAGAAGTTTACCTTGTATTTAACAGGTCAGCTTCCCAACCTGAATTAAGCAAAATTGCTGCCCACATGCAGTTATACAGAATTTACCCTGTATTTAACAGGTCAGCAGTTTCTCTAACGTGAACATAAAGTGACAAATTGCTGCCCACATGCAGTTATACAGAAACAAGTTTACCTTGTATTTAACAGGTCAGCAGTTTCCCAAACCTGAACATTAAGTGACAAATTGCTGCCCACATGCAGTTATACAGAAACAAGTCCCTGTATTTAACAGGTCAGCAGTTTCTCTAACGTGAACATAAAGTGACAAATTGTTGACCATATGCAGTTATATAGGTACAATTTTACTTTATATTTAACTGGTCAGCAGTTTCTCAAAATTGTACATAAATTGACAAGTTGCTGACCACATGCAGTTATCCAGGTACAATTTTATTTTATATTTAACTGGTCAGCAGTTTCTCAAATGTGAACATAAAGTGATAAATTGCTGACCATATGCAGTTATACAGGTACAATTTTACTTCATATTTAACTGGTCAGCAGTTTCTCAAACGTGAACATAAAGTGATAAATTGCTAACCATATGCAGTAATATAGGTACAATTTTACTTTATATTTAACTGGTCAGCAGTTTCTCAAAATTGTACATAAATTGACAAGTTTCTGACCACATGCAGTTATACAGGTACAATTTTACTTAATATTTAACTGGTCAGCAGTTTCTCAAACGTGAACATAAAGTGATAAATTGCTGACCACATGCAGTTATACAGGTACAATTTTACTTAATATTTAACTGGTCAGCAGTTTCTAAAACGTTAACATAAAGTGATAAATTGCAGACCACATGCAGTTATACAGGTACTTTTACTTATTTTAACTGGTCGCAGCAGTTTCTCAATGAAAAAGTGAAAATTGCTGACCACATGCAGTTATAAGGTACAATTTTACTTAATTTTAACTGGTCAGCAGTTTCTCAAACGTAAAAAGTAAAATTGCGACCAATGCAGTTATACGGTACATTTTCTTTTATATTTAACTGGCCAGCAGTTTCTCAACGTGTACAAATGACAAATTGCCGACCACATGCAGTTATACAGGTACAATTTTACTTTATATTTAACTGGTCAGCAGTTTCTCAAACGTGTACAAAATGTCACAAATTGCCGACCACATGCAGTTATACAGGTACAATTTTACTTTATATTTAACTGGTCAGCAGTTTCTCAAACGTGTACAAAATGTCACAAATTGCTGACTACATGCAGTTATAAAGGTACAATTTTCATATATATTTAACTGGTCAGCAGTTTCTCAAACGTCTACAAATTTTAGACCGTTCTAATTTTTATCGAATACAAAATGCAGAAACGCATTTTGAGATAGACTTACTCTCCCAAAAACCATGATCTATCACAATGCTGTAGATGGATCTTAAATTCAGTCGATGCAAAATAAAGAAATCCCCATGATACTATATATGCCGATTTTGAAGTATTTCGTAACTTTAAGAATAAAATCACTGGATTTTCGAACGGAACGACCGTACAAAAACAAGACAAGCGCGGGGACATTTTTGTTTCATTTTTATGTCCTGCTAGGTCTAAAGGCTAATTAAAAAAAGAATTAAAAAAATTCATCAGTTTATTTTTGTATGGCAAAAAATTTAAAATTGTCTTCATTTTGTGTTGATTTAGAAGTCGGTGGGGTATTTTTATATGCTTTATTTTACTTAATTGCGATGATGAATCAGTCGGCAATGCCTTTAACTTCAAGATACATTCCAACCAGATATACAACTCATAAGCATTATCAAATTTATGGTTTCGAGGAGAGCAAAAAAGAGAAACTGGCATGACTCCGGATTTTTCGGAATTTTTCAAAACCTTAAAAACTCAGAAAATATACTACATTTATAAATGCCTATTTGCGCGAAAACAAGCACGGTGCCCTATCTTTTTCTTTGCATTTTTTTAATTGGAATTGAATAAGGTTGAAACATAGCAGGTTTAAAGACAAATCTTTCAGGTAGTTTTTTTCCAAGCATACCACCTTAAACGTTTAAGATATACATTTCAATCTTCATCGGTAAAATCAGCGAAATATGTTGCAATAGTGTAAAACATTCATTAATCCATGTAAAGTCCTTGTTGTACAATTATTGTATGGTAGCAATTAACTATAGGAGGTCTTTAGGTTGACTATTTGTGTTAAAATGAGACATTCTTCGGTAAAAGTTGTTCTTTAAATTGTATGTGTTTATCATTTAACGTTCATTTAACACATTTTTATGTTTGGAAAATAGTACAATGTATCTTCTTGAGGGAAATGCCCCTAAAAGTAACATAAAAATTTGTCCACACTTCTTGAATTATCTTTATGTTCTACTAATACAATAAAATGCCTCTTCTATAACATAAAAGGATTCATCACGAAAAAACCTACAGAGAATCAATGTGATTCTCATGAACGAAATCAAATCAACGGATATGTCACGAGTTATTCTATCAAAGTCCATTAAGTATGATTTGTAGATAAAATTGATTGGTAAAAGCCGTAGTTCTCCTGGCCATATCTTGTGATTTTATTATGCTATCGCAAATTTCATTTTCATTTTAACGCGGACACAATACAGAATATATATTCATAATTTCAAAATGCTTCTGGCTTCCTTGAAGCTGAGTGATTCTGTTTCATCTTTGTAGGTTATTGTTACCGCAATTCATTTTAATGTGTAAGTTCCTGTGTAAATACGTGAATTGGGCTCTTTGGAAGGGAAAAAATTAACCCCTATTAAAATTAATTAAACATCGTTCTGGAAAGCTTACATACAAAAATACATTGTTTTGATGCAGTAAGAATAGGGGTTTTGGCATGGAGAGTGGATACGGATACAGATGCATCCACAGCCGTGGTTATTGGAACATTTAATGCATTCCATAATATAGACATTTTATTTGTACATGAATGCCACTGTGCAATGTCATACATTGTTTTATGTCATATCTATAAGCTTTATGGCTGGTAGTTTCAGACATTAATGGTTAAAAAATTGTATAACTATGCTAAACAATTGACACGAATGCAAATCTAATTTTGAACCAGTGGCATATTGTAGAAGAATGTGTAACGCAAAGCATCTAGTAAGCTTTCGACCGTGCAGTTTAGCAATGAAAATAATTCTTTTTTTCAATTCGAATGTCATGATAACGATAAGTTTGCATGAAACGGAATTCAAATAACATATATTCGAGAAAAACCTTGATGAACGTTCACTTTAATTTAGGTTTGCATTCGTTGATTTGAAGGCGATGCCATTTGAATGAACGACAGCACATCATCTTAAAGGTTTATAATTGGAATTTGGCCATGTAATAGATTTGTTTGAAACTTTAACATCTGATCATTTACACATATTTATGTTCACTTAGCGCTTAATTCAAGTAAGATTTTCACTGGAGGTATTTTTAAAATTTGATTTCCCTATCCTGGTTGCCCAACCAAGATAGAGTTATTTTATCATAAGTAAAAATTTGATACACATACTTTTGCCTGCGAAAGATATAAATATAAGACCTATTATATTATATTTGTGAAATATTTGCATTAAATATTATATATTTAGATGGAATTCATTAGAAATTAAGTTTGAAAAGATATTTTACCTCCCTTTACCTATCTTGGGTGCGCACCCAAGATAGGTTGGAAATAAATCAATTCAGAAGCTACACGTAGGTTTAAAACTTGCTTTTGGTTCAGAATGTTAAGATATTGGTAAATCTATCCAATTCAAATGTAAAAGTGAAATTATATTGAAATAAAAAGAAATACTCAACGTTTTTAATACTTTCATATTAAAGGGGAGTAATAACAAAATTTCATAAAAGTTAATAATATGTAAATTTCTGCACTATGTAAGAAACACTGGACACGGGTAAGACTCGCAAAGAAATTGACACTCACTTTAAATCTAAGAAAGACGTAAAATGATGTGATTATTTCCATAGGTCATACTGCATTATGATCAATAAATATGCTTATAAAGCAAGAAATGTATACACTGTAAATAAAAGCTGTCTTTCATACAACTATAAAAGTGGTCATCTTGAATGGTAATATCACTTTTAAGAAGCAGTTGGCTTCCAGCCCATACATTTATTGAAATTATCGTAGTTTATACATACATTTAACGGCACACGAATATCTTTATTATTTAACAATAACACCGTCATTATAATCAATAATACTCGCACAGTGTCGTAACACCGGGAATGTGATTAATTAGACAGCTTAATGAAACAACCTATACTCCCAGGACATTAATTGGTTGGCAGTGATGAGGATTTCGTGAACATGTTCTATTCTGAATTCTATTAAGTGTGATTAACTATAAGTCCTAAGTAAAAAGTCCCTGAGGAGAAAACAATAACCTGTAAATAAATAATAAGATGACTTTACTGAAATCGATGTTAAGTGTCGTTTGGTAATTTGACATTCTGACGAATACCCGCATACTTAACGACTGTACAGAAAGCACAAACTTATTTTCAAACATTTGAAAGGTGCTAATCAGATAAACGTATAAATTGCGCATTGTTCTATAGTATTGGCATAAGAAGGGCTGCTCAGAGCGAAGTAGTTGGTTTTGCAACACCTTCTCAACCGTTTGTTGTAGTTTGCGAGTAATTGTTGTAGTGAAACATTCTACATTGATCATCCTGCCATTGTTTAAAGTATTAAGAAGAAAATAGGAGGTAGGATTAGAGTATTGGCTATATTATATCTATGGCGAGGCTTGTTATACTGGTTTGGTCAATTGTACTCTTCAGTAAGAGTGACTGGTAGTGTTTGGTCAATCTGTATTTAATACAATCAAAAGTTGCACTGGAATGGTATCGTCTTCTGCTTGCGACATCATCTGGAGGGTGTGTGTTCGTTCTCCGGCTTACCATGGTCGGCAGCACGGGCAGGTAGAACGGTTTTGAGTGTTAAAAAGGCAGTGCAGTCAAGTGCCCCCTATTTACTGGATTTTAGGCACCAATACAACGGAAAATCCTGCCTTTCTTCCTCACACACACAAAAAGAACATAATATACCACAGAAAATAAACGATAAGCGGTAATACACACCGTAATTACTGAAAATAGAATGAATTATCTCTAGCTAAATTGGATTGTCCTGGTGTTTTCATGGATACGAAAGCTTCTAGGGAAAACATAGCACGAGCCGCAGTTCATGTTGATAAATGATTGATAATCCGTTTGTAAATGTCTCGGTCATCAACTGAATGCAGTAATTTGATGAAGGGATAAATGGGGAAATGAGAAAATGAGATTTGGATGCTTCAATCATAACACGAATATATAAAAGGTTTCTTATATTGATCCCTTAAAGTACTTCAATAGCATAGTCACATACATGCTGCACAAATTACATTATTTTTAATTCAACAGAAACATAATACAACATGCATATTATTTCAAGAACGGTTAGCTCCCAGTGTTTGTTTTCTACACCTCGCAATTATAACAATATTACGACAAAAGTCAATATAAAAGGGATACATGTACAGACAAATCGAAAAATGTATTTATTTATAATTCCTATAATAGAAAGATACCATTCCATGTTAACTTTCTACGTTTATAATTACCAGTATTTCAGAAGGTAAGTTCCTTTGCTATTCAAACATGTTGAGGCTGCAAGGGAGCAGTATTTTGTAAGAAGAAACCTTTTACGGGTTTAATAAAAGTAAAATTTACGTTGTTCCGCATAAAGAAAGGTAAACGACAACAAAAAACTTTTAATTAATTATTAATCACAGTCAGAACGGTTAAATATTCTCATACAGGATGGAAAGGGAGTGTGTCCATGCTAGGGAAAGGAAGTGTATTATTTTTTACCCGGGTTCCAAAACAGCAAACCCGCACGTAACTGAACATAATTATATCCTTCGTCACAGAATAAATATAAAATTGAAAATGGAAAAGCTTCGAACAAGAAATACCATAGCGTATCATGTAACAGCTTTCGGACAAACAAATTTCTGTGCAGTCGTTCCTGCATACATATTTTCAAATAAATGAAGCCTAGTTTTTGGATCATTCCATGAAGTCTGGTTGAAATTGGCATTTAGTTGTCGTTGGAGTACCGAATTGAAGACGAGGTTTAAAACTATAAACAGGAGTTCACGTTTCGTGTAAAATGTAGGATACGCGGGGAGGATGTCACATCGTGTACACTATATGTACGTGCTCAGGTGAGCTAAAACAATGGACACAATTCAAATGAAAAATCATTGTACAATGACACTTAACTAATGGCAAAACTGCAAAGAACCGATATTTCCTTCCACATAACTGATCTTGTATGAACCATCGTCTGTTAGTCTGTGACATTTTATATTCTATGACACATGCTCGGTTTATCTTAGCCAGTATAATCACCCCTTTCTACAATGTGTATGTGACCAATAATACTCGCACAGTATCGTAAGTTCGTAACACCGGGAATGTGATTCATAAGACAGCTTAATTACTCAACTTACATTAATTGTTTGAAACTGATGAGGAATTGGTGATATATTTCTATCTTGAATTCGATTAGGTGTGATTAAATATCACTATTTTAAGGATAAACTCCTAAGGTGAAAATAATTTACTTTAAATTATTTATAAACTGCTTTCTGCAAGATGGTTGCCTGAGAAATTCATTCTATACGTTCAAAAAATGTCCCACACGCATACGTTCGGCAACATATGTAATGTTTTAATTGACAGATGTGCGGGAAGACCAAATGTGAGTTAAAAACTTTGTTCCATTGCATATGTTTAAAGTCTAACCTTTTCTGTTTCAGGTATTTTAAGTGTAAAACTGATTTCGTAAAACAGCGCCTCAGTTAAAATCTGATTCAACACTTTCAGGCAACTTTCGAGGCGGCAAACCTGGATTCATCCTTATGCTGTAACATGTTCGGTTTGTTTTCTGGACTCTGCGGCGTACACGTTACCGTTATCACACTCGTGATAGAGAGGCAGCCAGTTTTTCACGTTTGGGATGCGTGTCTTTTCGAAAGGACACACTTCGTGCTCCGGCTTGGATTTGAATCCCGGGATCTGTAGAGAGGCGAACACCCTCACCGCAGAGGTATCGAGGCCCACAGTTACAATCATACAACAAAAGACAATTGAAGAAGGCAACATCATATTTTAATCAGCATCTACTTTACAGCGGTATTTACTTAACAGATCTCATAGGAAAATAAAAATACATTAAGCACCACCATCAATTTTGACTAGTCTTTCTAGTATCTTTATAGTACCTACAAAGGAGGCATTTTAAAGTGCCAATGTCGATGCAGCAGTCCATCTTTGAAAATACTAAATATCTATAAATTACACTTTTAGTCTATTAAGGGTCAGTTTCAAATAAAATGTGTAATGTTGTTTTGTTGGTTTGAGCGTAAAAATAAAGCTGTATAGTAGGGAGTGATAATTCTTTTTATTCTATGCTACAAATTGCTTACTTTAAAAAATAATTACCTACTGAATCAACTAAATTGTTCCTTAAGTAACACATATATCAGTACATATACGATAGTGATGGACGGCCATTTGTTTGCACACAAAATTAAAGCGTGCATTCTTATCATCCGTAAGATGTATTTATTACATGTTCTAGAAATTAACTCCAGACTCTGTGCTTATACAAAGTCTCGATACAGTGACTGATTCACAGTAGAGGTTGCATGGAATCGAGTAATATATCTGAATTATGCGTGCACTTCTAGTTGTGTATATGCTTTCTTCGTGCGACTTCGTTTTCAATCATTTTCCAAATAAATTCCATTATTTAATTTTCTAGATACATCATTCAAGCGGCCCTACTTAACGCCGAGAGATTTCAATGCGCAAACATTTCTTTCATGTGGCGTGATATTATTTGTTTTATGCGTTGCAGGTGCCAAATTTTGATTTAGAAGTTCTCTGCAAATCACGCTGTGACCAAATTATACTGAAACATGAAAAACTTAAATGTGTTTTAACAACTTAAAATTAATCATCAAGTCATACTAGACAACAACATTTCAAGAATTCTCTATTGATATCTTTAGAAATAGAACATTAGTATATTGTGGTTTAGAAAAGTGACGAATTTCAACATTTAGTGATAGCTGAATAACATGACTGTTTAGACTCATGACATATTCAGAAAAGCTTTAGTTTCTGCCCCAGATTTTCTGGAATTATCTTGTACTGATAGGCTGAAATATTTATTCAGTGAGGATGGGTTGACAAGAATTTTAGCCAAAACCTGCTTTTTAATATTACAGAGAAGACAGTTTTACCTCTGTAAATAATGTATTGAATTGTTTTAAATGACAACTGTAGAACTTACTTAACATTATCGTGAGAAGTAATTGCTAATTAAATCATTCCCAATCTGATTGAGAATGATAAATGGTTTTTTAAACCTATTTTTTAAGTTTAGTGCATTAGTGCTCTTTTTTGCTTTTCAGAATTATACATGTAAAGTCTTAGCTAGATCTTAATTACACAATTAGCAATTGCTACTCACTCTTACCTGTTAATATGTACAGATTTGTATATACATGTATGTCTTTTAGGCATACTCTTTAGTCAATATGATTTGATAACCACCAACACCTTATCAAATAAGATGATAGCTCAGAATTCATGTAGCTTGATACTCAGTTGAATTGTACAACCTTATAAATCTAAGATATGGAGTCTAGAACATGGACTGGATGTTTCCTTTTAAAATAACTTAAGACATTTTCATTTACAACTGAACTTATATGCATTATGATCATAGTCAAAATTTCATTTGTTGTCATCTGCACTACAATATGAGTTTTGGTGGGCTGGTGGCAATTACTCAGGGGTCTGGTACCACCAGTGCAAGAAGATGTGATATAATACCTGTGATATTATGATGCTATTTATTAATGTCAAAGTACTGTCTCTCGCTAACTCAATATTGTTAGCTCTAGGTCATGTTTTGCTAATTTTATATGTTTAAATTTTTACTGTGAAATAGACTAAGTAACAGAATTTTAAAGCTCAGTTGTATGTATGTAGATGTTTATAATTATATGATATTAAAAAGTCTCTTGTAATTCTGTATGGAATGGCCATATACTGTTTTATATTTGACATGTTTTTATATGTATTGTATTATGTGTGTATATGGATGAGACTGAAATAAAATATAAAACCACATGATATCACTCTATTTCGTTATCTGTTGAATACACGATAACTGCTTTCAGTTACACAATGTACAAACTTTGTCCTTATTTCAACAGTTTGTTTGAAATTGTGCTTTCCGTTTCTTCCCATTATAAGAATTCACTCTATATGAACAATCTCTTACTACTAGTCCCATCTAATGAATGCAAGAACCCTTTTTCGTTAGGTTTATACCAACACAGAATAAGAAAAATGAATGCAAGAACCCTTTTTCGTTAGGTTTATACCAACACAGAATAAGAAAAATGCATGCAAGAACCCTGTTTCGTTAGGTTTATACCAACACAGAATAAGAAAAATGAATGCAAGAACCCTTTTTCGTTAGGTTTATACCAACACAGAATAAGAAAAATGAATGCAAGAACCCTTTTTCGTTAGGTTTATACCAACACAGAATAAGAAAAATGAATGCAAGAACCCTTTTTCGTTAGGTTTATACCAACACAGAATAAGAAAAATGAATGCAAGAACCCTTTTCCGTTAGGTTTATACCAACACAGAATAAGAAAAATGAATGCAAGAACCCTTTTTCGTTAGGTTTATACCAACACATAATAAGAAAAAGTGACCATTACATGTAGGTTCGTACCAAGAGCTATATAATCATCCGTTTGAGAAAGTATTTTAAGAAAAAATATCTCTGAAAGATCGTGAAATACGTCGTGTGTAATCTGACAATTATCTGTGAAAATGTCAAGCCTAGTCATTTATGAAGCTCCGGATATCCTGTCAGTTGACATAAGACTTCCTGTCGGCTGACATAAGACATAAAATGAAATTGCATTGTTGAGATAATCCTGTCAGATTTCATTTTAATCACAGCATGCATGCTCTGGTCGACTGCGGAAACTTCATTGATGGAAGATCCTTGTTTTTCCAAAGAAATGCGACATTCATAACAGTATCTATTAGGTTTCCCGTATTCGTTAAAAGATATAATGAACTATTTGTACGCATCTGATCTATAGTTATTGAATGCTGCCTAAGACCTGACTAGAACAGTATTCATCAAAACCAGTCTATTACATCTGGTGTCTGAGCTTTTAACTTAGTAACTAGTTTTTAATCTGGTGACAGAGAAAGTGAATGGTCTCTGAAGCGAGCGTAAGAAAATAAGCTTGGGATCATGATACAATTCATACATTGGCGCAAATCATTGAATTTAAGTCGATATTAATGTTTATTTTAACAATAAGATTTCTGTCGTCTGAACTGTATAATGCATAATTTATTTAAAGGACAACACCTTTCATTATCAAATATGGTCAAAACCAATGATGCCTGTTCAAGTACCTCCACTTTACTGTTTTAAATACTGACATATTTTCACGATATAGAAACAATGTTATAGATTAAATGATGTTTTCATGTTTGACCTGCCTGCTCTCTTGCGAAAAGACCGTTAATGGAAAAATAATGATCTATTTATCGTTAAATGAAAGTTGAGAAGAAAACGTGATTTATAAGTATATGTTTGATACGAAAACTGCTGGCGTTCATATAATTTATCTGCTATAATAGTTCTCCAAAGACTTTTCCGTTTACTCCAAGCGCCATAATGGAATGTGGTACGCTTCTATTTTGTTAAGTGTATATGTCGGTTTCCGCTACTGGGGTTTCATCAAATAGCTAACAAATGCTTGTAATGCAGTTTTAAACAAATACGTCGAATGCAGGTGATATAACAGTAAAGCAGCATTGTAGATTTTGTGACAATGTGGAATGCATTGTGAGTAAGTGCAGTAACGTGTTGTGTTACCCTTTGAGACCAAGATGTGTACACAAATCAAGCAACAAATGCAACGAAACACTGGCTTACTTTTTCACACATACAAACTTATATGAATAAACTACAGCAAATAAACGGTCAGAGATACAACAAATTATACAAAGGTTACAGAAAAAAAGTCATAGCTTTCTAGCAATAGCTGTTTGAATTAGATGAAAGTGTGTCCATGCTCATTTAAGCTCTCGGTAAAAGCCCTACTATAACCGCAGTCCTTGTCGATTAATGAATGATGATTTTTTTTTGTAAACGTCTGGGTTATCAAATGAATGCCGTAATTAGATGGAGGGATAAATGCGGAAATGAGAAACTGAGAATTGGATGCTCAAATATTAAAAGCCATTAGCAGGTATATGATAAGCCGTCAAAAGATAAATTATTGAATTATTTTGATGAGCGTCATAACATGATGAGGTATTTGAGGAGCATCGTATAGTATAACCTTTGACAGACCGATGTAAAAAGGTTGTTAAATCTTTTAAGAGCAGTTTCTTCCCCTTGATATTTATCGGGATTGTGCATGTGCTGTAGAGCAATCAACATTGCGACGGCACATGGTAGCTCTTCGGGAATAACATGACGTAGAAAAATCAATATAGTTTAAGCTGATTTTGTGAAAAGTCTGTTAGATCGTATGATTAAACGATGAAACAAGATTTAAGTCTTTTCAATCCCATAAAAAATACAAAGAAACAATTAACAAAAATTGGAGACGGCTATGGAATTAATGTTCCTAACGCAGATGTGGGAGCCTATCTACATCTGGCTTATTAATATTCCAGTTAAGCGTGAAAATGTGTTAATTTGTGGGGTTTGTCTTAATTTGCGTCTTCAAATGATTTATAAGGTTTACATTGATTAAATGTAATCCAGTTATTTTTATACAAAATGAAATGGTGGCCAACAAGCATTTAATTATTTTCAAATTGATGTTCTACAAATAATCTTAAATTCTTATTGTGCGTTGTAAAACGACAGCCTGAATTAAGTAGTGACACTGAAAATGATTCTTCTAAAGAATCATATTTTACTCCAAACAGAACGAAAATTATGTAGCATTAATGATACATCGTGTTTCTAAAATTTCATTTCCATCGTTAAATTTATTGTTTAAAACGTCTCATGGAGTACTGATATTTGCTTTTTAAAAATGAAAAGCAACTGTTCATATTTGAACGTTTATATAACATTGTACTAAAATTTATTTCAGTAGACAAAGATATTTGTAATTCAAATACAGACGTTGCTATGAATACTTAACAAAAGTGTTATTTTTTCACTTTTCATTGCTAGAAGTAGCTGGAAGTTTTAAGTAAATAAATTCTCAAAAGATTCGATTTTGTCTGTTGCATAAAATTTAACACCGGTCTTAAACTCTATACTTGCCTCATACAAAAATGTAATTGAAGATAATATATTGGCGGAGTGGTTCTACGTGAGGGCAAGAAATGGCAGAAATGTGAGACCCCGGTTCTTAAAATCAAAGTTTCTTCGGGTACCGAACATAACGTTATGACATATGGCCCATCTGGGCGGGTGAATTTTGACTCCAGGGACATAATTGAACAATATTGGTAGAGGGTCATAAAGGAAACATTTCTGTCATTTTATTGAAATCCTGTCCAGATGGCTTCACAAAAATAGATTTGAAAGGTTTCCCTTTATATAAAAAAAGGAATTAGGCCCGCCAATGGCGGTAATATTAACCTCGCTTGATCAAGCTTGCAAGAGGGTCCTCAAAAGATTATACGTGTGAAAATGTTTTGAAATTGGCTTATTAGTTCTTCTCAAGAAGATTTGAATGGAAAGTTAGTGGTCACAATAACGCACCACAAACATAAGTGCTAGGATGCGCTTAAATCTTGTAACCTAGTTCGGAGCCAATGGCCCCGAAACATTTTATCCGAGTTCTGCATGGACTGGTATTCTTTTGTAGATGACCACCAAAAGATCATTCTTGTGATGTGTGGTTCAATTGCAATTTCGGATTTGTTGGAAGTACATAATTTAGAACGCCGAACAAACGAACGATAAAAAAATTCAGCCATCCTGATAGCTTAAAGTAAAATATTGAAGACACCAGAAGGACGACGATCCAAAGAACCTTATATTAATAAGCACTCTACGCTCAGGTAAGCTAAAGCATTTAATGTAAACATCCTTGTTGAGTGACGTTAAAATGGTGGCAAGATTGCAATTAACTGATATTCACTTAGACTAAACAATCTAAAGGTATCACTCGCTTTTATCCCGCACATTTAAATAATGCTGTACGAGTTTATCTAGGACACCAGAATAATCACCCTGAAATATTTTGTGTATGTGACCAATAATTTTCACACAGTGTCGTATCACCGGGAATGTAATTAATACGACAGCTTAATTACTCAACTTATACTCCCAGGACATTAATTGGTTGGTTGTGATGAGGATTTGGTGAACTTTATCTATCTTAAATTCGATTTAGTGTGATTAACTATCACTCATTTTAAGGTTTAACCCCTGAGGGGAAAGCAATTTGCTGTGAATAATTTATTAGTTGTTTTCTGCAGAACAAATGCTTAAGGACTCGTGACATAACATGTATTTAATTATATTTATCTTACGTTTTAAATGGCAAACGTGCTGGAGGCGAATATGTTTATTACATGTCACAACTTTGTCTCTACAAATGACTGTTCTGATGCTATGACCAGCCTCTTTTAATTGTTATATCTTCGGTACTTACTAGCGTAATACCATTTGTTGAGGTCGTACTTGTATTTTTTACATGTTGTAATTGGCAAAATGACAAGCACAGAAGGTAATATTATCACCATGACAACCATATCAATAACATTTATGACAATTATCATAATCATATTCCTGATACACGTACTCCCTTTCGTGTATACTTTCCGGTAATACGACAATGATACTATAATAACGGTATTATTATACAGTGGTATCTTACATGGTTTAAAATAAAACATTTCTACTTTTCAAGAACAGTCTTGGAGTCCGTTAGACAAAGAATACCTATCAAGTGATTGTTATTGTATGTTCTCTATGCATCAGTCTCAAATAGAATATTTACCTTTGCCCTATTTGTCAAATCGGAAAAATCCCCCCCCTCCCACTATGAAGTAATATCTCTTTTGTATCGGAAATAATTATTTTCTATTTTTCAATGATATGACTAGCCATTCTAGTAGCTTATTGGTATCAACAAAGACCGCGCCAAGGTCGATACAGCAGTCTATCATTAAAAATACTAAATATCTGTACATTGCATATTAAGTCTATTAAGGGTCAATAAGCGGAATGTTGTTTTGTTGGTCCGGGCTAAACATATCAAGCTCTCTAGTGGGTATTGATGGGTCTTTTCATTCTATGCAAATTGTTTACATTTAAAAAGAATTACGTTTTGAATCATTTAAAACTTTCCTATAAAATAACAGATGTATCCGTACCAATGGACGGTCATTTATCTAAACATGTGCCAAGCGTGCAGACTTATCATCCGTAAGATGTATTTAGCTTTATTGCCTGTTCTAGAAATTAACTCCAGACTCTGTGCTGTGTTTGGAATGTGAAACTTATCAAAAGTCCCCATAAAGTGGTTGATTCACAGTAGAGGTTGCATGGAATCGAGTAATATATCTGAATTATACGTTTACTTTTAGTTATGTATATGCTTTGTTCGTGAGACTTTGTTTTCAATCATTCTCCAAACCAATTCCATCATTTAATTTTCTAGATACATCATTCAAGCGGTACTGCTTAACGATGAGAGATTTCAATGCGCAAACATTTCTTTCATGTGGCCTGATATTATTTGTTTTTGGCCTGGGGACTGAAAGTCCCCAAGGCCTAAGTTAGTATACCACATTTCAAACCCTGCAAGAATTTTAGCCGTGCTATGTGCGAATAACACTGTAGACATGCGCTATGCGAAAGTAGTGCAAGGCAGACCAGATCAATCTTCTTTTGAATGCCGCATAGATAAGAACATGTTCAAAAAAATAGTATAAAACTTCAAACACTGCAGGAAGGTTATAGCTTACGGGCTGCTTACATTGTTTTCTGTTTTAGAAATTAATGAGCTGTTGCTGTTACGGAAGATAATCATATATTCACGGAAAAGTAGGATTTTACATTTACAAAACGTACAGCTCGATATAAGGTTTGTAGTTTGTTTTCAAATTTCCATGTTTTTCATTGACACTTTGTTATTTACAACGTTCATATATTTTCCTAAAAATAATGTCTCTAAAAAGATATAATTTACGTACATTCCGAGAAGGAACTAACGTGTCAATTCACCCGCCTTTATCGAGGACGCTGCATGCGAGGCCCAGGAACGGTTCATGATACACACAAGGTACCAGAATCTTTTTGGTTTTCTCTGTTACACATCAGTCTGTATTTTATTTCATTGCTGGTATTGCTTTGTTTTTTCGTTTCAAGGTCTTGTCTTGGTACACATTTTTCGATCCACTCACAGATCATATCGCTTAAGTTGTAAAGCGCAGATCAATTATTTGTACTGGCAACATTTTATTGTTGCTATGTTTTTTTCTTTACTCTTTCTATGAACCCTCCTGTCACCCATTTTTGTGAATCTTCATTCTGTGTCATATATTGAATTTCGTCCTCTGCACTTTCGACCCGCGCTTTAGGTAGATTAGGCACTAGGTGAAGTTGTTTGGGGTTCCACCCGGCTCACTTTAAATTCGTGTTTTAGGTGCCAAATTTTGATTTAGAAATTATCTGCAAATCCAGTTGTGGCCAAATTATACTGAAGCATGCAACACTTTTTAACAACTTACAATGGTTTTCACGACATACTAGATAACTAATTATCAAGTATTCTCTATTGAAATTTGTAAAAGAGAGAATTTCAAAATTGAGTGATCGCTGTATAACACGTTTAGTTCTATGATACCACTCTATTTCGCTATCTGTTGAATACACGATAATTGTCTTCAGTCTCCAGATATAAAATGTACAAACATTGTCCTTAATTCAACTGTTTGTTTGAAAAATTTTGTTTTCCATTTCTTCCCAGTATAATAATACATTCAACATGAATCATCCCTAACTACTAGACCCAACTTATCCATGTAAGAACCCTTTTATGTTAGGTCTGTACCGACACAAAAAAGTGACCAGTACCAAGAGCTAAATAATCCCCGTTTGTGAAATCTTTTAAGAAAAATATCTGAAAGATCGTGAAATATATCGTGTGTAATCTGACAATTATCTGTGAAAATATCAAGCCTAGTCATTTATGAAGCTCCGGATATCCTGTCAGTTGACATAAGACTTCCTGTCGGCTGACATAAGACATAAAATGAAATTGCATTGTTGAGATATTCCTGTCAGATTTCATATTAAACACAGTATGAACGTTCTAGCTGACAGCGGAAACTTCTTTGATGGAAGATCCTTGCTTCCAGGAAAGTGCGACATTTATAACAATATCTCTTAGGTTTCTCGTATTTCGTTTAAAAGATATAATGAACTATTTGTACGCATTTGATCTATAGTAATTGAATGTTGCCTAAGACCTGACTAAAACAGTATTTATCAAAACCAGTCAATAACATAAGGTGTCTGAGCTTTTAACGTAGTAACTAGTTTTTAATCTGGTGACAGAGAGAGTGACTGGTCTCGTAAAAACATTAAGCTTTAGTTCATGATATAATTCATACATTGGCACAAATCATTGACTTTTAGTCGAAATTAAGGTTTTTTCTAGCATAACATTTCTGTCGTCTGAACTGGATAATGTCTAATTTATTTATAGGACATCACCTTTCATTATCAAATAAGCTCGAAACCAATGATGCCTGTGAAAGTACCTCCATTTACTGTTTTAAATACTGACATATTTTCACGATAGAGCAACAATCTTATAGATTAAATGATGTTTTCTCTCTTTTGAAAAGACCGTTAATTGAAAAATAATGATCTATTTATCATTAAATGAAAGTCGAGAAGAAAACGTGACTGATAAGTATATGTTTATAAGAAAACTACTGGCTCTCATATTATCTGCGATATGATAAAAACATCAATATCTTGGTCTGTAAAATTAGTGCTCTTTCACTAGATAGTTGTTTTTGCAAAACAAAACTGAGTTACATTCGTTGCACTTGGCTAAAATAACCTCAAATATGGCTTTTACGGTTATTTAGCAAAATACGAAATATTAATATAGGTCTCCCAAGATTTTCCGTTTAATCCAAATTCCATAATGGAAATGTTGTTCGTCGCTATTTTGGTAAGTGTAATTGTCAGTCACATCTCCTGTTTCCTCTACTTGTGCCTCATTAAATAGTTAACCAATGCTTGTTGTGCAATCTTAAACAAATACTTAAAATGCAGCTGAAATAATAGTAATGCAGCATTGTAGATTTTGTCACAATATTGAATGCATTGTAAGTACTTAGATAAAACGTTGTAAGTGCAATCACATGTTGTATTAACTATTGATTCCCAGATTTACACTCCAATTAAGCAACAAGTGCAACGGAAACCTGGCATACGTCTTCACACATGCAAATTAACTCAGTGTACTACAGCAATCAAGACGAATTTTGATGCAAAGCATCAAAGGCGCTGTACATGATTTTGAAACATGATTTAAAGGAAGCAGAGGCATTTTAGAATATCAGTTTACATGTAGCAGAAAATGAAACAAGAATTTTTTCATATTGTGCAGATTGTTTAATACATGTTACATCTCAACTGATTTTTTTTCATTTTTATGTAAATGTTTATTTCTGTTACAATTAATTAAACCCTTACCCTACTTGTTGCAAATGATCCTGTCTTTGTAACCAGTGTAGATAATGATCAGCCTACACATCCATGCAGTCTAATCATGATCTGCACTGTTAGATACTAGGTCAATGCATTTTTCACTGAATACCTTGGTAAATTATCAATTATATTGTCCTAAGTGATGTAGGTGGAAGATTGCATTTTAGAAATAAACAGGGTACTGGTAAGACTTAATTCTTTTATGATAGAAAAACATGTTAAAACATAGTTTCCATTGATAAGTCTGATATATTCTTATTTGTTAGTTTAAACAATATTTATTCTCGAAAATACTTTGTATATATACATACATAGTACAAAGGTGTAACAATATAATTGGAATCTGAAAACAAGCTTTTAATGAAAACTTATATTAGTTCATTTTCTGTGTAGAATATATGTTATATTCATTGAATTTTATATACGGACTCTCTCGTGTTGTTATCTAAAAAATCTTATCTATCAAGTAAGAAACACCTGGGCTGACATTGAATGGATAGTAGGGGTCAAGTTCTGACAATAATAAATATTCATCAGAGGTGCTAAAAGCTTATACTAGGAGGATTTTACAGACTTCTGTCATTACTTACGCAGCTGTTGGATGCTGCGCGCACTCAAGCAGACGAAATCCACGTGATTAATTTTGTCTTTACTATTGGTCAGTTGTTAGCGATTTACATAACTATCATTAAGACCCCGTGTATTGCATAGTTCGGTGAACGGTCTTTTTTACAATGGCTACATTATACTTTAATATGTAGTAATTAAAATGGGTTTTTGATTATTCGCGTTGACGACATATGTATTTAAACTTCAAAATGTTTTAAGTTAGAAAAACAACTATCGAGACGTTTTTCTGAGCTTTGATTAATCTGGTCGAAGGGTCAGTAAACAAAGCTATAAAACACCGTAACCTTCAAGATTGTGGAAAAGTTATTTAATATCCTACGAATATATCGAAAGTTTTGAAATAACGACCGAAGACGTATGCATTTGGTATAGAATTGTTTGTAATCAGTTCATACTTTTTAT
The DNA here is from genome assembly GCA_022818135.1 of Saxidomus purpurata. Classification (NCBI taxonomy): domain Eukaryota; kingdom Metazoa; phylum Mollusca; class Bivalvia; order Venerida; family Veneridae; genus Saxidomus; species Saxidomus purpurata. Next base: position 8,568,624 of record JAFMSR010000009.1, read on the forward strand.
TATTCATTACAGGGAGTTTGTTCAAACAAAATACATAGTTTTTATTTACAAAAATAATGTTAGCTGCTCCCTATTCGATCATGCAACCCCATGGTCAAAAATTAAAACCTATTCAATACTGGCGCTGTCTTTACACAGCGCCAATAAACGGTAAGAGAAAGAATAAATCATATAAAGCTGGTCACTATTACAGAAACGAGTCACAGCTTTCTCGCAATAGTTGTTTGAATTAAACGATAGTGTGTTCATGCTCATTAAAGCTCTCGATAAAATACCTACTATAACCGCAGTCCTTGCCGATCAATGAATGATGATTCTTTTGTAAAGGTCTGGGTTATAAACTGAATGCCATAATTAGATAGAGGGATAAATGCTGAAATGAGAAACTGAGAATTGAATGCTCCGATATTAAAAGGCATTGGCTGAAAGTATATGATAACCGTTAACAAATGAACTTTTGAATTATTTTAATGAACACTATAACATTAATGAGGTATTTGAGGAGCATTGTACGTTATAACCTTTGACAGACCGATGTAGATATGTTGTTAAAGCTTTCTCTGAAAAAGTATAAAGAAACAATTAGGCGAAATTGGAGAAGGCTGTGGAAGTAATGTTACGAAGATATGGGTGCCTATATGCTTCAGGGTTCTTAATATTCCAACTATTAATATTAATATTAAGCATGAATATATGAAAATGTGTTAATTTGTGAGGTTTGTCTGTATTTGAGTCTTCAACTGATTTATAAGGTCTACATTGGTTAAATTTAATCCAGTTAGTGTATATACAAAATGAAATGGTGTCCTACAAATATTTATTTATTTTCAAATTGATGTTCTACTACTGTAATAAACTAAAATTCTTATTGTGCGTTGTAAAATGACTGCCTGAATAAAAGTAGTGATACTGAAAATAATTCTTCTAAAGAATCATATTTTACTCAAAGCAGAACGAAAATGATATAGTTTTCATCCAATTGCATTAATGATACATCGTGTTTCTAAAATTTCATTTCCATTGTTTAAATTGATTGTTGATTACGTCTCTTGGAGTATTGATATTTACTGTTTAAAATTGAAAAGCAACTGCTCCTATTTGTACGTTTATATAACATTGTTCTAAAATTTATTGCAGAAGACAAAGATATTTGTAATTCAAATACAGACGTTGCTATGGATAACAAAAGTGATATTTTGTCACTTTAGCTGGAAATTTTAAGTAAATAAATTCTCAAAAGATTCGATTTTGTCTGTTGCATAAAATTAAACACCGGTCTTAAAAATATACTTGCCTGATACACAAATGCAATTGAAGATAATATATCGACGGAGTGTGTCTACGTTAAGGCAAGGCAAGAAATGTTAGACCCTGGTTCGAATTATCAAAGTTTCTACGGGTACCGAACATAACTATATGACATATGGCCCATCTGGGCGGGGTGAATTTTTACTCCAGCGATAAATTTGACCAACATTGGAAGAGGGTCATAAAGGAACCATTTTTGTCAATCAAAATGAAATCCTGTCCGAATGGTTTCACAAAAATAAATTCTTATATAAAAAAGGAATTAGGCCCGCTAATGGCGGTAATGTTTTTTGACATATTAACCTTGCTTGATCAATCTTGCAAGAGGGTCACCAAAAGATCATACGTGTTAAAATGTTTTGAAATTGGCTAATAAGTTATTCACGAGAAGATTTGAATGGACAGCTAGTGGTCACAATAACGCACCACAAACATATGTGCTAAGATGCGCTTATATTTTTGAATCTAGTTGATGCCTGTCCCTGGAATCAGTTTATCCGAGTTCTGCATGGACTGGTATTCTTTTGTAAATGACCACCAAAAGAACATTCCTGTGGAATTTGGTTCAATGGCAATTTAAGATTTGTTGGAAGTACATAACTCAGACAACAAGAGGACGACGATCCAGATATCCTTATACCAATAAGCACTGTACGCTCAGGTAAGCTAGAATATTTTATGAAAACATCCTTGTTGAGTGACGTTGAGTGACGTTGAGTGACGTTAAAATGGTGGCAATATTACAATTAACTGACATTCATTTTTACTAGATAATCTAAAGGTATCACTCGCTTTTATCCCGCACATTTAAATAATGCTGTACGAGTTTATCTAGGACACTAAAATAATCACCCCGAAATACTTTGTGTATGTGACTTATAACTTTCACACAGTGTCGTATCACCGGGAATGTAATTAAAACGACAGCTTAATTACTCAACTTATACTCCCAGGACATTAATTGGTTGGTTGTGATGAGGATTTGGTGAACTTTATCTATCTTAAATTCGATTAAGTGTGATTAACTATCACTCATTTTAGGGTTTAACCCCTGAGGGGAAAGCAATTTGCTGTGAATAATTTATAAGTTGTTTTCTGCAGAACAAATGCTAAGGACTCGTGACATTACATGTATTTAATTATATTTATCTTACGTTTTGAATGGCAAACGTGCTGGAAGCGAATATGTTTTTTGCATGTCACAACTTTGTCTGTGCAAGTGACTGTTCGGATGCTATTACCAGTTTATTGATTGTTTGTTCTACGGTACTTGCTAGCGTAGTTCAATTTGTTTAGGTCTTACTTGTATTCTCTGCATGTTGCAACTGGCAAAATGACATTCACAGAAGGTAATACTATCATCATGAGAACCCTATCAATCACATTTATGACATTTATCATAATCAATTTCCTGATAAACGTGCTCCTCTAAGTGTATACTGTCCGGTAATACGACAATGAACGTCTTTGAAATCCTTAAAGGGAATTAAAATGCAGTGATATATATCGGTCTCTCACATGGTTCAAAATAAAAGATTTTGACTTGTCTGCATTCGGTTAGACAAGGAATATCCATCAAGTGATTAATTGTATGTTATTTATGCATCAGTCTCAAATAGAATATGAACCTTTTCCCTGTTTGTCAAATCGGGAAAATAAAACCCTACACTATCAAGAAACATCTCTTTTGTATCGGACTTATTTTCTATTTTGATATAGAAATAGTTATTATCTCATTCTTTAAACAAGAGGGCCAAGATGGCCCTATATCGCTCACCTGGCTACCATTGGCTATAATACAAGGTCAACAATCACACTACAGAAAGGGTCAATTTTGACGTGGGGGTCATGATTTGAACAGTATTGGTACTACGCTATATCAAACATATCTAAGCTCTAGGCCTTGTAGTTGTAGACAAGACGACTTTCGAAGTTTTCCCTATGTAAGTCTATGCGAAATCAAGACCTCGTGCATGGTCAATTTAAACTATGTGTCATAATCTGAACAATTATGGTAGTTGTCTACTAGGCACTGCTACATGCCAACTATCTAATCTTTAGGCCTTGTGGTTTCAGACAAGAAGAATTTTAAAGTTTTTCCTAAATAAGCCTATGCAAAATCAAATGACCTCTCCCTCGTTCAGGGTCAATTTGACCTTCAGAGCGTGACTGGAACAACTTCCGTAAAGGTCCACACGGAAATGCTAAAGTTTTCTTATATAAGCGTAATAAAAATAAAGTGATCCCCGGGCAGAGTCAATGTTGACCTGTTGGTCATGATTTGAATACTTCTGGTACAGGTCTACTAGGCAATGCAGCATGCCAAATATCTAAGCTATAGGATTTGTAGTTTCAGAGAAAAAGATTTTAAAAGTTTTTCTTAGATGACTCAATGCAAAATTCACTAGGCTGATACATACTAAATATCTAAAGTCTAGGCCTTGTGGTTTGATACAAGAACAATAAAATAAAATCCTACACAAGCCTATGTAAAATAAAGTAACCCCCGAGCTTGGTCAATTTAGTCCCGGGGTCTTACTTTGATTGGTTTTGATAAAGGTGTACTAGGCAATTCTACATGCTGAATATCTAAGCTCTGGGCCTTTTGGTTTCAGAGAAGAAGATTGTTCTTATTTGTTGCCATATAAATCAGAGTTCTTCATGAAATGCAATTCTTCAAACAATCTTGATAGAACTTCATGCATGAAACATTCCTTTCAAGTTTCATCAACACTGGCTTAGTGGTTCAGAGAATATTAAATGGTAATGGTAACAAGAAACGGTGGATGGACGGATGGACGGACGGACGGAGAGCGGTTCTAATTGCCCAACCAGGCACTTTGTGCCAGGTGAGCTACAATGTATCTAACTAATAGACCCATCAAACTTGAGACTTCTTTCTTGAAGAAAAATATCAATATTAAAGAGAAAGCTATTTATTGTCATGTCTTTATGCACAAATGTCACGCATACAGACTAATCATCCGTTATATATATTTCATTTAATTACATGTGCTAGAAATTACCTCCAGACTGTGCTTTGTGTTTGCAATAAGTTATTGAGGTAATGATCGGTATAAACTAGAGTATGTATGGCATCTAGTAATTCATCAGTAAAATCATCGTTCCGTTAGTAAATGATGTGGTCTTATCACGTGAATAGGCTTCTAGACCAATCTTTTACGTACACCATTCTAGAGGTACTATCTAAACCCAGGAATAATTTAATCAAGGGGCAAAAAAATTATTAATAGTGGCCAAAAGATATTGAAGCAAGCAAAAGGAAACAATACTGTTTTCATAAGATACACTTGGCAACCGATTTTCTTACGATTCTTACAATTATGTATGCCTTACTACAAAAATGGTGTTATGTTTGAAAATCAATCAGTAATTTTGTGTGTAAGGTCATAAAGCTGTACCAAATAGCCTCAATGAAGAACCTTAATTATGAGTGAAAATGAGGAAAATGATCGTGATAACTTCTTACTTGCCTCTTTATCATTTAACATAATGTGCTTCATCAACGAAACTCCTGAATACTGCAATCTATATCCTATCCCTGACCAGAGGTTAAGCCATAAACTTTAGTATTAATAGTACAATCCTGAGAAGTACTCCCCGTACGGTGTGCTACAAATTAGCAAAACTCTAAAATATTGTGAGAACAGTAATGTACACTAAAATGTACTATTTCCAATATATAATGTGTTTAAAAAGTGTTGAAATGATTTATAGTATTTCGCTTTTTCTTATAATTTTCTTGAAGAAAATGCTTAGTTGAATGAGAGACATAATAAACCTTTAAAATGCCACAACCACTATAAGTTTTGGATTTCTAAATCAAAACAGTTATTATCAAACATGTTCTTATTCTCCTGATTGGTTTGCATCAAATATTTCTATTTTCCTTTTCTTTAGAAGGAAAATTTTATTGAAATTGGTTTCATGATCCTTCGTCAACATAATAACATAAACAACGTAGAATATATACAGGAAAGCAAATAAAGCAAAAGTCAACGACATAAAAACTACAGTAAACTCCGTTTTTATCGAACTACTCGGGACCATTTAAATGTGTTCCTTATATCTCGGGTATGCTATATCCATATAGCATTTTCACATTTAATAAAGGGGAATGAAATAGGGCCCAGAAAATATGTTCCTTATACCTGTCATTTCGCTATATCCGGAGTCGTTATAAACGGAGTTTACTACAAACTAAATGACTTACGTTTGATATATCGTCATAAGAGGTCACCATTTTGCTGAAGTCTACCAGCTTCTTACTCAGATCATCTGACCAGACCTTAACCCTAAAATAGAAATAAAGTCATATAATGCGTGACTGATTGCAGGATTTAAGTAATTACGTGTCACCTGTCCGTCTTTACGCAGATACCAAGTTTAAAGATGGAAGATATATAGCTAAATTCAAGACAATTCAATTCAAATTTATTCTGGCATAAAGTCATATACATATTTTTCTATACTTTTTAGAAAAATACATACTATTAGACAATGAACATACAGACAATAGATGCTAAAAAGTGTCATAAAATAACTAGCACGATTTATTTCATAGAGAAATTTCTTTAAGGTAGCGGAGCGTTATCTAAACTTATGTCCGACATGAAAGTTACTGTAACTGTTTTGTTGAAGTAACAAATAACTAAATTTGTGTCTACTTAAGACCTCTCGAGTCCACTTTTTCAGGTCGTTTTTTGTCTAGAAACCCACGTTTCTGCAAAGCTTTCATTTTCGTCTCTTGTTTCTTTAAAGGGACAATCCCCACATATAGCAGATTATATTTATAAAACAAAATAATGTGTTCTATGAATGTAAAATTATGAATAAATACCTTTTAAAGAACAATATTATATCAACATCCCTAATTTTAGCAACCATAATTAATAAATTGGCCTTCTGTAATAAATTGTTATTCACCCATTAATTGTATAACAACGACTCTACGTATATTATTGAATGTTTTACTGTACTTCAACAAGGACTGGAATATAAAGTTTAATCTTTTAGGTTAAAGGTCCACTACTAAGCGAAAATCAAGGGACAGTTATTTGAATTGCAAGTACATTACCTTATGCAAGACACTAAATAATGAAGATTGGCAGGTTGAAATTTACAGAAAGTGTTTGGAACACTAAGAAAAGTATGTGTATTATGTTGAAATCTCAGTGAATCGACAAAATGACCACCCAGGTCTTTTCAACTTTCTTCATCATGCATAGAAAAATAATTGTACATGTACTGTCACAGTGATTTATTTAGAATTTCTACATAACAACTTTCAATTTTTATTAAAAATTACTTATTTCTGTGCTTTCAACAGTATATTTGAATTTTCGCTTTCCTTAGTATTGGACCTTTAAGTAAGAATCCCGCGAGTATATTATCAATCATGCTTTTGAAGTTACAAATGTATTTAGTTTGACACCAGTTGAAAAGAGTGCCTCTTTAATGTAATGTTGGGCTTCTTTATCACAAAGCTGTATTCTTTGGAGACTGTAGCCGTTTATCAGAGCTGTTGGGGACTATTTATTTGGCGTAGGATTGTGTTACAATATCTAATGAGAACCAGTTTTTACTTTATTAAGCACAGAAATATTTAGAGATATAATGTTATTAGATAGATAAACGATAGGAGGATGAATGATACTGATTGCATTCCAGTTATGGACTGACGACAGCCTGTAATAGACACTCTACTTAGGTTTGATAAATTGACTAGTGTCATTGGATTATGTTTCCATTTATGAAATTTAAAAAGATACTCGGAAAAAAACGAATAAAGAGGCAGTCAAATTAATTCGGCTTATCACTACGATAAATTAGTTTTATTTTGAGCTTTCAAGCACTTTACAAACGACTGTATGCTTTATCTGGCTTAATGATGCAAAGACAGTCTCAGGTCAGAGAGAGACTGCTTTTCCGCCATTTCAATGTGTACAAAAGAGTACATGGATATGATGAAACAAGCAATTGCGTTTGCTGTTATCTGAAATGTCCTGAAGTGAAGTGTCTTTAAAAGTTTTTCTATAGAAAACTATGAAAAACCAAGTGACGGGACGGGGGTTATGATCTGAAAATGATCTTGGTAGCGGTCCTTTGATTTGATTTGATTTGAAGCAAATTTTATAAAGGTCCGTCCATGAGAGCATTTGCATTAGCCTATATTCTTACATGAGACCTAACAGTGGTAGCGGTCCACTAAACAGTGGGATTTATATAATACGCAACCGCCCTAAAGTATCCTTTTTGACTTTAAAACACTTTGAAAGTCGGATTTGCGTTAACAGTCATTTTCCTGTACTTTAATGGCTTGGTTTGCTTAAATATATTTGAAAACTATACAGTTCTTGCCTAATTAAAAAACCGATTCAAAAATGATTTCGATTCAAGATTACGAAATAGGGCGGGTACAAATTAACTATTTTGCCGCAACCGAGTAGGACAATGCATGTTATAAAATTCCTATTCAATTTATACATCAGTTAAAACAACAGAACAAGTGAAGAAACACGCACATATACGACTTTAGTTTTTCTTTTTGAGTTAGAACATAAATGTGTTCATTTGAAGAAGTAAGTGTTAAATCATGAATAAATAACGGTCTCTTAGTGCAATTTCTGTTCTAAATACATCTTTAAATGAAAATATATATCAAAGACAGTCGTTCTTAGGTTTGCTGATTTCTTTCATAATGCTTTAGAGAATTTTCAGCTTAAGAAAATGGCATACAATAAACATTATTTATAACAACTATGGTTATAGCCCAAATCCGGATACATGTATAAGGAAAATATGTTCTCAGCCCAATTTTTTTTCTTTCTATATTTTATATAAAAACGTTAAATGGATATAACAAACTCCGGATATAAGGAACACATTTAAATGGTCTCAAGGCGTTCGTTATAAACGGACTTTATTGTAATAACATTTTGATTGCTACATACGAAATATCTGTTGTCACATCCGGAGAGGTAATGGTGAATCAGGCTTACTGAAATGACTTCAATTGCAATATTTTTAATTTCTAGAATCTGAATTTCGAGAACTAATTGTTTGCTGAATGACGTCGTGGGGAACTCTGAACTTCATAGGAGAGGTGATGTACAACTAACAAAACTAGACCTATCACTAAATGTACTTAATACCCCTGAAAGACTGCTTTATAAACTGAGGAAGTTCGAAGTAATACAATACTTTGCAAACAAAACTACAGGAGAGTTATTGTTCTTGGCAATAACTCTGTGATTAGTAAAGATAGAGTTATGGTTCTTGTACATGTCACTTTTTCTCATTGTGCTGGACCATCGTATGAAGTTGTATTGAATTCCAACCAGTACTTTTCAAGTTATGCTCCGGACAAGAAAAAGAAACAAAGGGCAATAACTATGCAATGAGTCAAGATGGAGTTATGGTTCTTGTACACTGTACTTCTTCTCATTGTGTTAGACCATTGTATGAAGTTGTATTAAATTCCATATATATAACATGGTCCCATTTTTTGCCAGCTGTTTTCTTGACTTATATTTTTCACCTCTACCATATAAAATCTATGGAGAAATTTGATTTATTATGGACCTAACCTGATTTAGCTTATGTAAGTAAATTTCTCAAGAGAATATAAGACATTTATATATGAGCTGTACCAGACTATTTATTCGGCACAGAATTATATAAGACGTTTTATGGGAAGCAGTTATTACTTGATCAAGCACTGGGTTTTGAGGCTATGATGTCATTAGATGGATAAACGGTAATAAACTGAATGCTTCTAATCAAGTTACAATAATGGTCAGGAAAAATGTGTGGAAAGCTTTATAAATGAAGTCCTTTGATTCAATTATGTATCAATTCATGGAATATAAAAATATTGATTGGAAAAAAAGTATCTATTACTAAGACAAAATCGAATTGTGTTTTAAATATGGAATTGTAACAGGGAGATACAGTTTGAAACTGACTTGTAAAACTCTACAATAGCCGTGGAGTATTTCCCTGTTTGATTTAAAAAGTAAATTCGATTTGGCCTTAGTAATGGACCTCTAATCGCTTTTACTTCTATTTTATCGCTTTTGTGTTTAACTTAAATTACTTAGTCTAATATTAATCTTTAATAGCTCTCATTTAAATACATTAAAAAAAATTTAATAGTTTTATTTATTATTCTTTTTTTCTCAAAGTGTTTATCTGGTCTCTTAATTCATTAGATACACGTATGTTTCTTGTAATTTTATTTCCCATATAATGTTTTATGAGTTAATACAATTTTATTTCTCTCCTTAGATTATTTGATTGCATGTATAAGATAATCAACGTTGTCTCGGAAAATAGATTTTAGCTAGTGTTAGTTTGTTTATTCAAACCGACTATAAATAAAGATTGTCTTATCTATAAATAAGATGACGAATAAATAAAAGCAATGCCATATTTTCTTGCTTCAAAGAGGTCTTCTGCTTATTTCGCCGATCTTCTAAGTCGTCGACTTGGCTAACCATTTAATTGTTTTATTCTTTTACCATGGCACGTAAAATGTCAACTTCAATCAGTACATACTGCTCTTAAAACTACGAGATTTGCGAGATCAAACATTTGAAAATTATTTAGAAGCGTGGACCAAACCTTTTTCTGTGTTGTCAACAAAATGAATTACACCGCCAGAGTTTCGGATTTCTTACATACGCGTTTATCACGGCCTTATATTTTGTTGTGACATAAAATAATGCTTGTTTGGTTTCCTTTAGTTCACAGAGAGATATGTAATTTGAAAATAAGTTTTACTCGTATCTAAACATTAAAACATTGGCAACATGCAACAGCAACGGCATTTCTAAACATGTTAAACATTTTATTCCGCGATTTTATTTTAAGGAGATACAGTTTTGGTATTTAAATGCGGATATACAACAGTTCCTTTACAAAGTTGAGTGTAAAGTCATGAATAAATAATTTGACCAAAGTGTCTTTTTGTGAGATGCATTCATCACTAAGTAAGCATACATATCTGATATATTCATTGATTTCTATGCTGATTCACTTAAGTATTCACCAGAGAGTTTTAGCTGCTTAAAGAAATGACAGTAATGCTTTTTATGCTTAGACAGAACTGTTCCTATACCAGAGAGGGAAAACATATATCAAATGTACATTTCTAAATGGAGATTTACAAGCCACTACTTCATTAGTAATAAAATATTTTTTTTTTCAGAAATAATGATTACATTGGGGCCAATATACAGACATAATTATATAATTCTGTATTTCTCCAACTGTTATCAATTGAATTTATTCCCCAAGGAGAAGTGTGTTATTTCATCTGTATAGACAAGAAGGTATTGGCAGACATCCTGGTAAGACTTTTTTCATATAGAAATGGATAACAGGCAGATGATGCTGGGAGATACTAGTCTATTATACCCCCTGCGAAATGCTATTACATTACACAATTATTATTAAGATTAAGATCAATGAAAAAATCATGTAAAAACGTTTGGTTATAAAACTATAGTCTTAATACATCTGAACTGCATGCCTTTCTTAAAGCTGCTCGCTGTCAGTTACCGTTGAAAAAAATAACATTTCAAACAAATTGACATATTAATATTTTAAAACTTTAGGCCAGAATAAAATATAAGCAAAAATCTCGGTAGGAATTTGCAGAAATCGATTGAAAATGTTGGTTTTACTGCACCGCTACAATATATGTTTATATTGGAATTTCAAAAGTATTATTTGGTAGCGTATTATTTGAAATTTACAGATATACGAGTACGTGACAGGAATTTATACTGGAGCCTTTTTTTATGACTATATTTTCTGAAATACGTTATTTTCATACAGTTTGAAGAACTTTATTTTTTTTACCAAAATCTAAGAACGAGCAGCTTTAATGTGTCAACACATTGTGAAGTGTGTGTAGTCTTCAATAAACATCCTAAAATTTTGTTAAACGTTCATAACGAACACCGAAAGGCGTATATTTCAAACGAGTTCCGAGATCAACCTCAGGGAAAAAATTCCTAAACAAATCAACCAGGTAATCTGATTGTGCGTCAGAGTAAAGTCTGATTTAAAACTTCTAAACAATGTTTCTATAGGACATACTTTCAATTGGTGAAACTATAGTAGTTTGTAAAACGGCGGTATTCTAACCCAAAGAGGCGAACATCTAAATTAAATTTTTGCAAGACCCCTAACTGCCGATATATTTTGAGGGGTTTTATTAATGTATTCTTTTTCATTCAAGAAGTGTTTGTATTTTTAATTGTTTATAAAAGATATTGAGTCATACCCAAGAAAACATGCAGATAAATATTGTATCTAAATTCTGAAAATTGACTTGATATACGTATAATAATAAATTATTGCATTTTTCAAGACGAACTTATCTCATTTCTGCACAAAATGCCAACAAACATGTAGCGGTCTTTTATAATAAATCGCTATCCGACCCAAAGATATGAAATAATTGGTAATGAGGGTTCACGTATGATTCTTCATATTCTATTGATATTTGTCGGATGTTTAAGCTGAAACTTTGTACATACTTTTAAGTGTTTAAATAAGTTATGTTATGATGTTTTTTTCATTGTTCCGACTTTCAGGATTTGCCTTTTTTTATACATATGTACATTTATTTTCGCAAAGACATACACATGAATTTAAGATAAAAGAACATAAACCATCCTCTATAAAATTAAAATCGCTATGTGGCGCCATAAAACGCGAGGAAAAAGGCAGTCAAAAGTTTTAATTTCCAGTTAACTCACGTAATTGATACAGGGCCCATAAATCTTAATAAATTGTAAGACAAGAAACGGCACTTAAGGAGACATCAAGAAGCGCTTTCTCTCCATAAATGTGAGTTATGAGGAATTATCTTGCTAAGGCGTGTTTCGTTTTAACTGAATTTTAAACCATAAGAAAAAAAAAACGCAGTACAAAAAATGTATTCCAAAATGAAAGGCTCGGCTTCTGGAATGATATACGTTTTCCATGAACATTGTTTCACTATCAAAGGCCTTCTAAATGTGTTGTGATGAATTCTTGAAACAAAAATCGAGTTTTGTTAGTTCAGAAAAAATGATTGATCTACAGCAAAGACGATACAGTTTTGTATTCAACGAATAAACTGAAAATCTATTTGATCGAAGTTTTTGAAACAGTTGCAAACACAGATTTTGATTGGTATACTCAAATTTGTTTCTATCTAGATGTCATCTTGCTCAATAAAATGCTACGAGTAGGTTGTAATAGGTAAATATTATGTGTGTGGTTACTATAGTATCATCCATATATAAAGGGCCACCTATGTCTGACCTAAAAGACACCTGCTTTGCATTTGATACTCTCTGTGAGAACATTTACCTCCCGAATCCTATCCTTTCAGACCCGGCACTAGGCAGGTAGGAATACATTTTTTAAAGCAATTATCATCTCCCCTCTTACCAAGGTCCTCTATCTTCCAGTCTTGAAAGACACTAACACCATGTTCAATTAAACCCAATAGGAGATCTGCAATCTTTCTGCTTAAATGCGAACGATTATGCTACTCGGCAAATAAATTCAATACAGTAACGACATCGCATTTGAGAGAATACATTTGAATTTCCATAATAGCAGCATCATGTAAACAACGATGGCGATGGTTACTATGATAACGGTGTATGCATTCGAACACATCCTTCTAATACATCCTAGAATCGGTTGATCAATTCAGTTTGATGCTGTTAATATTCCCAAGAGAAACCAAGTTCAGATTATATGTTACGCTGAATTAAGTTTACATTACCGAGTCTCGGAATATTACTTCATTCAAATGATACAAAATTATAGCGGGACGACCACAAATGGAGCAAAAGTAATTTAATACTTTGTATCTGCCTGTAATGCTGTACAAAAACACATTTAGATCTAAAATGGATTAACAGTATTCAGATTCGACGATTGAAATGTAACAGACTAACATATGATTTAGAAAACTGCTCTGAAATGTTGATCCTGAATGCAATTCACATTAAAGGTCTTTGAACAACGCTTGAGTATAGGTGGAGTAGATTGCTTTAGAACAATATAGTTCTTCAAGAAGTGAATGTGAGGAAATTCGAGTGCTGTTAAGAGCGAGATAATTTACATAGAATTAGATTGATGCAGATATACAAACCTTACACATATTTCTACTAAAACAAATCATACATAGCAGGTGATTGCATAAAGGCTACGTGGTAAACTTTTATTGACAAAATAGCAATACATGTAATATTTGCTCACCCTCAATGCAAATGTAATGTTGTCCAATCAATTAACTCTAGATCAGTTTTCTTTTATAACCAGGTGACCGATATAATGGCATGGAAGTTACTATCATTTTCATTGTATTTTCGTACGCAAAATTGTGCGTCATATCTGTTTATGATATTTTGTGCCTAGATAAGAATACATGTTTTTATCCACTGACTGCTGTTTCTTTCAGTGTTTTAATGTATAATTTGTTCTTTAGCTTTACCGCACTGAACTGAGCTGATGATCAACATACCTATATATCAATCTAATAAAATTAATTGAAGTAATAAGAGTTTTTATAACACCTTAAATTTTAATAGAACGCACCAAGGCGACTGAGAATTGTGTACATAAAAGTTTACATGAAACTGCCCAATCCTTTCTATTCAGCAGATATAATATCATGAAATGTATAACTGGTTACATAGATACTGGTTTAGATGCTTATTGAGTTATAAGAACGACAGATATTACTGCATAGTCTTAAAAACTTGAGAAATGGATAAATACATTTATAAGGAAATGCATTTGTGTTAGCTGAAAACCAGGAAACCACCGAGTGAAAAATGAACACTCTTAACAACAGCAAAAATCTATAGATAGGAGAAATGAGATATAGATATGAGAGATCAGAGAAGTAAAACATATTTCTGCTTTTAAAATAATTATACTATACAGTTTTAAGGTTGATATATTTAGTCAAAAAACTTTAAGCATTACCAGAGAAAATCAAAATGTTTAGAAAGGTTTATCGGCCTCAATTATTGTTCCGTTCTTGAACAAGGTCTGTTTCATTAGTCTACCGGGAACAATGTGCCCATTATAAAGGTTAGAAACAGTAAAAATATGATAAAATATATTTGTATAAAACAAAATCAAAGAAAAGAACAAATCTGTACAAAACCGCATGCGTGAATTTAGCAAAGATAATTTCATTTCCACAGTTTCGTGTAAAGTCATCAATTGTATCCTTAGGCAAGCGTATATAGCAAATGTATTCATTGATCTTTACAAATCGTCCTTTTAGTAATCGCCTGAGAGTTATCCTGCTTGAAGAAAATTGCCGTAATATATTTTATGCAATGAAATAAATGTTTTCATTCCCTATGAGACAACGCTATAGTAGTATACATAATACATCTAAATATCTATATGAAAATTTACCAGACAGTTTCCTCATTGAATCATTGGATGGACATTGTATTTGATCATATTAATGACCACATGGGGAGAAATGCAAAACCAAGTCAAATTTGTTCTTTATACATATCAAAATTAATAATATTTGGAGTTATTCCTAAAGGGAATGTTACAAAGCAGAAACGAAGACAAGCGCTATATAAGTCGGTAATTGTTAATTTTAGCATTAATTCGTTTCAAAACACTTAATGTTTGTACATTGTTGTCTGATTCTAATGTAGATGCAAGATATTTCAGTGTTCTATGAGCCCAGAATAAAGAGTAAACATTGCACAACTTTAGGCGAAAGCAACTAAATTACAATTAAAACACTGCTTGAAAAGCTTATAAACATTTTACAATTTAAAACACAGATCATAGAATTTCTAAAAGAGGCAAGTCACGTGACTGATTTTTAATAACGTTTGCTAGGTTGTTTGATTAGCACATTTGCACACAATTCAGACCTTTTAGATAGTCAATTGATTGATTTAACCAAGGAATTTAGGAGTTTGATATCCATGTACAGGACAATAAGTGCATCCCGAGAACTCAGAAAAACACTGTTGCTGACTGCCAGCACCATCCTGATTTATTGATGAGCTCTGTTGTTGGCAATAGAACTGGTTGTTCACCCATGATGCATGAACTAGTACATTGTCTCCAGGCTCTTAGAATACCTTTATTTTCGTTATACAAGTGTTTCGCATTGAGCGATCAATAAATACTTTAATCAATATTTTCTTCTACATACGCCTTACATACAAGTCTTATTAAAAGTGCACATACAGCGATATTTTGATTTTATTGAAGGTTTATTTTAGTATTAACTTGAGGATTGTCTTGGAAACTGGCAGTAATACATTTAATGCTACAAAATGACTGCTCTTATACGCTGAGGGGCAATGATATAATATCAGATGTATATATCTAAATAGCCTGATGAATGTTTTCCAGACAGTACTTGCAGTAAATTGAAATTATTCCATTCTCCGGTAATAATTACCACGTGGGGATCAACATACAGCCATAATCATGTTATTTTGTTTTCAGGAAAATTTCTATTATTTGTACTTATTGCTGAAAGGGAAATCTTTTCAGCTTAACATTCTTGTTTGTTATTTCTCCAATTCCAAACGAAATCATTGATAGCCACATAGACGTGAAAGGAAAGCTTTAGAAAGACTAGCATCGGACAAAGTATTTACTTAAGACCAGAAAAAGAGAATAAAGAAGCTACAGGACACGAATTGTTCTTGTAGTGTAGGGGTTCCATGGAATAGCAAACGGTATGGACCTTTGTTACAGAAAGGGCGTGTACTACTTCCCTTCCATAGCTATGTAGTATTTATAATGACATAACTTACCACCCAGTCAACTGGTGTATTCTCTGTTTAACTTGCTGTCATTCGTGCTAATAAGCAAACGAATTTAATACAATAATGAAACTCATTTGAAAGATTAAAAGCTGACATTTCCACACAAGCTGTATCATATAGAAAACCACAGAGATGTTTACTATGATAATGGTGTATGCATAAAACAATCCCCTGGAATTGTTCTAGAATTGATTCATCAATTCTATTTGATTCTGTTTATATTCCAAAGAGAGAAATGAGCTCCTGGTATGTATATGCTAAGCTGAATGAAGTGTACATCATCCAGTCTCAGAATATTGCTTTTTTCACATGATACAAAGTTAAAATGGAAAAACCATAAAAGGGGTAAAATAAACATTTCAGCTACCTTTAATCTCCTAAATATTCCAACATCATCAAAGACAAGCCTGACTGATTTAAAGTCAAATAGAAAGAATCCCCCAACTACGAGAAAAACCATCGGACAAGATGTTTTCTGAAGTTCATGTAATAAAAGCAACAATTTTGCCAAGCGCAAAAGTCAAGGAAACCACATAAATAATTTTTATTTAGACACACCACTAAGGGCAGAAGAAACACACATTAATAATATGGTGAAATCTAGGTTACTCGGCAAGCCTATTAACTGCCCAGTGGACACGTCCCCTTATCCAAGTCACAATCACACGACACTTGTTGTGATGTTCAAAGTGATCATCCTTGCACATTGTTCTCTTGTCACAACAACAAAAATTGCATGAAGGAGTGACGTAGAAATACAAATATATATTTTCAGACTGTGTGGGTTATGACAGATCCTTCAAATACACTGGATAGAGATATAATAATAAGTAAAAATACAACCAACCTATATTACATAGGGAATAATAAATCAAGTCTCTACATATATTAAACAATCGTAGCAAATTAATCCCTAAAATATCTGAGAAAGACATAGATTGGCCATCTGTACATATGGATTGACATTTGAATTAAGTAACACAGCTCATTATGAAGTGAGTTTTAAACAAACACTTAAGTTATAAGATATATAATTGTTTAGTAAAGCATGCTTATTTTCTTAATCATTTTCCTTTTAGCTACAGAAAAATGTGCTTAGTTTTTGTAACGAAATGATTGCGTTTCACGAACAATCTATCAGTTTGCAATGTTTTGTATTCAAATTTCCAAGTTTTGTAACTTAATTTCCATCTTCGGTAATTAAGTTGCCAAGTTTTGTATTTCAATTATAAACACGTTTTTATAGAACCAAAAATAAAAAGGCAGTCACTGTGCCAAGAGCTTTTAAAGTTACCATCTAAATGTATCGATGCCATTCTTTCTGAATGAGGTTAAACAAGTATGAAACAATTTGGTATAAATTCCTGTCATGCACTGGTCACAGAAGAAATAATTAGATTTAGTTCGGCTGTAAGACAAGAGATCGGTTAGCGTATTAACGACAATCATACCTATTTCCGGTTAGATAAAGAAGTTTATTGATATCTTTTGGGGACACCTTGAAACATAAAGCACAAACTGTATATGGACATAAGCGTTTACTTCTTGAAAAGTGCAAGTTATTTGCAAAAATATATGCAAGTATATATTTGAATTCATTTACAGAAAATGATTAATAGGTATGTCCTCTATATGAGATTATCTCCAATATATATTTATTGTTTCTGTGCGTCGTTTTTTTTTCTCTCAAACCAATTAGAAAAAATGCTCACGCCATCCTGGTTAGTAATAAAGAACTGAATGTTATGACCCTGATCGACTTTCTGCCATTCGTTTTTTGTTACTTCTCATCAGGGGTTGTTTTGCCGATACTAATACCTATTGCTTTACGTGCTGCACATATACAAGTCAGCACGCACGCATGCTGGGTACCTTAGGTGGTAGGAGGTGTGGTCTAAGACAATAGAAATGTATTGTCTTCATTCCGTCTTTTGTCCCTTAGGTTGTCATTCTTTTGTTACTTAAGTGGTCACTCTATTGTTCGAGAACAATGGAAATACCACCTAATAACATCTACGCAGGGGTAACCGCACGGACGTTTGGACAAAGACAGACCAAGGAGACCCATTGATAATGAAAGAGATAGCTACTTTCATTTACGATTCCACTACACACGTACGTACACTATCTGACTCTACTTCCAAAAATGCCTTTCAGAGAACTACACTCTCAGAAGATCTGAATTTAAGCCTTTAAGCAGATTTGCTTTAAATAACATCAGTCAATGATTTCCACGGTTATATGAATCTGACCCACACAAGTCGTATAAATGAATCGAGGGGAGAGGGGTGTGGTTATGCATGTAGGGGTGTGGTTATGTATGTAGTGTAAGGTTCTTTTTAAAACGACTGCTCACACCATATGAGAATACAAATGTATTGAGACGACAGTAATTCTTTGAATACAAATTGTATTTATAAATGTTTATTTATTGCTTCAAGTAAACAAATGAGTTTAAAGCCAATACGGACATTTACATACGATAACATGAGATGTACAGAGGATACTGTAAAAGAGTTTTCACTGGGTAATGCCCCTTGTTTTATAAATACATTGCTTACTAGATTGACAGCCAATTTTTAGAGATTTCCTAAACATATTAGCAGCTATTTACCCTATTGAGAAATGTCTTTAAGGTATCAAGCTAGCTTACACCTGGCAACTCTGATTATTTCTTTCAATGGTTCTATAATATTTTCTCCACATTTAATTGCGAAGCTAATGAACACAAGAGATAGAGTGCTAAAGCATGTTTTGACTCATGTTTGAAAGCAAATGGATATTACTGTATTAAGCGTTAGTTTTTAAGAGAGTTCATGACATTAATGGAATAAATGATAATAAATAGAATGAGTGATGCAATCAAAATTGAATTACGAGACAATACGCGCATGCGATGAAAAAAGCTTTATAAACTTATTCGTTTTATTAAAGTACATATTTTTTCTGCTGAAATATTGCGGGGGAAAATATGTGAATCAATGTAAATATGAAACAAATGGGTTCAAATTAGTGATATTAAATGTCTTTATGCTTTTACAATATTCTCTGGAAGATTTACACAGTCCAGAAATAAAAAAAATTGCCTAGTCTACAGCTGTCACGACCGGCTGTATGATACAAATCTCAGGGCGACTCTACTGTAGCATTTGGTTAATGTGATATCGCGGATTCTCCCGTACCACGGTAATTCCCCTAATGGATACCTTTCTGGTCGATACGTAACGGACATACGTATATACAATTTGACAGCCTTGAAAGTTGCCTCAAGTACGTCTGCAACATTGCTTTAAAAATGTACAGATATAGCCAATAGGCGTGACCTTAAGTCTGTCAAGTTAAAAGAAAAAAAGAGTCACATTTCGTTGAATGAAACTGACCTGTGAACAGAGGCACGTTTCATTAATGAGACTGACCTGTGACCGGGGGAACATTTCAATGAATGAGACTGACTTGTGACCAGGGACAAATTTCAATGAATGAAACTGACCTTTGACCGGTTACATTTCCTTGAATACCACTGACCTGTGACCGGGTGCACATTTCATTGAATGAGACAGACCTGTGACCAGGCATATTTTCTTGGATGAGACTGACTTGTGACCGGGGCATGTTTCATTTAATGAGACTGACTTGTGACAGAGGGCACGTTTCATTTAATGAGACTGACTTGTGACCAGTGGCACGTTTCATTGAATGAGACTGACATGTGACTGTCGTAGCCTGCATCAAGAAGAATATCTCTACTTTATACAATATTTATACAATATTTCAGCAACAATGGAATAATAAATTTTAAACCAATGTTGTCCATCGTCTAAATTATTATAGGACTCAAATAGCATTATTTAAAGTACACATAAAGTTATGTAGCGAATATTTGACTGGAAACTTTTTGCCTTCGATTCGATGTGTTCAAGGCAAGCCATGTGGTTAATATTATGACTACACATTTTACAAATGACCGAGAAACAAACATACGCTGTACGACTTCAGTTTTTTCATTTTAAACTAGGACATAAATTGGATAATTTCCAGAGTTCCGTGTTAAGCCATGAATAAATAATTGAACCGAAATGTCTTTTTTGTTGAACACACAAGCAAGCTTTCATAGCAGATATATTCATTGATTTGCATAATGAGTCGTTTTAGTATTTACTAGAGAGTTATCCTACTTAAAATAACTCAGTAATACATTTTATGCTACAAAATATCTGTTCTTATACCCCCAGAGTCCATGATATTTCCGATGTGCATGTCACAGTAAACAGTAAGTAAAAATAGCCCAGACAGTAAATTTCATTGTATTAAATTGTTTCATTCCTACTTGCATGTTATAACAACTGAACTGCTCCAAGTGTGAAATAAAAATAAAATAAGATTGTTACTTGTATCAAGGCTTTGGGATGAATCTACTTATCAGATAACTGATCTATTTATGATACCTTATGATATACAAGTGAACGGATCTTAAAACTGTACTCTATCTAAAATAGAGCATAGTTTCAGTAGAGCAGTACAGTATTTGGTCGTTATACAAAACTGAGCGAGAACTGTTACTTCGAACAATTACGTCATTACTCGGAGACTGTACACTACATGCAATTAGTGCCGCAAACTGTACCCTATCTATTACTTATTCCCGAATATGGGGAAAAAAGGCTCTATACATGCTAAGAGTTATTTCTTCAAATTGGAAAGAACACATTGATCGGATGCCATGACGGCCCAGTGACGAATCCTTCCTGATTTTTTAACAGGCTTTAACTCATTATCATTGTAACCAAAATCCCGCATTGCGCTCTTTTTAATAAAAAGACAGTTTTAAAATATTTGAACCGAATGTTTTGACTTTCTCAAAAATGACCGATTTAAGACTTGAAAGTTAACAAGTTTTTAAAGGTAATGTATTCTGAAAGTGTTTACTGCGCATTCATACTGCGCATTCAAACTTCGTAACGTTATGTATAGGATAGCAATCTGTACAGTCTGTTAAAAGTAAAAAGGAGGATTTTACAGGGAACGTATTCTTAAATTCAAACTTCATTGCGTAAATGTGGGCTAGCAGACTATTACTGTACATTCTTTTAGGAAGTCCAAACAAATAACACACAGAGAATTATTTTAGGACAAAAATACAAAGTTCCATATATCTTCATTTACTCTTGATTCAATTAATATTGAAACATGTAAAACATCTGATAGTGAAAGAACGTCATTACATTTTACTGTGGCAAAAACAAATTCATTATTTTGATTGGTTTTTCATTCTTTTTTACAAGAGAAGCCGTATTTCTCTTTGACAAATTACAACCTTGTAAATTATTTTATTATAAATAGTCGATAAATTTCCTTCAGTTGATATCCAGGATCATTTTAGTTTTTAGTTTTCGATGGGAACTCATTTCGATAGAACTTTTATTTTTACTATAAACAAATGTGACCATTTTGAAGGATAATATAACTTTAAATATATGTTTTGTTTCTTATGACTTTAATTTAAAGTAAAAACGCAGGTTAAACACTTTGCAATAAAGCTGACATTCGTGCTAATAATCAAGATAATTCATTTCAATATCGACATCTCATTTGAATGAATAAAAGTTATTTTCCATACTAGCATCAACATGTAAATCACTATGCCGACGTTTACAATGACACCGGTTAATGCATAAAAGCAAACCATTCTTATATGACCCAGAATCGGTTAATAAATTTAGTACCATACTTTCCATATTCCCTAGAGAAAAAAGTTCAGATAAAATATGTCGCTGAGTTTAGTTGACATTATCTAGTCTCGGAATATTGCCTCATGCACATATACAGGACGATACCAAATGGAGCAAAAGTAATTGAACTCATTCCATTGACATTTAATCCATTACAGAAACTCATTTAGATCTGGGCTGAACTGATGAAAGTCATACTCAACGACTAACGTTTTTTAATTAAATGGGCTGAAATATAACAAAAAGGACCCATTGGTTGCAATTCAGAATACAAGCAGTTGAACGACTTCTTCTTTAAACAAAAACAGTATGATGTTTTACAGTAAGGAAGTACGTTAAAATCATATAAAAATCGATGTTGAGATAATTTCTAAGCTATTTTCGCAAGGCAATTAAAGAACAATTAGAATAATGTAAGATATGTGTGAACCAATTAAATCTGAGAAGATGTGCAAGTGTCACCATTGGTTTTGCTAAAACGAATCTTAAAGTGATATAACCGTTCACACTTGCAATCATAATTGTGTATAAGACACTTCTCACTGATATTTATTGCTAAAGTAATGAACATTGCCATAATAATATACAAAATATAAGACTGTATGATACTTCTATTCCTAATGCGTATCTGTTAAAATATTTGTGTTACTACTGCCGTAGTCAAAAATTAAAACGTCCTTTCTGTTAAGATATGTTTTCATATATCTCTTGTCAATAAGACAGGTCACTCCGCATAACATATTTCTTACATGTTTTCGAAGCATCTATTGTGTTTTAAGTTTCATTCTTGAATGGGCATTTGGGAGTGTGGTATAACTTTACCAGCAAGTGATGGTAGATGTACGCTATGTTGTCAACTTATATTACACGATGAAACACTTTTTGAAAACAAATATTTTGTGCAGGCGCGACATAAATGCGAATGAAAGGAACATGTGAGTACAGTACACAGAGCCCTTTCAAAGTAGCACTAACTTAAACCGTGTTTCTACATTTGTGAAAGTTTGACTTTTATCCTCACTAGCATTTCGTTTTTAAAGACTGTCACAGAATCGATTCCTGAATGTTAACATTTTCTTCTATGTCATTTTGTGTTAAACGTACAGATTTGGTTATATCAAATGCTATTAATACTATTCACACAATGTTAGCTATAACGCACTTTAGAAATTCTTGAATTACGTTTAATCTTGCTATTCAATGCCATTTATGTTCAAGTATTTTACAGTAATGTACTTTAATGCAAATGGCATGTCATGTGTTCCATGTAAATGGCCCTGGTTATTGCATTGCGAAACCGATATATAATTATTCAATAATTTCATTCAGATATCAGATTAATTCAATATACTATTGAACTAAGCCGTGTATTTATAATGTTTTAATGCTAGGCATAAGAGTGATATATATAAATGAAGATAAAAACAAAAATAATATCAAACAGGGAATGCCACGTGCCACGTATCAATAATTTCATTCAGATATCAGATTAATTCAATATACTATTGAACTAAGCCGTGTATTTATAATGTTTTAATGCTAGGCATAAGAGTGATATATATAAATGAAGATAAAAACAAAAATAATATCAAACAGGGAATGCCACGTACCATAAGTCATATACATATAGCCTTGTATTGATTCAGGATATAAAAACATTGACAAACTGAAATCGTTCGTTTGTCATAGAAAATTTGATTTGAAGCGAAGCACACGTCATGATAAGGAAAATATATACCATTAGCTAGATAAACGGTATTGATGACACTTATTGTACTATAACCACGGGCAAATAAAAAACGTTCACTGTCCTGTATATGGTTCAAAGCTTTATGGATTGACAAGCTTTCTTTTCAATGAAATATGTATTTGTATTGAAGATAAAATCTTTTAAGAGGCTACGAAAAGGCAAATAAAGAGCGCTTAACATTCAGGCAAATGCAATGAATTATTGGTATGCTTTATATTGTTAACAACAGATATACTACTTTTGGTCGAAATGTTCAGTACAATAAGTCATGAGGCCTGTTTTTAACCGACTGAACGCGTAAATCTGTACCAAGAAAGCATTTAGCGGTTACAAACTTTGTTCTTAACTTAATTGGTCGGATTTGGAATGAATTTTAAATTTTTAAAGCCAGTCAATTAATTGAGAAATTACTTCAAAGACTATACACCTAGAAGAAATCAAAACACACAGCGTTTCATGAGGCTACTCAGCCCTACAAGAAAATAACTTCGACTTAGCAGGGGGATTACATGGTTCAATTTGTTGTTGAGTTTTGCTTGTGGCAGTAATTGATTATTCATCCATGATGTAATAAATTGTGAATTATGTTTTGTTTCCCAAATATCGTTCCATCTTCTGACTCAAAGTATCAATGTTTTGTCAGAAATGATTGCCACAATTTCTTTATTTATCATTCGTTGAAGGTTTTAAATTTGTTTGAAAAGTTTTTTAAGCAATTAAAGACAATCAAAATATGCGGAGTGACCATGTCTATGATTCATTTAATAACTTCACTTTTACAATAAAAGCATATTACATTGCAGATTTAAGGTTATGTCGTACTTTTAGGTATGAACTCATATAAAGAACGTTAGCCTTAGTTTTCTATATGTTTACAGGGTCAAACTTTTCCCTCTAATAGAGTTTCTTCAAATTCAAACATTTTGACTGAGAATCAAGTTTGAAATAGAATCATAGGTCACTGGCCTTGATCTTGAAGTACCTGCCCTTGAAAACTAGAAAATATAACGAAATGATGTGTTCAAGGACAGAAAATATAAAAGCAACCGTCCTTTAGTACTGGTCGAGATAGAAATAATTAGTTATTTCCAATAGTTAGAAAACGGACATGAGGAAGTATTAAAGGCAAACAAATCTATTTCCCGTCTAAAATAGGTGCACTTTCTAGTAATAACACTGATTAAGGAAGTTAATTGAGTGTTGCTCGCTCAAGAATACTGATTAGAGACGTTAATTCAGTGTTGTTCATTCAGGAA
The DNA here is from genome assembly GCA_022818135.1 of Saxidomus purpurata. Taxonomy (NCBI): domain Eukaryota; kingdom Metazoa; phylum Mollusca; class Bivalvia; order Venerida; family Veneridae; genus Saxidomus; species Saxidomus purpurata. The sequence goes on from JAFMSR010000009.1 coordinate 8,593,531, forward strand.
GAAGGAAGAGGAAAGGTGAAAGCAAACTGTATGCAAAAAGTTTATAAAATAAAATTGTAGAATTTGAATTCATAAGTGATCCTCTTCAAACCAATTAGGAACATCTTATTCGTGAAAAGCCGCATTCGATTTCCATGTTAGCGATAAAGTTATGACTTCATTTTTAGCCTAAATCGACTTTTACTTTTAGTTTTGCTCTGGATATATTTGAAGCCGGAATAAATCATCTGTTCAACAGCTGTCAAATGTGTTGTACGAATCGTCAGTATGAACAACCTAGCCAACGATAGCTTATCTTCCCAGAAAGAAAGATATTTTGTATTTTAGATGTTTAGCTATAATGCTGTTTAAACACGCTTTGAAATTGAAATCAAGTTCTCTATCAAAATTCAGTCGCTCTTGAGACACCTTTGTCTAATGAAGGAGATTGCACTTTTTATTTCCATTCATAGCTGAATACCTGTACTATTTAGTGTTTTACACAAAACCTCCTCCAAATGGCCAGGCCGGAAATTAAAACTTGACAGGATATGAATTGTTTGAAGCATTCACAAGAAACGACGTCATAAAGCAGAAGTATTGCCAAAGAAATGAGGAAATTTCAGAATCTACCTAGTTCTTAGAAATGATTCTCACTGGAAATCAGTACATAGATTTACTAGTTACTGTTACTATGCTCAGAATTGTACTGGAAAAGTTGGTGAGATCCCGTAAACAATCATATTTATACCATTTCTTATACAATGCATATAAAAATGTATACAATATAAACCTTGTGCAAATAGGCCAATATGTTAAGGTATATTTATGTGAAGTATAATTTCATCGACTGCAGAAGAAGACATTTCGTGTCAGTTTTGATCAAAACGGATGCAAGAAGTCTCTTTTTCTGTGGCAGCGTTTCTTTTGATAAGACAGTCTCCGACTAATGTAATAGTCTTATCCTTTGTCAATCAAAGATGCAATATCAAATAAGAGAATGTCAAATTCTTCAAGGCAAGTACTTATTTCAAAATATGTCATAAAACATGATGATTGAAAAGCGGTGTTTTCTATGATATCTAGCAACTATAGAAAAAATCTTTACAAAGGTATATAGAAACTTTAAAAGACCTCGGTAGTTTTTTTGTGAATTTGTTTAAAACAGTCAAAAGTTAAATGTATATATCCCAGAAGTGGTACTTAATTATTGTCAAAGTTTAAATTAAATTACATGCTTATGCCAGTTATTAGATACAATATGAAAATACCTGCTTAAATATGATACCCATCAGGGGTTTAGTAATGGACCTTTAAAGTATGACATATGATCCTTGAAACCTCATTTTTTTGAGGCCAGCGGCGTTCGAAGGCAAACGTATCCAAGGTGAATTGCCTTGGAATTAAAGTTTACAATTAAAAAAGTAAAACCAAGGATGCTACATGTGAAAGCATGTGTTACACATAATTGCATTACCTAAATATAACATGACATACTGTATGGTATTGTGAAAGAAAGGAACAAATGAATCCCCTTTTGACACAGAAGACCAAATGAAATAAGAAGGGAAAACATCTTTATCATGATCAGGTTCTACTAACCGAACCATCCTGTATATCTATTTTAGCAACTTCAAATGAATGAAATCACTTATGTTTTAGTGTTTATTATTTCAAGAGACACAATCCGTGTTTTTTCTCATGGTTCATAAAAGACCTTGTTTTGAATTTCATTCTATCGATCAAATTGGATCAATTTAAATGAAATATAATTACTATGCTTTTCAAAATGTTTGGTAGGAACTATTATCAGATTTGTAAAACCAAAGCCGTCGGTCTCTCTTTTCTCTTTTAGAAATTTCGTGCTTTTATGGCTTTATTTATTAATAACTATGCAATCTGAAGGTGCACGTACATCAATCAAAGTTAAAACGTCCTGCTACAAAGCTGACGCTCAAGCGAATAGTCAAATAAATAATAATGTACAGTAATCACATGTCATTTGAAAGCTTTTCCGTCAGCATCAGTTTATGCATAACAAACAAACCCTCCTAATATGTCCTTTAGTAGGTTTATCGATACAGTATACATTGTAAAGTATACTGTCGGCTGCAGTTTATGCATAACACAATGGTTGGCTATTTGTTTTATTGTTGTTTTTTGCATAATCTTTAAAATGGGGAAGATAAAGGTCAATTGATTTAACTTTCTGCTAAACATAATCCGGTTTCCAAAAGACTGTCCTTTAGTTTCGTTTCGTAAAGGCTAACTACTGGATAGGAAGAAAAGGCACAACTGAGAACATACTGGAACTTGTATACGTATACACATTATGTGGTGGTTTATATACTAGTCTATATGTTTAAATTTAATATGTAAAATTGTCATTGGCAGGAGGCCAGTATAAAATAAATTCTTTGTCATTGTCATTGGCTAATTTTTTTATTGTTGTTGTATGCGTTTAAAGCCCGTTTCAACAGTATTTTTGGACATTTTTACAGGCGGGCAGTAATGACCAAACACTCGTTTTTGGGAAGAACTAGAATATTTATTAATACAGTGTCAGGTTGGTAAGTGTTTTTTTATCCTATTTCAAAGAAAACATACATTGAGTAAATAATGCTAAACGGGTAGATAGAATTGTCCGTTGGATTCCATCTTATCGTTTTGAGGTTTGTAAATGGATATTTTTCCAATGGGTGAAGAGAATACTTTGACATACTGATGCATGTTTTGACCAATGAAATATTGTCATGTTTATAGGAATTCCTAGACTGCTTCCTGGCGCATAAAACGTAGTAGGCCCGCACAGATGTCGTTACAACTGACTAAATGTCTTAGATTTTGCGTCAACGGTTGTATAATATTCTTTTAAAAACTTATTCAGTGATATGTCAAGTTAACTCGGCTTTTATCTACATATATACCTAGAGAATAGACATATCAGACATGTGTCTCTGGCTTAAGATTTTTTTATTTACACTAGGCATAAAAAATGTTCATTTCCAGAGTTTCGTGTTAGACCAAAGTGTCATAATGGTTCCATATACATCTTCATCCAAGCGTGTACAAAATATATACTCATTGACTTTTAGTCTTTTAAGCATTCACCAGAGGATTATCCTGCTGAAGGAAGTTGCAGTAATGCATTTTATGGAGCGAAATAAATGTTGTCATTCCCAAGAGGCAATGATAGATCTTATACCCATAGACCTTCAATGTAATACTATATCTAATGACTTTGCCAGACTAGTCATTCGGTAAATAAAAATATCTCATTTTCCAATAATAACGACCACGTAGGGACAAATTAACAACTATAATTATGTTATTTTGTATCTTTCGAAATTTATGTTATTTGGCTTTATTTACGCCCAGGGAAATGAATGCTTTAGCAAAAAGGGAGTAACAGTAGTGTACAAGAAGCATTCGTTATCGTCTTTTTATTCTTATATTGTTCAATGTTATTAAATTTATTCCGGGAAAAATACATAAAATGCACGTAATATGTTAAGAATAACCTTAAATAATGTCAACGTTAGCTTTTAACTTTACAACACGGTTTAATATCTAATTACAAACCAATATTATATGACCATGGACTGAATCTTACTTGTAATTGACTATGTCGATCTTTGATAAGCGTCCAATAAACAATATAATATATATAGACACCTTAAATTTCAAGGTAGGTGAATTGAAATTAAGAAATACCTTCAACATTTTGTCATTTACAATGAAAAGAGCACATTGCAGATTTTCTCAAATTTCAATAAAGTACAAAAGTGAACTTTGCTCGGTGACTTTTAAATATGTTTTTCCTACACGTACCCCAAAGTTCAAAATCAGCAACAAAGTATGTATATACATGTATGTAGAACCGTTACAAGACAAAACAGTTACAAACTTTTGTCCAAATAAGCTACTGAAATCATGACAGAGGCATTTAATGATTTACTTTCAGTCACATTTCAGTTGTTTACTTTGCAAATTTACCCAGCGCACATAATACAACGTGTAAAATTGAGGACTCAGTCACTGAATTGAGAGTTTGATACCCAAGGAGATTGAGTGTTACGAGAAATCAGGAACACTGCTGCTGACTGCCCAAAAGCCGTAATGTATTGCTGAGGTCTGTGTTTGGAAGCAACTGATTTTTGATGTATTTAATGAAGAAGACTGTTTTGTTTCCTAGAAAAGCAATTTTCAGCTCCACAGAGTGCTGTATTTTGTAAGGAATTATTGCATTAATTTCATTGTTTATCATTCTTTCGAGCTTTTAGTTTGATTTAAATCGAAATTTTCCGAGAAAATGATTAACATGATCAAAAAAACACACGCTGGGTCACTGTGGCACGGACTAGACACTTCATATTTGTCAAATTTATTTCTGAAAGCATTCAAGACATTCATGCAATGCCTCTGATAAACGATGATATAAATTATTATGCAAATGTGCTTTAACTAAAAGAGAATTAAAGCACCTTTTAATTGTTATCTGAAACTAAAACAGTTTCAGTTCGGCCACGTCCTCATTTTGTGTCATTGTTTTAGATATATATTCCTAGTATATATATATAATTCAGACAAAACTACAATAGACTCTGGATACTGTTTTATTCCAGTGTAGGCCATTTGCAAAATAATTCCAAAGATCTTTGTTCAATTAAAACAGATTATTAATATTTAATTCCTTTTCAAACACAAATACCAAGGGAATCAGAGCATAATCAAACCCCTGGCCTGATCGGTGTGTTTTATCGCGAGCTTCGCTAGAATTCAAATCATTTAATAAAATTGATCCGAGCTTACGTGGGTTTATTGCGTTACTATCACGACACTTAAATGGTAAAAAACACAATACCTTTAATCGTCACAAAATCATAAATGTTTACTGTAGAAGAATAAAACTGCTCTCATCCAATCGTCCTACACACACTCAAATTAAGTATTGATGAAATGCATAATGTGCATTTGATCATTAACATAAAGGACATTCATGCAAGTTGTCCGTCAAATGGTTTTGCATCATGCAATATCTTGGTCATATACTGAATCTCTCACAGCTTATGGCACACCCTCCGTATCGTCGATAAAACCCAAACAATGCCAATTGTGAATTTTTCATAACAATTCAAAAGCGTTGTACAGTTGCCAGTAGTTTTTAAGGCATCAAGAGAGTCTGGTGTTGCTGCTTTAAATGCATGAGATGGAAAGTCGCACAATGTATTCAGTATTACAATGCTGATCAATGTTCCTTGACGCTCTTAATGCTGTGTTTTAGAAATTGGAAATAAGGCTTGCACAACTCTACTGTCCGAAAAGCAGTTCAGTTTACACCATGAGTGGTGTACATGTATTAACTCACTGCTGAATTCGTGGCAGCCAAAATAAGTTTGTTTTAATTGAAAATAAGCACATTCAGTTCTTGGAATGAAAAAGCTACTTTTCTGAACACTGAAACGGGTTTGGTAGGCTTTATGCAAGTTATAGCGATCTGTTTTCCTCGTGTTGTCATGTTCCGTTCGGTGCGATTAAACAAGTAAGTTCATGAAGGATGAATCTGCTTTGAAATTCGCGTTTACCCTAATCACTTTTGATTTATAAATCAATTGCCTGTAAGTTTGGTATCCGGCTTCTACTTTGAAATGAAAAGAAGATACTAAAAGCCATAGCTAGCTCTACCTTGTCGTTTTCATCACGAAAGAATAACGGACGGGTATCTGAAATCTCCCTATATTTAGATTATCTATTTGACCATTTTTTTCAGTAACCGAAACTAGAACTACGTCTTAAAGAATCTATTTCTGTTCTCTCTCAGAATAAACAGACAGACAATTTTGTCATTTAGATAATTGCTGATGTATCAAAATACATCATGGAATTTGCATAATCGCTAATTACACAGTAGCTAGGGAATAATGTGGTGACAGGGACGCATTAGTGAGTTATGTTATCTTTACTCGTTCAGAATATATCATAAATGTAAATGTGTTTATGCAAATCGCCTTGCTGAGTGGCTGAGGCAGCACATTTAGCTGTAGTGTCATGTTAACGGGCTTGGCTTGCTGTTTTGGATGGTTGGCTGTTTCGAATCGTTGGCTGTTTCGGATGGTTGGCGGTTTCGGATGGTTGGTTGTTTCGTATGAAAGAAAGTGTCGGGACCCAATGCGCTGCATGTACAAAATCTGTACTTGAAAAATGAAAGTCTTACAGTCATAAACATTCACGTTGCCGAACTGAAAGAGGAAATTATCAGTAAATACCTATTTTGTATTCTACAAAAACAAAATAAATCCAAAACCGCCTAGAGGCTACGTTGCAGCACATTGATTACTTTATTTATCCAGCCTTTTCGTATGAACGTTCGCAGGGGGGACTAGACATAATATAGCATTATCAGTAAACAATAAATTCCGTTGTCTAGTATGATTAAATTGCTTCTGGACAGACAAATAAATCTCAATTAAAACATTGACCTTGACAACGTCTCCTTGGAAAAGGTTTATGACAAAGCAATCATTTCTGTGAATGACATGGTTAGCATAAATCATTTCACAAAGAAATGTTATGGAAATATCAACTATGGAATTGATATTTTGCCTTGGTATAAACTTCTACTAAAGACAGAAAAGAATGTTTCTGTTCCAGCCTGTTATGTAAAGTGTCTATACAGATGCCTGTGAGGGGGGCGTTACTTACAGTGTAAATGTAATATATCGCATTAAGAAGGACAAGTTTTGTGTTCACACAGTGATTAACTTAACAAATCCAATAGGAAAAGTTGATCCAAGACAGGATCGAAACAACTATTACAACACGGGAAAAAGGCAATAAGGTTACGGCATTGCGAAGTTCATCGCCCGCAGTGCCAATCCAGACGTCTTTAATCAGTTGAGACAACAATATAAATTTTCCTTGGATGTTTATTTGGGGAAGAAAGCATTTTTGCACGGAGTTTGTATTTCAACAGTTTGCTCTATATATCTCTGCTCTTCGATTTATCCTTGAAAGTGTTCAGCGTTCTCTCTTTTGGTATATGAAAACCTTGCTGATCACTTTAAAATGTATGACTGTTTAATATTTAGCTTGATAAAAACAACACTTACATGTATATGGACAACATTTTACTATAACTATTATGTCAGCCCATGTTTAGGACCGTCTAACTTAATTCGATCAAGTTTCCAACGGATTTACATCGGAAGCTCTGCACATACAATTCATCCACCGAAGTACGTTTTCTGCAACTTCCATTGTAGACTTTCACAGGTCAACAACTTAAATAAGACGTGATGTAGATGATCTTCTTAGCGTTTAGCGTTGTATTCGTGTAAAATAAGATGCAGTTCTGATTTAATGGACATTGATTATCTATTGTGTCGGCTTGACTCCGGATAACATCTCTTTTATAAACAGAAACTATATTATGGTTTTGTTAAGTGGACACAACTAGTTTGAACTTTGTATCACCAAAAGAGATGAAACAATTATACGAAACTATCACCAAATGAGATGAAACAAATCTGCGAAACTATCAAACTATCACCAAATGAGATGAAACAGATCTGCAAAACTATACAAATGTATACAAATGAGATGAAACAAAATGCGAAACTATGACCAAATGAGATTAGACATAATAATCTAATTCGAAAATATCAGAAAAGTGGACGAAACATTTTACGCTAAAAATGTTATCGTTCTAATTATCCAGAAACACAATGCTTAGGCTTTAGTAATTGTAAAGTAAAGTAGCTCTTCTGACTATCTCATCTGTTGTTCAATAATGTTTTTATTAATTAGCTATGGAACACGTTGTCTCACATGAAGCGTGCCTTGCAGCAATTCCGTATTCATTTCCGTTGTTATCTTATTAATGACCATAAATAAGTACGGGAGGGACATTTATAGATGTCGCTGACAGATCTGTTTTGAAATGGCAAACTAGTACTGAAATAAGAAAAAACGCAGGTCGTTTTTGTTATAGGTGTTACTTATTTAGCAGAATAGCGTATGTTTTGTTCCCTTTACTGGTCTTTATCGCTTAGATAGACTTCATTCGAATGTAGCCTTTGATACAGGTTTGTACAGCGTTACATGTATAAAACAAGATGTCACAAGGGAATCAAAAATGGAGGTTGCACGTACAGGACGTGATACATTTATTTCGATGTACGTAACCTTGACAACGACTATTTAAATTTCTAGAATACTTTGATGTTTATAAAGCTAGTAACTACATCTTTCAGGAACATACTGGTTAAATTGTAGACTAAGTGTTAGGTGTGGAAGTTGTCTAACGTCCTTTGATGACGTCAACAACAATATTGCATTATTTAATGATGTTACACGTCGGAATAAAAATCAGATCGATAAATAATCGAATGATGAGCAAACACGCTTGATTCCTCCACTTTGTTTGATGTAGACCAATATCACGTAGTCCCATCAATTATTTAAGGCCTGCTTAGCACACAGATCAATACAAAGTCAGAATACAATGCCAGGAGAGATCTATTAAACTTCTGGTTGCATATTTCGTGTTGAATGTTTTGGCACACTCCAGAAACCCAGTGTTTGAGACGGGAAACGAAAATTACTACTACCAGCCATGTAATGAACATATGTAAAGTCTCGTAGATCCTTGATCCCAGATATTCTTAGCTATGAAACCAGACACACACTAATGAGATATGTCTGTCAATGTCTTTAAGCAGTTATAATTAACTGCACTTTGCCCGTAATTGCAGCATAAATGCCAGTATAATTACGGAGATATTAGATGGAAGACGGTAAAGAGCGATTGGGAACTGAGACGGATCGATAAAAATCTGCTCACTGACATAGGGTTATTCTTGAGATATCCAGGATTCTTAATATAACAAAAAATTTGCGCTTTGGTTTCATTTCCTGTCTAGTTCCGATTCGAACCTTTCTATTTCCGACATGCCTTCCCGAAATGCGACATTAATGGTACTGTACCGGAATTTGAAAGATACTTAATGTAAGCTTGACGCAAAACTAGATAAGAATGTTAGCCCCAACTGTTAAACAACCCTAATGATACACAAAAACATTTATCAATAAACTGGAAAGGCGTCTAATTTGAGCCTCGTATGGTTATATGGCGTCTTGTTAATGACGTCATTTAACTCGAAGTTAGATGTGTGTTGTTGTGCCCATTAACCAATTGTTTTTCTATATCTTGTCTTTTATTTGAACACAGTTGTTAATAAAGAAAACCTCTCTCCATTAAATGACTTCGCCGGTTTCGAAAGTATTTCAAAATATATGTTTAGGTAGTCTGTACACTCTATCGAGTATATTACTGAATTACCTATTGTTTATTTTCTTCTCCACGAAAAACCTACTTCAGTCGTGTGAATAAATTAATGTATCTATTGCTTCATACTAGATAAAAGATAATGCCATCTCATGTGAGTTGAATCTATATGGCGTTCCATTTTAGGGATATATAGAATGCACAAACATGCTATTACAATCAGTTTTTCAGAATCTATAAGACACATACAGAGTAAGTCTGTATGGCAAACATTCTTTTTTTATCCGAGTTAGAGATACTGGAAGCAAACCTTGCTGTACCTTTTGGTGTATGAAACTGACATTTACTCGCATCTTTGAATAAGAAACAAATGAGGGAAGTTATAAAGGGGAGGTAACTAGGATGATTCTGTCCTGTAGAAAATTTGTTATGTATGCAAATAGCGAAGTTGCGCTGTAAGGAAGGTGCTTTTCAATTCAACTGCATTGACACATCATTTTAATGCTGCTCATGGTGAGCTCATCCCGATTAATTAAGGCTGTCCCTGATATAAATTTGCAAGGATAGGAAATGACATAAATGATTATATAGAACCCTTGGCGACTAATAGCAGATAAAAAGACGGACATAACTGCCTTCTTATTCGACAGAAATAACAAGTATATTGAGCGCTGTGAAAGTTCAGGGCTGCGGAAAATTGCGAACATACTAGTAATTGCTTCGAGAAAATTAAAACTTAAAGCTGACCTTTCACTTACTTCCTTATTTGCCTTATTTGCCATGGACTATGGAACCATATACATTTTGTCAAAGTATTTGAAGGAGTAGATATAAAACTATTTCACACTTATTCCATCGCCTTACGCTTTTTGAGCATGTCTGCGACGCGCAGCGATTTTTGCGCTTTATTCAAATGGAATTGTACTTAAGATCGTCGAACTCATTCATTCAGATTTTAGTGTCAATGTTCTACTGATGTCTTTTGTATCCAGATTATATTTATCGGGATATCTGTCGCGAAAAACATCATGAATTGAAAGAAATAGTAAGGCGGATAATTACTAAGACTTTTCCATTACTAGGACAGGCGAAAATAATTCAAGTATCTTACAGGTGTGGTCTTGTACTTGTAAACTAACAACAACAACAAAAACACGAGACGACCTCGCTCGTCTGATTAACACAGGGGACATTCGCTATGGCATGACAAAGGTTTATAAATTATTATATGATCTAGTTCTGATTGAATTAAATGAATTTAAGGTTGATGAGGCATCTTGAGTGGTATTCGGGTCTAGATTAACCCATCCCTAAGATTTTACAATATGCTTCTCCAACACTAAAAGCCAGAGCTCAAATATTTGGCAAGTTACACCGTCTAGTTGACCTCTGCCAAGATTGAACAAATCATGACCCCCGAAGTCAAACTGACGACATATACTCAAACACAAGACGGCGGCTGTAACGTGAAATTCAATAAACAAATATATATGCACACGGAACTTTAACGGCATGCATTCCTCCAGCATAATGGAAACCAAACGCACGCAAATGCAAGTTTGAAATCATTGTGATCAGATTAATTTAAGACATGGCGCTAGTGCAAAGGTTTCCATGTCTCTAAGAATAATGCGATACACAAAGGGAAATTAATATGATACAATCGTCTCCATTATGGCGTCTGTTAAGCCAACGTTTCACATCTTTTGCCTTCAGATTTACTCTACTAGCATTTTAATGTAATCACATGTCTTCATTATCTTCCAGTGCTAGACACGCCGGAACGGATACCGGACACACCGGAATGGATACCGGATATACATAGTGCAGACAAACCAGTATTCGAGCGATTTATCGCTGTAAATAGAGTTGGAAAAGCTGCGCAGTTTCCTTAGAAAAGAGGTATTTCAGACCATAAAGGCAGATGCAATTCTCTTTTATAGTTTTATCACATAAATGTATGGAGGATTCAAAACAAATGAAGAACAGATTTGAACACAATTTATGCTTTGATCTTAGTAATCCTTTTCCCTTCTGATGACAAATGATGTTTCTTTAGTCATCAGATCTACACAGCTAGTTTGACCACCCATACTGTCTGACAATTGTTCACTATTCAATGAGCACATTCTCAGTGAAACCCCCTTTGGAACCGGTTCGAAAAGATAGATAGGACATTTTGCGTTGTGATTTGTGTTGAATAATCTTTCATATAGGCTATACATGCCTAATACCACTTTCCCCTACATCGTCTCAGGGGAATTATAAAAGAAAATAATCTGCAATTTGTCTTACAATACCGAGACAGGAAGGTTTAAGAAAATCCATGGGGATTGACAGGTCTGACTCCTCACTACAATTCTATAAATAGAATTATTGGAATCAGATTCAGTTCACATGCAAGCCAGACGTTCATTTTATAAGCAAGGCGGAAGTGCCTAATACATTACTTTGATATTCCAATAAAAGGGCATTAAAAGCTTCCTAAACAGAAAAGTTTCTTGCATTATGAACGAGTTTGTCTTGTGCTTTTAAAGCGATTCAAAAGACTTAAGAAAATCGATTAATTGTTTTTGCTTATAAATTGATATTTTGATGGGTTTGACTTAGCTGAAGGCTCATTTCTATGTCAATGATGATTAAATGGCGTGTGTCCCTTTTATAGCATGTGGAAACTTTATATTAATCCTATTATACATTTATATTTAATGGTATGGTATGGTATATTAGGGTTTTATCGTTGGTACCGGTTTCCCATATGACCAACGCCCCCAGAAGAGTTTAGTTACTTTAGGTTTCGGGGGATAGTGCAAGATACAGAAGCGTCCCAATTCCAGAGACACCCCTGGTTCTTTATCATGCCAGGTTTTCACCCATACATGGGACCTCGGTTTTTAAGTCTCATCCGAAAGACTGTTAGTAATTTTAGTTGGTCAGCCCTGGGAATCGAACCCACAACCCCGAGATTACAAGTCTCGTGCTCTACCTATTGAGCTATCCGGGCTGTATTTAATGGTACATTATAATATTCATTAAAGTTATTCTCATTTTACTAACTGCGCAAAAGTTGCACAATATATCTTAAGCAGACAACTATCTATTATATAAACCTAAAATATGATGCAAGGATAATTTCCAGAAATAGACCCTCCTGCCTAGTGTCTTACAGGCTCGTCGGATATTGCACTTTCCATTTAATTTCATTGGCACATGTATTAAATGTATGTCAAATTAAAATAAAAGGTAAACCATATTCAATTTATAGCGGCGCTAATAAGACCGCTTGCTTCTTAAATCAAAGAAAATCTGTTACAACATTGTGTTGTGAAAACATAAAATACACATACAGTAAATGTAACCCGAAGAAAAACAATGTTAACATAGATTGTATCTGACAATATAAGGCCTTAATTTATTATCAAAATATCCAATTACTTAGCCACTCCGGCAAGGGTTTAGGAAGAAGTCCACAGGACATCGTTTAAAAGTCGACAAGTGTAAAGCTAATTTATAGTGTCCACAAACACGTATACTTAATCTCAAGTCCAGGTTGTGGTAAATACATGTGTATAATGTCTAGCCCTGGTATAAAAGCTTTAAAAGACCCGAATATTACAAGATGTGTGTCTGACTGGGTGTGAAATACTTGAAAGTATCAGATACAGAAGGAAATGATTTAACTGATTGTTTCATGGCGTGCATTGAATGCATGTGTTATTTCTCTATGATCTATTTATATATATAGTAAATGTAATAGAATATTAACGATTCTGACAATACTGATGTAGCCGCAAATGCAACATGGTTTGATATCAGCAGGGTCTGTGAAGATTTTATAAGCTTAGTTAAGGCAAAGTGTAATTTGTAAAATCGTATCGAATTTACCATTACCTTTATTTTGTATTTCAGTTGATAATAACAACTTTTCCACTAAGACTAATCTACGTTTTGATTTAACAAATCCTTAGTTAAACAAAAGGTACGATATGATATCTTCTTCAAGGTTGTGTTCCTCATATACAACAAACTAGAAAAAGGTGAACGCGCAGCGAAAAGAAATCTCATGTGCCTAAAATAATAAGAATATGGCTGCGTTTTTGGTACGTGGTATTCCCTGTTTGATATTATTTTTGTTTTTCTGATTTATGAAGATATTGTTCTTATAATGTCAAATGATCACGATCTGGTATGATCAATGAGCCGTCAGCTGTATTTTAATTAAGCCTAACCACAAATTCTTTTATTAACAACAATATACTGTAGGACACTACTAAAGACGTGCAACATGGCATCCAATTCGATGCACGTATAGGATTAAACATAATTACTGCCCGAATTTGTCTTTACTTCTGTTGAGACCTTTTGCTACACAATTACTGCACGGCGTTGCGCTCTGATTTCTTATGCTTCAAGATATGGCATACCATTTATCTGGTGAATATATCATTCATATTTGATTACATTGTTTTTGTAATATGACCTATTTCTTTTGGAACATTAACTATTTCTAGAGATAATCTTTTATCATTTCAGCAATATTTCAGGAGAAATATAATTGCTTGTTTGCTCCGATCGGATTTCGCTAAAAGCTCTGTAAGCCTATTTGCACATAGTTTCTTTTTCAGACTATTGTTCATAAGCGGAATACGCTTAGACGAGTCTAATCTTTAAGCATATTGGAATAAGAAGGTAAAAAGTTTTGTTGAAGACACAATGTAGTTAAGCCTCTCGGCTGTGGAACAACATCTAAAACAGTTTTTCTCTGTAAAGATCTGCTTATCGATAAACAGTCCGTGGGTAATGTCAACTTGAAATCACAAGATTGTATAAAACGTATCATACACTCGATAACAAATTAATTAGTTTAAATAAGTACACTAAAAATGACCTGAAGAATACTTTAAGATTAACAATATTCGGGACAACACACGTTTTTTCTTGTAAATTGTTCGTTGAACATGGATTGAATGAATATATATTCAGGGTAAAATGTTGCAGATATTTTCCTTAAGACAATTTTAAACATACTAATGCAAAACGTATTTGAAAACTTTAAATTTGAAACTGTCTGTCTAATGAGTAATTTAGTTATCTATAATACGCGTTGCATCAGTAGGTAAATATTCAGACAAAATCTCTTTGGAATTGGTGCAAAACATTTCGTAGAGTCTGGCTTAGGTTAACCTACAAACAAGTATAAGCAATGTTAGCTTCATATAACTCCTTATAGAAAGTAGGAAAGAAACGATCGGCAATATGTTTAACATTTCTAATACCGGAAAGCTGGAGAAAATATATGGGGATTTTCACATCTGACTCCTGGCAACAATTATATTAATGAAATCCAGATGTTCGTTTTATAATCAAGGCGGGAGTGCCTTAAACAATACTCTGACATTTGAATTTAAAGATAAAAACGATAAAAGCTTCCCATACCTGAAAGCTGGCTTCATTATGAACGTCTTTGACGTAGCTGTTGAAGCGATTCCAAAGACTTAAGTAAATCGATTAATTGTTACCGCTTGTAAAGTGTTCTTTAGATGACTTAGGCTTAGCTGATGGCTCATTTCTAAGTCAGTAATGATTAAATGGCGCTTTCCTTTTTATTACGCGAAGATTGGTTTTCTAGGCAATATTAGGTCAATTCTATCATTACGATAAACATTTTTATTGAAAGTACATTTTGATGCGTATGGATACCTTTTTATCTAAATGTCTGAAGAATCATATATGGGCATATGGTACAGACTATAATTATTTTGAACGTTTGAGACAGTTTGTCTGAATTAACATTCTGTAATAAAGTTCGCCAGATTTGTGTTATTTTGAAACGTTTTCTGTAACGATCTCTCTTGCTTGCTAATAGATAGGCTTATTGGATATGGTCAACACTTTATTTTCCCCTAGGTGTTTAGATAAAGTTCGTGTCACACCGATACAAAAGCTTTAAAATATTCATCCACATTGTTCGAGATAGTGGGAAATGTTACAAATATTAGTTAAATATCGTTCAGTAAGTCCTTGGCGGATAATGACTATCTTTCGATATAAGAGTTGAATGTATATCAAAGAATCCACTGCTCATACGCTCCATCAAGATTTGATAAGAAGTCGACAGAACAGCAATAAAAAGTCGACAAGTGTTAAGACAAGTATGACGTGCATGGAAAAGACGCGTGTATTTTTCAGTAAAGAATATATCGAAGATTTCGGTCTCAGAAGTCAGCTGTCAGAAAAAATTACGATCCAGAATATCGGCAAAATATAATTCTGAAATGCACTGAAAACTTAAAGAGAAGAGAGTTTTTGAGTGATTTCATCCGTTTTTGGGACGTATTTCAACCCTCCGGTGGGAATTCCCTAGCCACAACTTATGAACATGGTAGATTCACTTTATCGCCTTCTTTATTGTATATGAGATACAACATTCATGTGCTAAACCCACGACATGTAAAGTTCTTGCATTAGTTATGACTCGAGGTTTGTCTTTTGTTTTCCTCTCTGCATACTCAGTCATTTTCCTAGTGTTAGTACATTTGTTTGCCTTCGATAAACGCGTGCGTATCTGCAACACTGATTTGTTTATTTCCACCACTTTCTCCCATACAAGTGATCTATTTTTCAAGCAAATCATATTTGTTACCTAGGTGGCGGCCAAGTCAATTGACGACGTCATTAGTAGACGTTGACGTTGTAGTTCCTTTTCTTCGGTCTGATTACCACATGGTCGGATTGAACGCGCTGACGAATTATTTCATAATGATTTGTACATAAGGATTGTCAACAAACAACTGAACAAATTTATTACTATAAAAAGTAACGTATGTATTAGATTGTTAATTATTAACAATGTTCCCTTTTTATATTCCTTGAATCGATTCACTAATCTAACGTTGGGTCCATAGAAGAGATGCTCAGATTATATCAAAACAAAAATAATATCAAACAGGGAATGCCACATACCAAAAACGCAGCCTCCCCAAAACGAGCCCCATAGCACCCAGAAGTGCACACCACCAACACACACACACACACACACAACACACACAATCATGTACACACACACACATACACTACCAACACACACTAGCATACAAAGCAAACACACGAGGACAAAACGAACAATTAAAGGAACACAGTGGGGCACCGCCTTGGAACGGTCAGTGGCAAAAACACCACTGGGGAGCTTAAACCGGTTTATGGTGCGCACCCAACCTCACTCTTACCCCCACCATGTCAAGCCGTCAATACAAACATGTATAAAGAAAGTTACTTAAGCCCTGGGTTTCTGTAAACGACCTTTATACCAAATGTATAACACCAGCAAAACCTCAAAGTCCTTTTGAATCTTGGAACGCTTTGGGACATTTAAGCTCTTTATGTCTTATAAGTGCAAGAGCTCTGTGGCGTTTGTATCAAGAGTCATAAGTCAAGATGTTTAATAGCCCTGTATCCGTAACGCCTTTATTCAGAGCAAGATAGTATCTTTGTGAGAAAATTGCGTCTCTGGGTCTGCTTCAGAAGAAAATATTTCATCTTTATGTCAACAGAAGGAACTTTTTGCGATAATTGAAGTTAATTTCCATCAGGGACTAGAGGGTTACTACTAGAATTGGAACAGAAATGCGATGATAATGTCTGCCATAAACAGCCTGTTCATATATCTACTGAAAGCGTAGACAGTAAAACTCAGTTATCCTAGCAAAATCTATCAGATCATGAAGAAAGGGTGACTGAGCAAAACGCTTTCTTGTTGGTTCTGACAGGATTTCGCTAAAGTTGTTGGAGCCTATCTACACAGCAGCAACATTTTAGTTTATATTTTGTTGTTTAAAAACGAAACACATTTTACGTGTCTGTTCTAGAAATGTATAACAACAAAAATGTAAATGTCGTGGAAAACGTTGAAGTCACACCAAACTGTTGCGGAACATCAGCTAAGACATTTAACTCTATTAAGATCCGCATAATTTACTGTGAGCTATTACTTATTAGTTGCCTTGTTTTACCTTTTCTAACTTCGTCTCAGAAGAATTATATATGAAAATATAATCTGCAATATGTTTTACAATTGTAAGATTGCAATGCTGTAGAAATTCCATGGCAATTTGATGATTTGAATCCTCACTACAATTATATAATTGAACTATTGGAATCAGCCTCACATCTCATGCAAGCCAGACGTTCATTTGATAAGCAAGGAGGAAGTGCCTTATACAATACCTTGGTATTTCAATAAAATGATATTAAAAGCTTCCTAAACAGGAACATTTCTTTCAGAAAGAAAGAGATTGTCGTGGCTTTTATGGCAATTCCAAAGACTTAAGAAAATCAATTAATTGTTTCTGCATAGATGCATGTGGCGTAGCTGAAGGCTCATTTTTAAGTCCATAGTCATTAAGTAAAATTTCTCCTTTGAGGCATGTAAAATATCTATTTTTTTGGATCACAATTCAAGAAATCTGTAACAATATTTTGTTGTTAATACATTATACATACGCTTTGTTATGTCCAATGTAAATGTATTTGTGCTACAGCAAAAAATCCCCCAGGTATCTGACAATATAATAATTAAATCTAAGTGTATCAAATTTCCCTTATTTAGTCACTCATCAAGGGTTTAGAAAAAAAGTCGACAGGAGATCGATAAAAAGTCGACACGTGTTAAGATAATATGATAATGTCTACCAACACGTGTAATTAATCAGTCAAATTTGTTGTAAGTGTAGTGTCTAGCTCCGCTTCAAAAGCTTTAAAACACCGAAAATAACGCTTTTAACCCAGTATGTCTGGCTGTCTGAGAAAATACTAGAAAGCGTTGGCTACAGTAGGGGAAATTGAATTACTTGTCTGATTGGGTGCACTGAATGCACGTGTTCTTTCTCAACATTAAAAGCTATATGTTTTGGAATCAAAATTTGGCTTTCAGCATTAATTGTTATACTGGAGGTCGACAAAAATGTTGTCATTCAAGTCAAATAAAAAGAGAACAGAATTATAGAGGGATAAACACCCCTCTCTAAAATGAGAGCCGTTCAGCATTATAACATTTCCACTACAGTAACTACATGTACCGTTTATTTGACTACCGAGTGCAACTATCCATTGTAAAAACTACGTTATATATGAACTACGGTCATATTCTCAGTATGTTTCTTTAATTATTAGACGTCTATACATCTTATAGAGACAGTAAAACAACACTGATAATGTAACTGTATATGTAGAGATTCATAAGAGTTTGGTAGACTAAGTGAGAAAGTTGTGTCTCTCAGTCTGCTCCTAGCGTTAGTATTTCGTCGTAGCGTCAACAGATGAAACTTTCTTCGATAATGGAAATTAATTCCCATCAAGGCCTGGAGGACACCACGTTGATACTAAAATAAGTTTGGAAATGCGATGTTGACGTGTGCCATAAAAGCTTGTGATTATCTACCGAAGATCGAGAAAGTAATGCGCAGTTAACCTGGCAGACTCCATTAAGCCAGAAAGGAAGGGCGACGGTCGGCTGGTCCCGCGGATAAATAAATATGATACATGTATATAGAAGAGAGACCCGACCGTGTGCTCATGTAAATAGCTAGTATATCAGTTCTGTCTTAATATATGACTTTCCAGTAGAAAAACATGGTAATGCTAAGGTTTCTAGAAGTCATGGCGTAGTCGTAAATGCAACATAACGTGCTGTCAGAAGGAGTTTGGAAGAATCATTTTATCAATTTATTTACAGTTTACGTAATCTATCATGAATCAAGTTCAAATACTAACACACTGAATTTCCGTTTATAAGATACAATTATTCTATAAGATAAATCAGCTTTTTGTTTTAATAAACTTTCAGTCATATGTTAAACAAATAGCTACCGTAACGATGATAAATATTTTCTTCAAGGCCTATCCCAAACGACCATCTTCTAAGCAATTTCAACACTTTTTAGCTCGACTATTCGAAGAATAAGGAGAGCTATCCTAGTCACCCGAGCGTCGGCGTCGGCGTCGGCGTCGGCGTCGGCGTAACCACTTATGTTAAAGTTTGCGTACCACCTCAAATATTTTCAAAGTCCATTGACATATGGCTTTGAAACTTTGCACACTTGTTCACCATCATGCCCCCAACCTGTACACAGGAGGAGGTAACTCTATCAAGCATTTTGACAAAATTATGCCCCTTTTTCGACTTAGAATTTACGTTAAAGTTTGCGTACCACCTCAAATATTTCCAAAGTCCATTGACATCTGGCTTTGAAACTTTGCACACTTGTTCACCATCATGCCCCCAACCTGTACACAGGAGGAGGTAACTCTATCAAGCATTTTGACAAAATTATGCCCCTTTTTCGACTTAAAATTTATGTTAAAGTTTGCGTACCACCTCAAATATTTTCAAAGTCCAGTGACATCTGGCTTTCAAACTTCGCACGCTTGTTCACCATCATACCCCTAACCTTTACACAGGAGGAAGTCACTGTATCAAGCATTTTGACAGAATTATGCCCCTTTTTCGACTTAGAATTTACGTTAAAGTTTGCGTACCACCTCAAATATTTTCAAAGTCCATTGACATCTGGCTTTGAAACTTCGCACGCTTGTTCACCATCATGCCCCCAACCTGTACACAGGAGGAGGTAACTCTATCAAGCATTTTGACAGAATTATGCCCCTTTTTCGACTTAGAATTTACGTTAAAGTTTGCGTACCACCTCAAATATTTTCCAATTCAATTGTCATCTGGCTTTGAAACTTTGCACACTTATTTACCATCATGCCCCCAACCTGTACACAGGAGGAGGTAACTCTATCAAGCCTTTAGACAGAATTATGCCCCTTTTTCGACTTAGAATTTAAGTTAAAGTTTGCGTACCACCTCAGATAATTTCAAAGTCCATCGACATATGGCTTTGAAACTTTGCACACTTGTTCACCATCATGATCTCAACCTGTGTACAGGAGGAGGTCACTGTATCAAGCTTTTTTACAATATTATGCCCCTTTTTTAATTAGAACTTACGTTAAAGTTTGCGTACTACCTCAGATATTTTATTTACACTCTTTTCTATTTACAAGTTCCTGTTATTAACTACACTTTAACAATATCCTCCAGGATGGATATTATTTTATATTGTCAATCACTGAGAATAGTCGAGCGCGCTGTCTACTGACAGCTCTTGTTTATATAGCGGTCTGAATAAAGGCGAACACTTTGCTTATCATTGCAGTCACTGTGTTAGCAAAGATTCAGGACGGGAACAAAAACTTATATCTGAAGTAATTAAATTTAAGGCTGCGTCACAGAAGGCGTGATTACTTCATTAAATTCTTTTCGATAAACAATGACAGCAATGCGCTTCTGGAAATAATTTTTTTGCCAAATTAGATGCATCATCGAACACAAACAGCATTCATAATGACCAGAAAGCCCATGGGCTTATATTAATGGGTTTCTTGGTTCAGCTGAATGTGTCTAAAATGTCAAAATCATACATGAAACGATCACAAAATCGCACATAACATTGATTATATGAATTAATTGTCCATTTGCGGCATTTCGGTCTCGGACCGTTTCCATAAATAGTTTGATTTTCTGCAAAGCAGTACCTGGGACAATACTTTTCCTTCAGTAATAGAACTTTTCACATATTGCAATGACAGTTGAACATAAATCCAATGTACTAATTTGATTTATATTTATTTGTTGTTTCATGTTGCAGAAATAAAATAAATATTACATACATGTACATTTCATGTAGATTTACTAGACTAAGTAACTATACAATCGTGAGAATATTGTTTCAATGATTTGTTTACCTTATGAAAATTTGAATACATTATCGTGTGTCAGTGTCACCAAGCAACACAATTAATTTATATTTCTGGCAACAAATAATAATAAAATCTTTGCGACAATTGCACAATCAGAATCAGTCTGAACATCAACTCTGTCTGGGCATGTTCTGAACTGTTCACTATTCAGTGTATATTTGCAGCAAACAACCTCTTCGGACAATTAAAATAGCAGACTGATAAAAGTGATAAATGTGCATTTTATAAATTCACTACGGCCTCCGTTGAATAAACTCGCCTTAAAGCAATGCATGGTTTATATCGCTTTTTCTTAAACTGCCTCTAAGGAATAGCTAAACAAAATATCTGCAATATGTTTACAATTCTGACACAAGACGGTTTCAGAAAATCCATGGGGATTTTCAGATCTTTTTTTTTTTTTTTGGATTTTCAGATCTGACTCATCACTTCAATTATATAAACGGAATTATTGGAATCAAATACATATCACATGCAAGTCTGACGCTTATTTTATAAGCAGGCAGGAGATGTCTCATATAATACTTTAAAATTTCAATAAAAGGATATTAAAAGCTTCCTAAACAGGAAGGGTTTCGTTAAGTAAAAACGAGTTTGTCGTAGCTTTTTAAGCGATTCAAAAGACTTAAGAAAATCGGAAAGTAACCACTTTAAATAGTTATGGCATTTCTATAACGTGGCTTAGCTGAAAGCTCATTGCTCAGTGAATGATGATGGGATGCTTTCTTTGTTCCATGAAAAGACATAACATTAGACAGATATTAGGTCAAGTCTATTGTACATCTTTATTCACAGTAATACATGATGCAATATGATTAAGCTATCAAAAACCAGTTGTTTGAGAGACTTGCATATACGGAAAAATGTTATTATAGTTCTTAAATACAGGCACAGAAATCTTGATAAGAAGGGAGTTGAAGAGTAATGTATTGTTGTATCAGCTATATTTAATTTGACATTCAATACAATGAGTGACTACTACTTGGAAAATATCTAACAAAATAAAATGCCAAATTCTTCCTGTGGTAATGATTCAAAATTTGTGTTCCTCCATACAAAGACATTCCTACAATTTTCAACGCCATAAAATCATAACTAGAGATGAGAACGTCTGTTTGCTTCGGTAAAACTCGTGCGTATCTTGAACACTTATTCCTCTTGTTTTAAATGAGTTTTACTGATTCCCCTGCAGAGTCAAGAGGTGGCGTCATTAGTATCCTTTGACCTTGCATGTTCCGAACTTCAGGTCTGATTATCACATAAGTGGCTCTTATGACAGATTATGTCATTATCTTTCCATGCAGATAACCAATAATACCGATTATACCGAATAAATGGGTTATATACACTGTGTTCCGTTAATTGTTCGTTTTGTCCTCGTGTGTTTGCTTTGTATGTTTGTGTTGTGTGGGGGTTTTTTTTTGGGGGTTGTCCCCCACATGATTGTGTGTGTGTGTGTGTGTGTGTGTGTGTGTGTGTGTGTGTGTGTGTGTGTGTGTGTGTGTGTGTGTGTGTGTGTGTTGGTGGTGTGCCTTCTGGGTGCTGTGGGGCTCGTTTTGGGAGGCTGCGTTTTTGTTCCGGGCCTTCCCTTTTTTTTTTTTTTTTTTTTTTTTTACTATAAAAAGAAAGGTACTAGTATTATGTCGTTGATTATTATTTACACCTATCTTTTTATATTCCTACATATTCACTTAATATAATTTTATAATCTTTTACACTGAAATTAGACATGATAGGATAGGTTTTGAGTCGACAGTACATGAAAAAACTGAGAAGCAGTAGCTCATAAGATATTTATAGCCAACATAAATATTAAATTAAAATACATGTACCAAAACAATATCAGCTCCTAGAAGATATTTTGAGGACATTTAAGCTTTAGACGTCTTTACGTACATGACCTTTGTGGTGTTTATCAAACGATATAAGTCAAAATGGTTAATTGCCTTGCATCCGTTACACTATTATTTACAGTTGAATAGTATCTCTGTAAGACGATTGCGACTCTCGACTTGCTTCTAGAGTACATATTCCGCTGTAAAAATCAACTGAAGGACCTTTCAATGATGATTAAAGTTAATTGCCACCAATGACTCGGGGGGCAACGCGCTTATACTAGAATTTGGAGGGAATGTGATGATTATGTTCGTCATAACAGTTTGTATGCATATAACGTAGATGTAACAGTGGCAAATACCATAATGTCATGTAGTAAGGTTCCCGCGTATATGTATATACATGATGAGTTATACAGAGGATGAACCGACCTTGTACCCACGTGATTAAATTCTTTTGCAGGTATATCCTTATGTATGAATGCCAAACCGAACAGCATAGTACTGGTAAATTTATGAAAAATTAACATCAA
Source organism: Saxidomus purpurata (assembly GCA_022818135.1). Taxonomy (NCBI): domain Eukaryota; kingdom Metazoa; phylum Mollusca; class Bivalvia; order Venerida; family Veneridae; genus Saxidomus; species Saxidomus purpurata. The sequence continues at coordinate 8,616,984 of JAFMSR010000009.1, forward strand.
ATGTTACTGTAATGCCTTCTTCAGTTGAAATTAATTGACTGAATAACAAACTGTGTTAGAAATAGACAAAAGGAATGAAAGGCTGTGATCTGTGCTATTCCTAGCGCCAACATAATTCTCCGTTGGCATGTTTTTGTATCACTTTAGATACAGTAATTTAAAACTCGATTTATTATGAAGCAAGTTACATTGCAATACATATCAAATTAACATCACTTTTATTTGATGAATTATATCTTACACAATGGTTTATTCATAGCATCATTTTTAAGAATTGATTGTTGCTCAGTTTCCGTTCGTTTAACGACGACTTTCTTTTCTTTACGACATGTAAAATCCAGTAGCATTATTGTTTTATTCATTATCTATACCACCTTGGCTAACAGTCAGGACTTCAGACAGTACCAGTACTTTTGTCCTAATTTCGCTGTAAGAAAACAGCGGAAGTACCTAAAATATTGCAGGAGGTTTTTAATACACATTCTAACATGACTCACGATTTTGTCTCTATATACAAAGAGTAGAAAAATTATGTTATATCAAACCATATACAGGATATATACGGGAACCGATATGCTGTAAACATGACGTCATATTGCGCCGCATGACGTTAAATGAGCGTTCGCGTAGAAAATAACGCTTTGCATTTATTCACCTTTTGTAATATCTGGTCATGTTAGAATCGAAATAACATCCTTTTCAGCGTTGTTATCGTCTAATAAACAATAATTTGTCGTACTGATGCGCAGTTATAAACCACTCAGGCCTTCGGCCTTCGTGGCTAATTACTGTGTATCAGTACTCCAAATCATTGTTTATTAAACGACTAACACCGCTGGAACGGATGTTATTTCATAAATAACGTTACGGCGTCGGGTTCTACAGTCCTAAGCTACAAGAAAAAGCGTGACGTAATGTCGTGTATAAATACTGCATAAACCATTCATATTTCATCAATGATGAACTACTTTTATTAAAACATTACTATTTGACAGGAGTACAGTATTCATTATTATCTTAGTGATATTTAAGCAGAAAAGATGTTTGCTGCACCAGATTACGCTACATTTGTGTGAGCCTATTTACACAGCATTGTGTCTGCAGTTCATAATGGGAATTCATTGAGACATCTCTGAACTTTTAAGGGTATGCCAATAGAAAGGTAAATATTGAAGAAAACGTACAAGTCACGTCTAACAGTTGCACACATTAATCTATAAAGATCTACATAACTGACTCAACAGTCCGCGCGATATTACATATTTACTACATTACTTTCTTTCGTATCGTCTCACAAGAACTACGAAGGAGAAAAAATAATCTGCAGTATGTCTTACAATTTCGAAGGTAAAGGTATACAAGCAATACTTTGGAATAAAAAGGTTATTAAAAGCTTCCTAAACGCGAAAGTTTCTGTCATTAAGAACTAGTCTGTCGAAGCGAACATAGAGCCTTCAGGATTCGATATATGGTTATTATTTGTAAATTTTATCTTAATGACCTCGATTTAGCCGAGGGATAATTTCAAAGTCAATGATGATTACATGGCCTTTCCTCTTATTATTATTTGACCATTTACTTCTTAACAATTATTAGGTATATCTTAATGAATATCTCTATTTATAGAACATGGTGATGCATACTAATAAGCGTTTAATTTAAATTGTCTGCCACAAATACATTTGGGAATGTGTTACAGATATTTTAAAGCGCTTCAGACGAACATTTTGGTATCAACAGCTTTAGACGTTTATTAGACGAATTTAGCAAATAACGGGCACACCGGACACAGCTACATGTAGCACTGTGTTTATCGTTTGGGTTTATGTTTTTGTGAAGTACCAATGCGGTTAAAAATTACACCAAAATCCGTTCCTTAATATACTTATCTAAGGATTAGGCATCTTTTACCACAATAATCATTTGGCGTGTTTTATCAAGAGCCGTAAGTCAACATGTTTAATAGCCCTGTATCCGTTACGCCAGTGTTGGACAGTATTTGTGGGAGAAATTTGTATCCTTCAGTGTGTTTCTAGAGTAAATATTTTGCCGTAGTGTCATCTGAAGGAACATTAAGCGATAATTGAAGTTAATTCACACCAACGCCTGGAGGGCACCTCGCTTATACTAGAATTGGAATGGAAATGCGATGATAATGTTTGCCATAAAAGCGTGTAATTATCTACCGAAGACAGAGAAAGTAACGCGCGGTAACCGTGGCAAAGTCCATTAGGCCTTAATGGAAGGGCGTCTGTCAGCTGCTCCCGCAAATATGTTCATTATATAGGAGACAGAATCGAACTTGTGTGTTCATGTGATTAGCTACTTTATCAGGTATATAATATGGTATGATTTTCTAGCAGAACAATGTCGGGATTGTCACAATTTAGGAACTGATTCTTGATACATTTTTGTTGCATTTTTGAAGTTCAGATACAAAGAGAAGAGAGTCATCTAGCTTCTGGGCTTCATATCTCGATATATATCCAGAATAGATTTGTCTCTTTCCTCTTATTGGAACAATACCATTAATTGTTTTAAAGGACTGTGATGAATCATCCTGATAGAAAACAGTGTTAATAATACTCAGGCCGCTCGGATGTGCAATCTGACCATGATTGGCAGTAGTTGTAAGGGCAGTGCATACTTTGTCCGTCAAGACCACGAAGCACTTTGATTTTTGTAAACGCTAAACAATAATTAATGCAATCTTCGAGACTTGAACTGTAAAATTGGCAAGCCTGTGATAGCGGCTGCTTCATATTGCGCCTGATTGTTGTATTAATATATTTTCTATTTGATGATGAAAATAACAAACCAGATAAAAAATGTACATGCCTTTCTTTATACAGTTAATTCCGTAAATAAAAAAGACTTCGGATATAGGAAATTTCGGACATAAGAAACTCATTTTCTGTGTCCGTGTTTTCTGTATGTACGTCTTTCTGCCAATTACGTAAGGTATTCCACCACAAAGAGCATTCATAATGATCAGAAAGCCCATGGGGTAATATTAATTGGTTTGTGGCATCAGCTTAATGGAGATATTGTTTTTATAATGTCAATATGATCAATGAAACGAGCTTAAAAGTGGTGCCTTCGCTGATCCATCAGCGGCTTGTTCATCAAGGGCTCTTCCGACAGATACATTATAATATACTGGGCTTTTTTATCCTGTACAATGGCCGTTCAACAAAACGCCGTTCAATCTTATTTACCTGTAATAAGTACTTAATGTTACACTACATATATATACATGCACATATGTTGACGGATAATTTTATAACTGTTCAGATCATTAAAATAATTTTCAATTATTTTTTTGAGTGTTGATAATATTTAAAGTTTTAATAAAAACGCATTTGTATACGTGTACCTTGTATCTGTATCATCCATTATCCATTGTAACAAACAGCCAATTAATAATAAAAAAGATCTGACTCGTATAAAGGATTATACATGTGCATTTATCAAAGTTGCATAGCCTATGCTGAATAATCTTACATTAATGCAATGCATGCTTTCTACAGGTGTTGCTTTTTCGTACATTGTCTCAACGCCATACAATATGTCTGACGATACTTGAGAAAATTCATGTTGATGTTCAAATGTGACTTCTCACTACAATTATATAACGGAATTAATGGTACCAATTTTAGAACTCGTGCAATCCTGACGTTAATTTGATAAGCAAGGCGGAAGTGCCTAATACAATACTTGGATATTTCAATAAAAGGATATTAAAAGCTTCCTAAATGGGAACATTTCTTTCATAATGAACGACAGAAGCGATTGAAAATACTTAAGAAAATCGATTTAATGCTTCTGTTTTTAATTTTTTCTTTTGATCATTTCGGCTTATTTCTTAGACAACAATGATTAAATGACGTTTCTCTGTTGAAGAAATTAAAGTCTGATTGTCTTACCTGTGTAAGGTCAATCGTGTTAAACATCTAATTTGACAGTAAATTATCATGTGTATGAATACCCGCTAGATCTAAAGGATGTCAGAAGATGTATATCGTGGGGTTGTGGTCAGACTGCAATATAACATTAGGCGTACGAGACAGATATTCGTAATTCATAGCCTGTAGTAACGTTGCCGTAGATTGAACAGACGACTTTGTATCGTGTAAAAACATGACACTGTGAATGCTTTACAGTAAAAGCCTTCCTCCTCTACAGTTTATAGGGACTTTGAGCATTACTTCCACTGCATGTCATACCGAAATTAAAAGTAATTTATCTTGGGGTGTTGTACACATATTTTAAGCTTGTCAGACAGATATCTTAGAAGAAATTGCAAAAGATTTTAACCAGACGACTATCTATCATATAAACAAAAAACCTGACAAGAATCCAAATCCCTCCTTTGTGACAGCTAACAGACATGACGTAAATAGTACTTTTATCATCGGTTTATGATTTTTTTCATATAAAAATAAACAGTTGAAAATGATCCACGATTTGATTCTACTCATGAGTTATACATCCCGTTTTCCGCATTTGGTACAAGAGTATGTTACGTTGCAAAGCAAGACATAGTTATAGGGAACATATAAAAAAACTAAATCTACCATCAAACATCCATTTACTCAGGCACTCTATCAATGGTTTTGGAAAAGAGTCGACAGGACATCGATAAGAAGTAGCCAAGTGCTAAGATAAATTTACATTGTCCACTACAACTTGTAATTAATCAGTCAAGTTTGAGGCAAGTGAAACCCTGCTAGAAAAGCTTCATGTGAACCGAATGATTAACATGTTCTACGCTTTCTTAAAAAATACTTGAATGCGTTTGATACAACAGGCATAATTAAATAAATTGATACATGACGTGCATGGAATGCACATATTATTTCTAAGTAATGAATTTGTTATAAGAATCTAACTGTCAGAAAGTATTGCAGTATTTCTGGTAATCGGGGAAAATTATATTATTCCCAAAGCAAAACAGAAAAAAGAGAAGAGAATTGTGGAGTTAAACCATCTCGCAAGTTTTTCGATAAACTGAATAATAAAACGGGTAAGGGTTTTATATAAATTTGTATCAAATATGCCTTGTCTTTACTACTGACTAAAAATTTTTTTCGCAGCCTTGATTGCTTAATTAAATTCTTTTCGTATCATTATTGATTACTTTAAAATTATTAAATTCTGTTTGTATGAGCACAAATTACTTCATTAATTTCATTTTCTTAGCAGTGATACATGTAGCAACAAACCGAAAGACATACGCGCCTGAAAATAAGTACTTTGTCTACAAAGAGGCATATTTGACCTCAAAGAGCATCCATAATGACAAGAAAGCCCATGGGCTTCAAAATAAAATATGTCTGCACCTTGGTTCTGCTGATATTGTTTTCCCTATGTCAAAATAATAAATGATGCGGTCACAAAAATCATGTCATCACTGAATATGTGAGCAGAGATCCATTGGCAGCTTTTCAATTGAATCAGCACACTGTAAATTCACTTCTAACAGTGCATGACGTGACTCATAAAATAACACATGGCATATGATTCATTTTGAAACTGCGATGAAAAGGGATTAATCTAAATATTGAAAATAGTTACTTTTTCACCAATATTCTTAATGGGAAATCTAAAATGTTTTATGCAAAGCATTAACATACCCGATCTAAATGACTGTTTGTAAATGGTATGTATATATATTTTCCCATAAAGGTGAATATATAATAACTTACACACAACAAAGTGCAGACAATAATCAAACTGCACCCAAAAGTCGTATGTTCCTTACCAACTTGGAGATACAGGTGCATAATACTGAAAAACAAGACGCTGTGTTTGTATAGTTTAAATTTAAGTCTTATATGTGTCATCAGATTTAGATCAAATTCCCTATTCTCCAAGTTTGGTTTTTAATCTTGTAAAATAAATCATTTATATTTCATCATAGATGGCCTACTTCTTTCATTTCCCGAGAGAATCTTCTATTATCTTAGCATTATTCCAGGAGAAACGTTCATTCGATGGCTACAATCGGATTCCGCTTCATAACACCAATATTTTCTTTTATGAACCGATGTTCATAAACAAAAAAAGCGAGACTTGCCTTGTTGTTACAGCGTTAAATGCCGTGGAGAACGTGAACGTCACGCGCCACCTGCTGAGCAACAACCGAGCCATTTCACTCTATAAATAGCTTGTGTGATGTCCAATGGCAGGTGTCAAGGTTGTTCATGACCCCCCTCTTACGTTAAGAGCAGTACTCTATATTTGTTCATTTATCAGCATGATAAAATTCGGTGGTTTCCGATCTTTACCAAACACCGTCCTAAAGATGGTTTCAAACACGCTTAAATCTGCATTTCACAGATCTTGAAAATTTTTATTTCGTGTTTGTATAGTTCTTTCAAGTTTAACAATGCATTTTTTACTTTTCTATCTCGTTCAAAAGTCTTACTCATTACAAGCCGTAAAATGTATCTCTTTAAAACATGTTTCTTTGAGAGGCAATCGGCGCGTATTGATTTGAAGAGAGACGTCTAATATACAAATATATTTCAAGAAAACGACCGGGCCTAAAAACTGAACGAAGGACATGTCATGACGGTTAACAGGATAATATTTTATGGCAAGGAAAATCTCAAGTTTGTTCTTAAATTAAGATTTACAGATGAAAGTGGAATGAACATAACATGTTCAATATCTAAGACTTCTGTTAAAAATTAATGGATAGAATAAACAAAGATGTATCACGCAAAATTGAAAAAAACTTGTTTTCACGTCAATACAAAAAAATGTATATTCATTTCATTGTATAAGAATTTGGCATATTTACTCTCAGGCATTTGTATGGCACCACAAACAAAACCTAAATAGGCAGCGGAAACAAAACTTGAGTAACATAATGTTAGCTTGGCTACACAACGTACATTTCTGTAATGAAGTGCTTTTGTATAACAAAAAAATCAGGGGTTTTGCACCGCAAACTAAATTTGAGTTAGGAAGTGCGAACAGGCTTGAGTAGGACAGCCGTAACTAAACTTGACTTACGCAACGGAAACTAAACCTAAAAAAACAGTACAAGTTAATATCGGATAAGTGAGTCAGAGAAAGCTAACTTGTCGCACAGTGAAGTTGTTCTAATCATTTTTCGTTTTTAAATCATTTAAATGTTCTGCTTATGGCAATTGCAATAAGTACATGTATATTTAATTGTATAAGACAATTCCAGTTGATCATGTGTCTGATAATGATACAAAGCAGAAAACGTTCACGTTTTAAAAATGAAGTCAGCAGATTCAAGCAAAAAGTATAATAATTTTCACTTATTACCCATGCCTGCTTTTGAAATTAACAGTAACAGACGTTTACCCAGTTGTATTTATGTCTGTTAAGAATTCTGCAGAGCAAATAATCATATCAAAAATAGGTCGTGACATGTTTTAAGAGTCAAACGATCGCATATTTCTTAAATAAATGTTGTTCAAGAAATGTTTTTACAATATCAAACGCGGTTTCTAATCAATTCCAAGATGATATTGGCTGAATACAAGTTATTGCTCTCCTCACCATTCTGAGTTAGTTTAACGTGCCGAAATCAAGGCCAATCAATAGCACAGCCACGATGGATACTTTTGATGCCGTGAGAATAGGACCTATCTGCTAGCTGACGGAAACACTGACGTTTTACAATATACAGTAATGAGCTGCAGCAACACTGCCTGCTTTTACGACAATGAGGATGTGTTAACTTGCCGAAAAGCACAACGCTTGGTGATGATTTTTTATGTATTTGTCATAGTAGATTTCAGTATGTACGTTTGTAGTACAAAAACACTTTCGGATGCTAAGTCTGTGAAGGCGTTTGTTAGCAACGAGGAAAATAGAAACGTGCATGTTGTAAGTTTGTAGCAAATGATATAAGTCTGCCTTTCAAACGCATGCCATACTAAATTATCCTTTTGTCCGATAGATTGTACATTCGCTGAGGAAAGCATTGCCGATGCTTCATAGTTTGATTTGTGTGCATTATGAGGACTGCATTTTCGTCCCAAAGGATTGCAGTTAAAGAGGGTACTGACGAGAACAGATCACAGAAAGGTTAGTGGAAGATTGAACATAGAAAACATGAATAGATTTTTAATAGATTCTGCTCCCAAGAAACGTGCTATAGAAATATCGATTAAGTTTGCCGACTTGTTGAGAAAAGTACTCAAATGAGACGTTTGTTTTCCAAACAAATGAGCCGTTATGTGAATTACACGTTATTGCCTTTTATTGTCGTGTTCTATCATTAAATCTGTTCGATCTGCTAACGATTTTTCGCTCGGTGACGGAAATTAATAAATTGCCTTAAAAGCACGAAACTTATTTGTATTGATCAATCTTTAAGATGGATTAATGTGTTAAACCAGAATGTTATAGGTGTCTGGTACCACACATGAGAAAGTTAATAACAATAACTAAACAAGATTTATTCTAAATTGTTAACTTCTATCCAGTAGAGTTTAAGACGATATTTCGTGTTAATGTGATAGTTAAATGATTTCATACCCGGCTAAGCTCTTAATATATTCGTATCCCACTAAGTTTGTATTAAGTGTGACTAAGGCCCGGCAGCTTAGTGCATCTTTAGGAATCACGCACATGCATCATTATCTCATACACGTACAATACCTTACTAAACTATGGATTGAACCTGAAACTCGATACTGTCACTATAGACTTGCAGCATTTTAACATTTGAGCTCATCACAATTATCATAAAACTTATTCTTGTTATGACCAAAAAACATAAATACAACTTAATCGGAAGACAGTCTCGTATGTCCATACTTGAGCTTTTGCATCAATCGTACCGGAACGAGTAAAATATGATGCCCAATATAGCCAGTATTGCTCTATTGGACTGATTGGACTGTTCTGAGTAAGTTTCATGAAAATCTGTAAGAATGATATCAAAGACGGACAACGAGTAAATCATCAATGCATATGCTGTGATGGATTTAGTCAATTAGAGAATTAGAGCTAAAAATTGGTCCTTAACACGGATCATGAAGTACTACCCTGTTTATAGGCTGGCCTTAACTACAAGGGCTGAAGTCGATGACCACTTCCATAGACATTTTTGTGTTATTGACAATTATAGATTGTCGATTGGTTTCATGACAGTACATTGAATGTGATCCTTTGTCATTGCAACAAGATCTTGAATTCTTAATGTCTAGATCAATTCTATGAACTCGAAGGTAACGTTGATATATTGATAAACGGTTTCTGCCTAGCTGATACTATGTTCTCGCTACATCAAAATTGACTTAGCCGAATGCTTTTAAACATTGCAGACATCATTCGATTTCTGGATGCGGCTTCAAGGTCAGCCTGTCAATAGTTATTAAAATAAATGGCCATACTAGTTTGTTTCCCAGACCTTTGTGAAAACTGGAAACGATTTCAATATCCTTTGAACACCTGTAACGTAATAAAACGTATACGCGGGTTAAGACAGGTTTGGCCTTCCATAGAAGTGACAGTGACCGTATGGAACACGTTTTGTCTTTATGAATTTAAAGGCTATGCCGACAGCTCCTGACTGTTGAAAACTCAGACGTCCGAGGCAAATGCTGACACTTTTAGACGACCTTGAAAATGACCTTGGACACAATTTTACCAGCTTTGAAAATTTTCATTTTACCAACGTTCGCGTACAGGCCCCTGTGGGATAGTGTTTTGAGCGCGTGCAAATATTTTTTCACAGACATAAAGCAGACTGTCGTACTCAAACCTAGGCATATTGCTCTTATGAGAACGCTTGAATTGACCTCCCGTTAGCAAAAAAAAAAAAAAAAGAAGTCCATGCGCAGGTTAGCAGGCGGGGTGCAGGGCCCCTGCGCGTGACCTCTGTAGGTGGGCCAATGGAAATTTTACTTTCATGTTACAGCTCAATCTATTTGCTGACGTATACAACACGCGCAGTAAACCGAAAGTAGCCAAAACGTGATGTACAGTGTTTACAAAAACGCATGCATGTCTGTCGAGTGTGTAACAAAATATGCCGGTGTCCAAAGGATATAACGAAGTTGTTTGTCATGAAACTGACGTTGAAAAACATAGTTATGGGCAGACGAGACAATGCTTACAGGGCAGGCAGTAATAAAGGTACTCATGTCACGACATAAAGACATTATCTGCATTTGTACAAACTGTCATGTATAACTAATCTGATTTAACTGAAGTGTTCATATTCTGTTTGACAATAGTTTTCCCAAACGAAATTCTAGCTGTTTAGTACATTTTGAGCACTGGGCCGTTATAGCCACAACATTAAAGTAAACTAAATGCAAGTTTATATATAAATTTTCGAACCTAAGTTTGCAACCAGTCATTACTCCTTTTGTTCACATGTTAACGTCTTGGCTTTGAGTACTCTAGTAATTTCAAACATAATGACTTCAATTTCACGTCTTGGATATTCGATTTCTAACTAGAAGTTGAACATTTCAACACACTTACCACATCCAGCAAGTCAAACGAAAGACAAATTCACTCGGCCATATACGGATATTGTCTTGAACTGTATTGAAAACGTATGACAAAACATTAATTGCTATTCATAAAAGGATAGAATGACACAACTACTCTAGCTTTGATTATTTTCTGGAGCTTTGAACGATTAAAACTGAGACAGAAAACACACGGAGAGCTTTTAGCAAAGCATGCATTTCTGAGATCCGAGGTAATTTAAACCATAGAAAGCACTGTGATTTAAATCAGCTAAAAGAAGACGGCCTCGTGCATTTTTCATTAACATGTAATTACTGTCAATGATATTGTTGGATGATCATAAAATGCCTCATCCTTTATTTCCTTCCAAAAATAAACTATTTAATGACAAGATTCTGAAAGGTAATGAAATGGGAATGAGTGATGTTGATACGATACAGATCTAAAAGGAAATGATGGGGAAGAGATAATGCTTATGTCGATGATTCGTATAGTAGTAAATCGGTAACTGTCGGAAAGCTCCGTACCGTCGAGTTAATCCGATTGTTAAGTTGATATAATTTAACCCCTTATTTCCAACGAAACATTAAAGTGATAACCTTCATTTCTGTGATTATGTGATATTAACGATGTCATCTATTAGATAATCGATGGCAACATCCTTTCTTAAAAAAGCTGCCATTCGACTACACGTATTCAATTTAGAAAAAAGTGTACAATTAACAATTTCCAACCAAAGTATGTTATGCCGAATGTCAGCCACGTAATACCACCTGCATTATGCGTTATTTAACTGGAATAATAGAAGAGAGTAAGTCGATAGCTCTCTTTAAGCGAAAGCATGAAATATTTTGTGATGGTAAAAACTAGTACTAGATATGTCCCGAAAACGAAAACTGGAAGGCTAGAGTCACATTTAGAGAGTTGTCTATGGCGGCAAAATGAATACATTATAATGTTTCTGCTCATATTGACACGAGTTATTCGAATAGGAATAGTACATGTAACAGAATTTAGATATGAAAATAAAAAAATATACACAAAAACAGTTTCATAGCAATTTACCATACACGGCCATTTTACATTGTAATTATAATTTAGAGCGTGCAACAAAAAAAAAATTCGAAAGTATTACACAAGACGTATCACTTGATAGCCTAAAAACTTTTGCTAATTTGTTCAACAAAATTTGCACATATACATTGTTTTGGTAAATGATTCGAGGGTAAAGTGTTATGATTCTGCACTTATAATATCCTTAATGTCGATATTAAAACTTTGTTAACTTAAATCTTATTAAGTCATCTATTACTGTCTCACAATGTATGAATCATTGTTGCCAAAACATTTCATGTTTCAACTAAATTTTGTATTGCTGTGATATCTAGTTACGGGCCAAACATTTTTGGTCAAATCCGAAGGCTTATTAAATAAGTTTCAAAATCTGGACAAAACGATTTAAGATGGGTGTAAAAGCCAAAAAAAGTAGTGTCTCAGTTCTCGAAAATTGCTAAGCCAACGACAATGCAGAAATGTTACGGATATATAAAAGGAATCATTATAACTGCATAAAATCATAGTCTTGAAACACAGCCTACAAGATGCCAACAGTCTCTTAGAAAACAATTTTCACCCTAGATCAACCGAGTCCATCGTATAAGCAACAGAAATGAAAGCAAACTATAATTTATTCTAATTCATCCCTTTCTTTCGAAACTCACTTTTATAAGATTATCAATCAGTAATAGATCAGATACAATACTTGTGTAGCTTGGTCAATAGAATAACTCCTCTCGTATCCGCTATATCCTCCCGGGACCCGTTCTAACAGCGTCTTAACATGCGTTGAGGATTCAATAATCGTGTAGCGACTACAGACTCGGTCAGAATGGATTTATTATGATCCTGTATAAGCACTTAAATGCAGCAAACTCATTCTTACATGAAAGTTTGCTTTATACTTTTGCGATCTCAGCATTGAAAACAAGACATCATACACGCTCTCTATTTTTATATAAAAAAGTATTATAGTTTCTGCTGATTCAAGCAATGTCATAATTTATAAGACAATGTTTTTTACAATAGAAACACTACTCATCCATGTCCGTTTCAATCTACGACAAAGGCCGACTGAATTCTTCACTCGTTTTGTATTGTGTATGTTTTGTTTCCAAAGCATAATACATTTGACCCGGTGCACATAATTACTCGTCCTAAGCAGCCACTCTCTTAGCCAGTGGGTTGTTATAATCGGAAACAGTCATTTCTGTTAGGTAGTCAGATGTTATAATATTATTATAGCGTCCTTTCCTTAAGTCAGTCTGTTGTAAGATCGCTTAAAACCATGTCCATGAGGTTGTCTGTTGGTATGAACATTCACTTCTAAATACGCACAACAATAAATGAGACATGATCTACCCGGTTCCTTGATTTTAACATATTGCAGTGTGCTTAAAGCACAGTTACGGCATAATATAATGGTGTCTTTTATTTATATTTTGCAATCACCTACTACAACTTATTTGTGTAATATCTTTGGTCGAATCTACAAAGTTAGACATTTGTTACCAGCAGGGGTTCATTTTCATCCATCACCGATAGCTCTGTCATGTTTTAATTTTCTGCCTGTAGCTTTATTCATGGACATGACACGTTACTCACGCTTATTTTCGCCTTGCTTCTACTAAATTATGCAGACCGCTTTGTCTTTTCATTCGAGATGGGCAACAGCTCTATTGACTTCGATTTTTTGTGTCGTTAAAATCCCTAGAGACAACGAAAGCAATTATTTTAGAAATAACAACACTGGCTGTCATGACGGGTTAAAATGTTTGCGATAATTATTGGTCCGCTTTACACTTTATAACGAAGGAACTGTTCTGTCCTAGGAAGGACAATTCCTCAAGGTTCAGTTTTATTAATTCAAAGCGCCAAAGGGAGCGGCGGAAATGCCGGTTGGCAATGTATTTTTTTTGTCAACAAGTTATTATCTTTTTATAGGAAGTTAATGTAACAAGTAATAACGAGTTAAATGTACCGTGTAATATCTAGAAGATCAAAGAGAAAGTTGGCGGAATGTGTGGCTTCTAACATTGTATTACAATGTAGTTATAAATATAATCTTATTACTCGGTATATGGATGTAAGCTAGCACGTATGAGAACTTGTTGATTGTAGATATAAAGAAAAAATACAGTTTTTTATGCCTCCGAAGGGTGGCATATTAAAATCGCACCGTCCGTCTGTCCGTCCGTCTGTCTGTCCGTCAGTCTGTGCGTCCCCAGTTACAAATTCGTGTCCGGAAAGTAACTTTGTCATGCATTGAAGGATTTTGATATAACTTGGCACAAATGTCTAGCACATCAAGACGACGTGTCGCGTGCAGGACCCTCGTCCCTACCTCAAAGGTCAAGGTCACACTTAGAGTTTGAAGGTAATGGAATCCTGTATATATACATACATTTGTGTCCGGACAAGAACTTTGTCATGCATTGATTGACTTAAAAATAACTTGGCACAAATTTCTAGCACATCAAGCCGATGTGTTGCATGGATTTTAAAATTACATACCACAATATAGAGCACATGGAGAGGACAAAGACTGTGACACACCTCTTTCGGGGACATTATACACATTGTGAGGGACAGCTCTTGTTCATAATCATATCTAGTTTGTTTTATGATGACCGTGTCACTAATTATAATTAAGTTAAAAAGCACGCTTCATTCCTGTGTGTCAAGTTAGATACGGACAGGCATGGCCACAAGTGATAAATGCCGATTAGTATTTAATAATGTGTAATGTCTACATTGGTCTACACAACATTCAAACAGCAGATATACATGTAATACGGTTTTGTGTTTAAATATATAACAGTTTTCTTTAGACTTTTTATGCCCCCGAAGGGTGGCATATTAAAATCGCACCGTCCGTCTGTCCGTCTGTCTGTATGTCCGTCCGTCCGTCCGTCTGTGCGTCCCTAGTTACAAATTCGTGTACGGACTGTAACTCTGTCATGCATTGAAAGATTTTAAAATAACTTGGCACACATGTCTAGCACATCAAGACAACGTGTCGCTGCAAGACCCATGTCCCTAGCTCAAAGGTCAAGGTCACCTTGGAGTATGAAGGTTATGGAATCTTCTATATATGCACACATTCGTGTCCGGACTGTAACTTTGTCATGCATTGAAGGATTTTAAAATAACTTGGCACACATGTCTAGCACATCAAGACGATGTGTTGCGTGCAAGACCCACGTCCCTTGCTCAAAGGTCAAGGTCATACTTAGAGTTTGAAGGTAATGGATTCCTCTATATATGCATATATGCACACATTCGTGTCCGGACTGTAACTTTGTTATGTATTGAAGGATTTTAAAATAATTTGGCACAAATGTCTAGCACATCAAGATGACGTGTCGCGTGCAAGACCCACATCCCTACCACAAATGTCAAGGTCACACTTAGAGTTTATAGGTAATGGAATCCTGTATATATGCATACATTTGTGTCCGGACTATAACTTTATCATGCTTTGAAGGATTTTAAAATAACTTGGCACAAATGTCTAGCACATCAAGCGGATGTGTCGCGTGCAAGACCCAAGTCCCTACCTCAAAGGTCAAGGTCACAGTAGTGTTTAAAGTAATGGAAAACTGTATGCATGGTTACTCTGTTATGCATGGAAGGATTTTAAAATTACATAGCACATTTATTGAGCACATGGAGAGGACACAGACTGTGAGGCACCTCTTTCGTGGGCATTCGTCACTTGTGAGGGACAGCTCTTGTTATTATTATTATTACATGTATCAAGCCGAAAAAGTAGCATTAAACAATATCTTGTAAAATAAATCATATATATTTCATCATACACTGTATATGGCCTACTTCTTTTATTTCCAGACAGACCTTTCCAATGGCATTATCTTTGCTTTTTCCAAGATAAACTTTCACTAATTGGGTATAACCGGATTCAGTTCGAAACACCATTATCTTCTTTTATGGACTTGAGTTCATAAACAGAAGACAGCTTGTCTTGTTGTTTGAAACATAGGTAAATACCAAGAAGAACGTGAAAGTCACGCATTACTTACTGTTGCTGAGCAACAATTGAGACATTTTTCTATATATATACAATCTGCGGGTAAAATGAAAAGCACGAGACAGTAACAAATTCATCAAAGGCTAGATGAGAAATTGTTTCAAATAATTGTAAGGAAGCCAACTTTGGTCTCTTTACTGCAACAAACCAACCGACATTATTGTCATATGTCTTTGTTGTTCATGTTAACACGCTAAATTTAAGCACAGTTCTATGTATTTTATTCAATTTATCAACAAGAGAAATATGGTTGTTTCTGATCTTTACCAGACACAGATAGTTTCAAATATGCACTTTCCAGAATATTTATTACTTGAGTGTACTGTTCTTTCATTTTGAGAATGCAATTACACTCAAAAGTGTTACTCATTAAAAGGCGTAAAATATATCTCTTTAAACAATATTTCCCCAAAGAAACAATCGCCGTTTATTGATTTGATGGGAGACGCCTTATAAATAGTTCCAGAAAACGACCAGGAAAAAACATCCTAAAAAGTTAATGAAGAACTTGTCATGGCTGTTAACGGGACAATATTTGGTCAGGACAACAGGAATCTCAAGCTAGTTCTTAAATAAACTTGTGAACACTGCAGTAACTGCGGTTAACATTAAAGTGGGACGAACATAACGTGTTTTGACAAATTTACTCGCAAACTTTGGGTGCGACAAACATAACCACTAGTCAGACAGTGGACAAACGTAAATAACGCAGCACAAGCAACATTGAGTTTAGCTGCACAAAGTGTATTTCGGTTACGAAGTTCTCGCTACTAGAGGTATAAGAGGCAAAACCGGAGGTTGGCACCTAACTAAACCCGGGTTAAGACTTAGTTCAGAAAGCGTAAGCTACTTTTGATTAAAGGGACAAACCCTATAACTCATGTCTAACCAAATAACCTCTAAATATAAATAATAGATACTTTGGAAGTATTATAACTTAACCTGAAAGTGTCAGCTATATACATGAATTCCCAGTCATTATCAATAAAATCAGCGGTTTAAACTTTATACAAACTTATTTTAGCTCGCTTGGGAAGAAAGCTTGTAGCTCACCGAGTCACTCTCAAGTCCGCATCCTTAAAAAAACTGGTGTCGTTTGAGGAGGTACGGTCGTGACCCCAGCAGGGCTCGAACCCGCAACCTCCGGGATAAGCGGCAAATTCCTTAACCTCTACACCACCGTCTTTGGGGGTTGTTGGTAATGTGATCATTACTCAAAGGAGCCGTTAGGTGAATTGCACGATACTGCCTTTAATTGTCATTCTGTTCGATCTGCTAACGATTTTCTATTCGTTGGAGGAAATAAATACATTGCCTTAAAAGCCTGAAACGTATTTGTATTAGATAACCTTTTAGACGGAATTATAGGTTTTACCCAAATCAGATAGGTGTCTGGTACCAGTCATAACAAAGCAAATAACTTATAAACAGGGTTTATTCTAATTTGTTAGATTCTTTCCGGTAAAGCTCAAGACGAAATTTTAAAGAAAATACGTAAAAGTAACATCCTTATAAGGTAAAGTATTTACACATGGCTAAATTCTCAGACATATTCGTATTCTGCTAAGTTTTAACCAAGTGTGATTTAGACACAGTGTACGAACTCCGACTGTATCAAACCGGAAGTCGCCACCGAATATGCATACAGTAACTTTTTTCAAGTTTACCGTGTAATTTTATTTCAAGTTTTAAGTAGGAATTGGGACAGCATAGTAAGTGTGATTTAACTGTTTGTATTGTAAACTAATTAAATTTGATGTGGGTATTGTCAGACGTGGTTATATTCAAAATATCTATATGTATTTGGAAAAAGAAATCTTAACAATTAGCGCAACATAGAGCATTCGTCATATAAATGGTTTAATTTTGAAAGATATGGAGAGTTCTTTGCCTCAGAAGTGTTGTTTACAGTTCGGTCATTCATTCATGTAATGAGAATAGTCTTAGTTACTAGTTAAAACGTAAGGAATGTGTCAAAATACTGTCGGTATTTACAAGCATTAAAGATATGCACTGTATGCATATTCGCAAACACAAAATTGTTTACTGTATGATAATCGTAACACCACTGTACAATAATTGCACAGGACGCAACAAATGTAATATTGATTTAAATGCTTCCGCTACTAATTTTGTTTTCAAAGTTAACAAATTGTTTCAACAATGGACATGTGTATATATTAGCTTACTATGACTCTTCCTATTATTTGACGAAGTAAAATACGCAATCGATTGAAAAGTACCGGAATAAATATGGTAACCGTTTATGAATGAAGCCTGTTGGCAACGTTAGCGTGTACAGGGATTGTCATGAACCATAATTGACTTGCCGTACGTTGCATTATTGTATGGCTGGCTCTGTTGGTAGCGAGTATTGCCAATCATCAAATACATTGTAGATGATTTATTTTCTTTCATATAAAGATCGGAAATATCTTCTTTTTCACTTTATTAAGATAACATTTCGTTAAATGAATTTTATCTCGTCCCTTCTTCCCAACATGGTATGAATTTAAAAAGGCAGTTTAAAGTGTACTGTAACACCGGATACAGCTACTTTCGAATACAGCTCCATCGTGAGCTATATTCGGTACACATTAACGAATACAGCTCCCCAACGAATGCATTTCGCCTAATCAAAAATCAAATGGGAGCTGTAATCGGGGTTCTTGTATCGTTTTTCGAACAGAGCACCCCAGTGACCTTTTGCAACATAGACGTATCATTCCTTTATACAAATACGCGGTAAAGAATTTATTATAAAATAACACGGATCTATACCGCTATTCAGATGCAGTACTTAGTCATGGGCTGTATGTATTATTGTCCGCACTTGTTGGTCGGACAGTTGAATGAAATTTTGAAGTTTAATCACTGTTTTGCTGATATTGAAAAAAATCTTTTTCAATAATTCATCATTATTTTCATATGACGATAACATATAAGGCAAAACTTTTTTTGTCGGAATGGAGCTAATTTACACATCATGGTGTACGGCCTGACAGACGGACAGATAAAGCAACATAAAGGATAGGACAACAGACAGATGGTGGGACAAATAGACGGACGGAATAGATGTAACATGTAGTTTATTGAGCATGTGTTAGATGTTTTAGGCAATTACGGTTCCTAACCGTTCCTTATATCTATCTGTGGACATTTTTAACAAAGGGATCATGGTTCTTTCTATATTCTAATATGGTTGAGTCATATATTATCATCTTCTGTCGGCGAAACATGTCATGAAACATTCGATTATGAGATATTTAAGCAAAAATAACCTTGTTCATAGCGATAAAAGAATTGACCGAGCAAGGACTCGAATTCATGTCCCAAGAAAAAGTTTCACAAATTTAATATAAATGTAGTCTTCAATATTTTGCAACCCAAGTAAAATTCAGTTGTGACAGAATAAACACAGTGATTGTCTCATGTTTTGATTTTTAGAATGCTGTTAGCGGGAAATGTAATGGAGTGGTTGATGATGTTGAGGTCAAATTTCAATAATAGCACTGCCAGTCAGCCATAGGTATCTGAAATAACTGGAAATATAAAATCGACGTTTATGCGAATATGCATACAGTCATTTTATAACGGTTTGCGTTTTGCATACAGTGTCTCAGCGAATAGGCATACAGTCAAATCGATACACGAACCGCAAAAAAGGTATTTTCTTCAAAAGAACTGCAATAAATGGACGGCAATGTTGGAACTTATCTACGGATAAGACATCGTTGTAGCGGGTGGTGGCTACTAAAGTTCGCTTAACAATGTTGAGAAGAGATAAATTGACAAAATATCGCAATTTTAGAACAGCTGAACTATTTTCAACAATTCTTTCCTATGTTTTCAAACAAATAAACAATGTAAAACATAAACTTCGATATTTCCTGATACATGGTATTATCTCTGTATCAAATAAAATTGGAATTCTTACTGTACTCTTTCTATTTCTACTTGAAAACTTCAAATACAATTGCACAGTAAACTTGAAAAAAGTTACTGTATGCATATTCGATGGCGACTTCCGGTTTGATACAGTCTGAGTTCGTACACTGTGTTAGACCCGACTCGATTATCTGATACTTTGGTACACATCAAAGAATCGTCTTCATGTTTCTTCGTCTAATACTAACTCTGGATGTACTATGAATTCGACATGAGACTCGAGAATGGCACCACATACTTCAGGCTTTTTTCACATTTGAGATAAACTCATTTATTATAATTATACCAATCTTGTTATGTTACACAACTTATTCAGAACGCTGTCCCGTATTTCCATACTAAGGCTATTGAATCATTCACTCCAGAAAGAAAATACTGTTTCTTAACAAGGATTATGTACCGTAACGTTGTTTACAGGCTGACCTACTAAACTATAAGGGCGGAAGTCGGTGACCACTTCCGTGAAAGTTTTCGTATAATTGACAATTATAGATTAGATTTTGCGGCTTCATGACAGTACATTGAATACTATCCTTTATCATTGCCACAAGAACCTGAATTCTTAATGTCTAGATCAATTCTATGAACTTGATCGTTACGTGCATATATTGATAAACGGTTTATGTCAGGCTGATTCTATGTTCTCGCTATAATATATTCGGTTCATTTAACAGAATTCTTTCAATAGTTGTAGTCAGAACTTGATTGCTCGATACCGCTTCAAATTAACCCGATCATTAGTTATAAAATAGAACGCTTTATTTTACTGTATTTTGACACTGAAATTTTGCTGCTGCATTGTATATTTTATAATCGAGGCAATTCAGGAAATGGAGAGCGACTTTCGCTTTGACGAAGTTGTTTGTCATGAAATTTACGGTATTGAGCTTAATTACAAAATAAACGAGGCAATGCTTACACGTTAGGGCAGCTCAGCTGATGGATCAGACTCCTTAAAACTGACAAAGGCCTCCATGTTAGAGTCCCACTCCGGAAAAACATCTGTTCATCCTATTATATGAGTACTAATGTGCACGTGTACGAGTTATCGCTTATAACTAGTCGTTATACTCACGTTTATAACTGAGCCGAAGCCTTTCTGGAATTTACAGTTTCTTATAACTGTTTAAAGTCGAATAAGGAAGTAACATCTGGACAAAATAAAGCGCAGATACGGCCTGCAGTGAGGCAAATGGAACAATTGCACTCGGCCATATACGTGATACGTATGTTGTCTTGAAACGTATTGACAATGTATGACAAGCCATATATTGTTGTTTATGATACAATGTACGAAACAATGACATAAATACTCTAGCTTTAATTCTTATCTAACGCTATAACAGTTTAAAATTGATACAGAAACACACGGTGGTCTTTTAGAAAATAACGCATTCGTGAGATCCGTGGTTATCTATGGTTTAACCATAAAATCCGTTATTGAAATCAGCATAAAGAAGACGACCTCGAGCTATTTTCATGAAATTGTAAATACTATCAGTTTTTTGCCGGAAGCTCATAAGAGGCCTGGCCTTTTAAAGCCATCTACAAACAGCCTATGTAATGACACGATTCTGAAAGGTAAGGACCTGAGAATGAATGACGTTGATATACTATAGTTTTATAAATAATGGTTTCAAAAGCAGATACGAGCGAGTTAATCCGAGTGTCAGGTCGATGTAATTTCACTATTGTCGACAAAACACTTGAGAGTGCTCACATTAAATTGCTGACATCATCAAATTGATATACATGACGGCATTTCCGCCGTTGCAGAATGTGGTATGTATAACTATTATGTAAAGTAACGTCAAAGTCGGTGCAGGCAGACGGAGCATACAGACCTGAAACGAAATTGCAGACGGACAGACGGACCAACGCAAACATATAGTCCTTTATAGACTACACATCACAGAAATCCAGTAGCCCACGCAGAGATTCTTCAAATCGTGCTCAACACAAACGGATACTTTCAAAATAAGCATTACCAATGAGATCTAAGTATAGTCCCTAAACATCCTTTTTTAAAATACACTCATGTAGCTGGCTTAGTGTTACAATGTTATAGCATACATACTCTTGTATCTTCTACATTCTCGTGGGACCAATTCTAGCATCGTTTAAACACGCGATGACGATACAATAATCGTGTAGCGACTACAAACACAGACAGAATTGATTTATTATGATCGTGTAAACAACCTAAATTCAGGAAACTTAGACTTTTACGATCTTAGCAATGAAAGCAAGACATCAAATACACTCTCCGTTTGTAGACATTTCACATAAACTAATCCTACATTTTCTCCTGATTCGTTGGAAATGTATCATTACAATTGGAATATTACTCCTCAATTTTAGTTTTTCTTCTACTGAAAAGGCCGACACATATTTATAAATTAAATGATATCATCAATTTTCAAAATATTCATTCGTGTTATGTTCATGTATGTCTACCAGGAAAATACAGGTGAATCTCAAAACGTAACAAGAAAAACTGTGATACTACGTATCACAGCGGGCCTAGCAACAAAGGTTTCATGTAAATATTTTGAAATTGGATATGCAAATAAACTTTACAAACTTTATAACGGAGACAGAATAAATCTACATTCTAGGTTCATGTAAAGCAAATACTTGACTATCTGGTTTGTGCATTTACAATTTAGTAACTCTTTCTCATTTCTCATTTATGATTTAAAAAGAAACAAAATCATATTCCTGAAAAAGCTTTAAATAGTCTTTATGCTCTTTCCGTTTTTTGTTTCATTAGATTGTATGTACGAGCCCTATTTTCATTCAGCGTTAATTAAAACAAAGTTAACGCAGCAATATCATAATATGTTCTCCACTATGTTCCATTAACTTAAAGGTGATTCTCAGAATATACAATTCTATTCCTGCCTCTATCCTCACAAAGTCGTTTGCAGTCAAATTGTTTGTAAACAAAAAAACAAAACAAAAAACGCACATTTTTACGATTACTAAAAGTATCGTTACCGACCAATAAGTTAACTTTGGCTACTTGTCAGTTTCTTGCTGTAGACTAGTCTATTAATACGAAATGTAAACCAGTGTGATAAAAATAGAAAGTGCACCCCGACCAGTTAGTAAACTTTGGCTACCTTTCACTTTACTGCTCTAACATGACATGTTTGATTTAAATAGAATGTCAGTGACTGTACAATGATACTTCCATACTTCCATTCAAAAACAAATGATGTGTGATTGTAAATTTTAAACTGTAAAAAATCGAGTCATAGTAACGGTATGGACCCACTTTACCCGATACCGGAAGATACCGGCATGTTTCACCGATATCGGTTTTTATACCGGCCGAACAAAACTTTTCACTACTTTTTAATGTTTGACGTCTTTAACTTACAGTTTTAATAAGACATGACATGTAACGTTACGTTATATGCGCTATTTATTGAATTATTTATTTATTTATGTAGAATTTTTATATTGTAAGTCAGAGAAAGTGTAATAAGTTTATGTCATATTTAATAACATATGTGTGTATTTTATGCTTTATGTAGTCGGTTTTAAAAGCTCTTCAGAGCTTATGCTGTCTGTTTTGTACACCGACTTGTAAATAAATATTACTTGACTTTATTACTTGAATTATTAGACGTTACATAAGCATATAAAATAATTTGTTGTTTTACATGGATAAAAAATAGAAATATCAATTTTTTGACAGTTTTAAAGCTACACAATGAACAGTGGTTTAACCCATTCTTTATCGTAACTTCCTAGGCGATTTTCATAACATTTTGTTCAAAGAACTATACACTACTTCACCTACAGTACATGTTACATTTTCCAACCACGTATTAAATATAGCGTACCGCTGCTGCGGCCCGCAATGACATGATTCTGAACAGTCATTTCTATTAAGTGAAAGAAACTTTTGGTGTTTAAATTTAAGTATTGCAAAGACAATCAAGTAATTACTACATTGAATCTAACGAAACAGACCGCGTAAATTTTAGACGAATTGGTGTTATTTTTGTACAATTACGATGTTGTTCATGTTCACTCTCATAATTTTATGCACAGTCCTACGTATGTTTAATAAGCAACAAGACAAAATCGGTTTCCGAGCTATACCACACACATTCTTAATATTAGTTTTAAATCCGCTTAAGTTTTTGAAAATATTTATATTCGTGTTTGTACAGTTCTTTCATTTTAAGAAAGCAATTTTTACTTTCCTCTCCCGTTCAAAAGTCTTATTTATTAAAAGCCGTAAATTTTTTATCCAAGAAACAATCGCCGTGTATAGATGTTCAGTATCTCGGACATCTTTAATGTACAAAGTTAACAAAGCTGCATCATACAAAATACTGTTATTCATGTCAGCATAATCATTTCCGGTTATAAAGATTGGCAAATTTAATCGCAGACATTATGACTGAATGGCACCACACACAAAACCCGAATTAGGCAGCGGAAACGAAACTTGAGTATGATGCAGTGCAAAGAGAAATTTGAGTTGGCTTAACAAGTAAATTCCGTTAAAGAAGAACTTTGGTTAAACAAACGGTAAATTAAATCTGGAGTTTTGCACTGTAAACTGAACTTTACGTATACAGCATGAACTAAATTTAAGTAAAACAGTAACATGTAATATTGCGTTAGAAAGCAAATTTCCCTCAAAACTTGTATAAATTACAGATATATTTTTCATTGTTTTTTTATATTTTATGGTCATGTTTAGGGCAATTGCAGTAAGTTACTAGAAACCTCGATTTTATCGTGTGACTAATTTAAAAAACAGCTTTCTTTCAGGTATATAATAAAACTTAACTGTTAATAGAGTCAGCAGAGTCAAGCAAAATTTTAAAAGGCCATTTCATCGTGTTAACCCGTGCCAGAGTTCGAAGCTACATTGGCGTCAATCTAACTGATAATTGATAGGTGGTGTGATGGTTCAAGAGTCAAAGACCGCAGATACCTTCAAGAAAAAGTCAGATATATATTTTGACGCCATATTTGCCCTGATGAGCAGGAAAGCGAAACCGTTTGGCAAATTATAATTTAATTATCTCATGGATTGAAGTTTTCACGTATATATATATAGGCTTTCCGTTCTTTCTAGATCAAGCGCGGTTTCTTATCTTTTCAGAGACAATATGAGACAATATTGGCTAAACACAAGTTATTGCTTTCCTCATGATTCTGAATTAGCTTTAAGTGCCGAAATCAAGGCCAATCAATAACAAGCGACGATGGCTACTCTTGAACCGTGGGAATCAGATCGTTCTCGGCGAGAAAATGCGTTTGAAAAAGTAAGACCGGAGTTAATACTGTTGCAAGATTATGAATGAGGGAAAATTAATTATCTCATGGATTGAAGTTTACACTCAAATGGTGAGTATATATTTGGGCCTTATTGTTTTTATGGACCGTATCTATTCGGGGACAGATCATGGCGTTCTTCTAACTCTTTTCCAGAGACTAACACGTTAGTGTAAGCGTACACTTTCATTACATATTGTCTAATTCATGACGGCAAAATGTTATTCCTTTCCCCATCACATTTCTCGAGAATGTCAAACAGATGAGTGTGACCAATATTTAAGAAGCTTCAGTGTCGACTAAAGTCAAAGAACTACTTACTGAACTCTTTACAAATCACGGGTTTACAACTAGTACAAAGACTTTTCGTTAATGGCTGCTCATTGATACACTGTGTCCGTCTTAGGAACTCAATTGAGACCATAACCGTGTTCATGTCTAATGGCTGACGAAAGTACTGAGCGTTGACTTTTTTAATACACGAATTTTAGGGCAAAGTTACACTTCCGTGTTCTATACCCAGCGGTGTATCTGACCAACTTACATTGTGCGGATTTAAATACTGCCTTGGGAGTATCTCTCCACCGATTTTTAAGATAATTTTGGTGAATCTCCTCGCTACACGGTAACTTACACGGTTGCAAGATTTAACTTGACTAAAACGATCAAAACGCATGTGATGATGAAGGTAACGATTGCGTTGATGCTCAAAGAGGGTGAAAAAAACTCATGATGCTTATTTAAACTTCTTTATATAAACTGCATAGTAGCGGAAGGTTTCACTATCTGCATTTATATTGATAATTTGATATAAAACATTTTCATAAGGCGTTTGCTGGCAAATGCGCTGACAATTAATTCAAAGGTTTGTAGTTAGTAATATAAGTCTGCCTATTCAAACGCATGTTTTTCTTAATTATCCCTTTATCCGATAGATTATACTTTCCGAGAAGGAAGACATTCCCCAGGCGTCACAGTTCGATTTTTGAGCATTATGAGGTGACTGAACTTTTTGTCCCTTGGGATCGCAGCCTCAAAGGGTACTGACGATAACAGACCACAGAAAGGTTAGTAGGCGAACGAACATGAATACTTAGTATAAACACGAATAGATTTTTAACAGAGGCTGGTCTAAAGAAAAGTGCAGTAGAAGTATCGCTTAAGTTTTTGGGGAAGAAGTACTCACAGGAGAAGTTGACCTTTACATTTTAAGGTTTAATATCTGAAAAGCTAGATTTAAAACAATTTTATGTTTTCTCATATTGTAGTTCATATTTAAAGTAGAAAAGCTTTTGAATCAATAACTTCAGAACGAATAAAATATTGCTCTTTAACAATGATTTTGTACGCTGTTTACAGGCTGACCTAGTTAACTTTAAGGGCGGTAGTCGATGACCACTTCCGTGATTGTTTTCGTATAATTGACAATTATAGATTAGATTTTGCGGTTTCACGACAGCACATTGCATGCCATCCTTTATCATTGCCACAAGATCCAGAATTTTAATGTCTAGATCAATTCTATAAACTCAAAGGTAACGTTGATATATTGATAAACGTATTCTACACTTTGATCTTAGCCAAAGGCTGCCAGGCTTATTCTATGCTCTCGCTTTTATATTCGGTTCATTTAACAGAATGCTTTCAACAGTTGTAGTCAGAACTCGATTGCTCGCTACGACTTCAAGTTCAGCCGATAATTAGTTATTAAAACAGAATACCTTAATGTACTGTTATTTCACGTGGTCTCTACTTAATTGAACCGTAGCTGTTCTAATAAACATTTTGTTAGACCTTTGTGATAATTGAGAGCGCGTTTCGGTATTAAGAAGTTGCTTGTAATGAATCCTGTGGAATAGATTACAAATTATAACACAAGCGGCTGCTTTTCCTATATAAACATGTAGGGAAAAGCCTGTATTTTATTTAACGATAAAATACAGCACGTCTTTCCAAGGACGACGTGCCTTAAATGACGTAACGACGTGACTTATGTTAACAAGCGCGTCCAATCGTATCTCGCGTTTTAAGGTTACAATGATGTACTACTACGCGTTAAATAAATTTGGGATTGTTTTCAAAGAAAATAACGTGTTAAAATCGAAATAATAAATTGTTCCCTGTATTTTATCGTTGAATAAAATACAGTCAGTCATTTGGATGCTACGCACTCGTGATTTAATTGCTACGCATCCAAATTCCTGACTATATTTTAATCAACGATAAAATACAGGGAGGCATATATTATTTCTTAAGCAGTCGCACTTAAACTTATGAAGTCACCGTGTTCGGGTCCGACTTTGAAAACACATTTGCTCATCCTACATTGTATGATAACAAGACCAATGTGCACGCTAACAGCCAGTATTTATACTCAAGATTACGCTAAAGGAAAGCTTTTCTGGAATCAACTGTTCCTTGTAAGTGTTTATTGCCGAAATAGAAAAAAATGCCAGACATAATAAAACGCAGTTACCGTCGCAAAAATTGTACTCGGTCATACACCTGATGCTGTACTGTCTTGAACTGCATTGTATATGCATGGCAAGCTGTTAATTGATGTTCAAAATACGATAAAATGGCATAATTACTCTAGCTTTAATACTTCTCTAGCTCCATGGCCGATTAAATCTCATACACAAAAGACACGGCGGACTGTCATTTAACATGCATTTGTGAGATTCGTGGTGATTTAATCCATAGAATGATTTGGTATTGAAATCAGCTTACAGAAGACGACCTCGTGCTATTTTCATTAAATTGTAATTACAGTCAGTGATATTGCCGGATGCTAATAAACGGCCTCACCTTTTACTACCATCTACAAAAAATTAATAGACTATTATAATGACACGAATCTGATATGTAAGGAAAAGGAATTAGAGCTTTAAAAATAATGGATCCAAGAGCAGATAAGGTTATAAGCTTATTATCAGTTTTGAGCAGTCAAATTTTCGTATTTACTCGGCGGTATTCGGAAAGATTCGCACAAAACTACGGAGTTAATCCAACTGTCAGGTCGATATATCTTTGCTATTTTTGACAAAAAATACCTTACAGTAGTGTGCTCATATTAAGCTACTTGCTGTTTTAACATTTACTACGTCATCAATTAGATAATGTATGACGATAATATCCTTTAAGATAAACTCGTTGCGCCACGAGTACTGTATACAATGTATCAAATTTGGAAAAGATGTACAATCAACCATTTCCTACCAGCGTGTGTTACGCTTAAGTAGCGGATAAATTGCTAATTTTATATAGTGGTGTGATGCCGTAAGCATGTATGAATAAATAATGTCATCCGTGTGATGTTTCGTGCAGTTATGGTCTATCCAATTGGGACCATTTTTTGGGGCTTTTCCCCCCCCCGGTTTTGTGCACTGTTATCGTCAATGGAACGCGTGAAATTTTTTTGATGATAACGGTGTATACAAGATGTCCCAAATAAGAGAATTAGACCACTAGTGCAACATTTAGAGAATCGTAAAGCTCGATACTGAAATTGTTATGATTTAGCACATTTTTGTTGAGACTTACACGAAGCATGAAGCGTTGACTGTTTGTGGTGAAATCCCTGATAGATTTCGTTGAACATCGACCAGAATTTTACTGTAATTTTTTCGCTAGTTTACGTAGAACGGCCTTTCCAAGGATTCAGCCCGCTTTATTCAATCATGACATGATACTTGAAAACGGTTCGTGAGTTTGTGCAAAGAATACCAAAACATATCAATCCTTCGGTGTAATTTAGCTCTGAACTAACAAATCGAATACAAAGTTAGATGTCTGTACTTTTTGTGGATTTGTCACGAAAAGGTCTCGAAATTCCCACTGGCAAACAAAAACAAACAAAAACAAACAAATAAATTACTTTTTACAGAATTCCAGCCACCCACGCAGAGACTTTTCAAACAGCGTCTAACACAGGCACTCGCTCTTAAATCAGCGGTCAATGGCTTTCAGAACTTTTAAATATTCACGAATGTTCCTTGTTTGATAAATTGTCTCATAAATTGCAATTTGTTTCTTCCGCAGAATGGCAAAATTCCTGTTCTAATTTTATTTTTTATAAACTCCCAATACTAATCGGTTCAGAATTCAATATGGACATAAAAAGACATAGAAACAAAAAAGTGCATAGCAATGCACCACACGTACAAATATAATTCAGAGCGTGCGCTCAAAAACAATTTCGCCAGTACTACGGTGGGCATGTCACTTGATAGCGCAGAAAATCAAGTTTTTGCCAATTTGTTAAAAACAGTGCTTTGCACACGGAGTGAAATGATTAAAGAGCAAATTGTAATGATTTTGAAGTAAACAAATCTTTCATTTCGATATCATTACTATTTTTTCAAATCAAATTTTATCAAGTCATATATTACTATCTCTCAACGTATGTCTATCGCCAAAACATGTGACCGCCTCCGTTTTCAAGTAGTCAGAGTTGCTGACATGAAATCACTGTAACCTCTCACAGACTGAGGGTCATGGGTTTTCGCCCTGCTACCGACTATGTCTCTTTATTTGAGAAAGTTGGCAATTTCTTTGGGAGGATGGTAGTTACATGTACGTACTTGTTCTTCCTAGGACCGATTGTTTAAACCAAATATATCGTGGTAGAAACTGTTTCTTGCTACTGGCGCTTTAAAATAGATATTTAAATGCAAACTTATCGAAATGATGCCTTTTGATATAAAAACAAACGTTATTCAGATGCTGTGTTTAGGAAAGGGACGTCATATTATTTATAACGTTACGTCACGAGTAATTAGAAATAGATATTATATGGGGGTGATGAAATGCAGACTTTCCCCCACTGGAAAACTGCATTTCCCGATCCGGTAATGCAAAAACATATCGTTATTCATGGTTGCGTCACCCCCCTTTGGGATCCAAAACGAAAACATTAATACGGTTTAACATTTGGTTTACGTACCGTAGATGTTAATGTCAATTCCGGCAGCTGTTTACCGTGATAATTTACAGGAAAAACCTTTTTACAGTTGGACCGTAATTTTACCGTACAAGGATGGCAACCAGCTACCGTAAAGCTTACACTGCGCCAACATAAAATAAACTGCGAGAGAACTACTAGTAAATATCCTTAAATGTGTAATCCTGCGGTCGCTTCTACAAAGTTAGGCATTTGTTAACAACAAGAGTTCATTTTCATCCATCACCGAAAGCTCTGTCATGTTTTAATTTTCTGCCTGTAGCTTTATTCGTGGACATGACACGTTACTCACGCTTATTTTCGCCTTGCTTCTACTAAATTATGCAGACCGCTTTGTCTTTTCATTCGAGATGGGCAACAGCTCATTTGACTTCGATTTCTTTGTAGTTGTAAATCCCTAGACACAACGAAAGCAATTACTTTGGTTATAACAACACTGGCTGTCATGACGTGTTAAATGATTTCGATAATTATTGGTTTCGCTTTACATTTTATAAAGAAGAACCTGTTTTTGTTTCAGAAGAGAAAAATCGTGAAGGTTCAGTTTTATTAATTCAAAGCGCATAAAGGAGCGGAAATGCCGGTTGTCAAGGTTTTGTTGTCAACAAGTAATAATTATAGGAAGTTAATGTAACAAGTATTAAAGAGTTAAATGTACAACGTAATATCTGGTGTCGATCAAAAAGAAAAGTTGATGAAAGCAAGGCTTCTGAAATAAAAGTGAAGATTCTATAAAACAATTACCGCAGGGATTTTAGAACTCTATACTATCCGATTAAAAAGAAGAGGTATATCTGCAACGGAAACTAAAAGCCTGAATGTTGGTTGTAAAAATGCACGTCTTTAGTCTTTACTCCTAACTGTGCCACAGGAAGTTTTATTTTTGTAAAGAATCTGAAAGCCTACACATTAGAATTTTTTGTGTCTTTAAGAAAGTGATAGACAGTATTTAGTGTAGAAAGACTGGAGCCTGTGCTTCGTAGAGGAGATTTTGTAGTACGCTTTATCAGGGCCAGGGCTGGCCCTTTAGGGAAAGTTGTTTAAGGAAACTGAAAGTCTTTATAACACTGTATAGGGAATATAAAGGCATTAGATGTTTAATCTCAAGACTAAAATGTTTAACATTCAATGCATTTCGAAGTCAGTATGCCAGGTGAACGATGATTTAAGTGTATGATCAGACTGACTGTATTATGTTCTTTATGTTTGACTTTGTTTTTATTCTGAAACTTTTTTGACACATCTGCAAAATAATGGTTATATACCCAATGCAATCCATTTATGAATTATAATAAAAAACATTTATTCATAACGTACATTTGAGCTCAGATTTACAAGAAAAAATGTTGTTTTTTTCATAACCCGGGGACGTTTGACATATATTAGAGTTTGTTTAACTTTGACCGTGGTGATAACTAATGATATACTTAAAAGGCACGCTACATCCCTGTGTGATCCGGAAATTTACGGCCGCCAGCGACAAATGCCGATCAAAATATTAGTAAGGCAATTGATCTAAACGACAACAAAACGCATGCAGGTACTCATGTATACTAAGAAGTTTCAAACACATTGCAAGTCTTTCTTTAATCTTTCAACTAAACTCATACCATGACATACATTCAGTTTACTGTGCAGTTTTTGCCAATAAAACTGCCAAAACATCCTGTCATGCAGACTAATTACTTTGTCTCCAGAGCCCGGACTGAGAATGAATAAGAACATAATAAGGGTTGGTTTACCAATGTACTTAATCATTCCTTAATCGTATTGTCTTAAATGTAAATGGGGTTATATACGTACTTTGGCCTAGGTAAAATTAAATTATGTCGACTAAGCAGATTCTTAAATTGGATCATAAATCATGATCATCACGCGAATAACGTGCATAATTACTGCTGTTAGATTTGATCACACGATTTGCAATTTTAACGTAGTTTATTGGCAAATAAATGATTGCTAAGAGCATGTGTCTCCGCTTTCTTGTTCAATCAATATACTATTATATGAAAGCATTTTCCAACAAAACGCCAATTTCTATTTCACTTAAACCGTGCCGTGCGAACTGGTTAAGATTTAGCTGTTCTCAAAGATATACATGTGGCCGCATAAAACATGGCTGCTCTATATACGGGAGTATCCTAGCAGAGAACAATACCATGGTCTATAGACCACACTGTAAAAATACCGTTACTTTTACGGTCATTCGACATTAAATACTGACGGTACCTGTCCCGTATGCGTCTTTTTTTTCGTCCTAAATAAAGATTACGGAGAAATCCTGTAAAAAGAATCGGAAACACGTGGTGTGTAAATTCAACGGTAATTGTTTACAGTGCAGAGACAATGAACTAGGCGCAACGTATCCGGTTCGTAGCATTCTGACGAGTACAAAGACGGCTTAAGTGTTCACAATTAATCTATTACATTTGTACTTTATACATATCGTATATTGTTTTTAATTTATATATTTGACAGTAATGAAAATTGTCTTGGTGCCAACTTTAGATTGATTAAACAATAGTTACTTCGATTTTATGCCCATCGTTACAACAGTCTACAATATACATTTTATTAGAGTTTGGACGAGGATCGGTTAGGACTGAACAATCTTTTTGAAACTGCACGCAATAGACGCATTTCACACAATGGTTATATTTTATTTTGGGAATCGATTTGCGTACTTGGAACTTAATTGCGAAATACATTAAAACTCTGTCTCCCAGAAGAAAATTACATCTGGTGAAAGTAAATTGAAAAATGATTATGAATTTTGCAACGTTAAAAGTATCAATGTTGAATTGTTACAAATAATGGTCAGGTTTATGCATTGACGTAAAAACATGGTATGGTATTGATATATGAATATGGTTTTAGCACGGCCAAAGTGCAACGTAAATATGATGCAGTCTGCTTTAGTTAGTATGTATTAAATATCGACTGCGGTCAATATGTTACAAACGATTATGAAACGAAATATATTTTGTAAGACTATTGGACAGAAATTGATGTGAATAAAAAGGATGTTTGTAAGAACTTAGACCACTGTCAGAGAAGAATTGAAAAGACTAAAAAGAAGTGCCGCAGAAATATGTGAAATATAATCTCTAAATATAAAAAATATATATGATATTGATTGTAGCAAATGTTGATATTAATATTTTATATGTAATGATGAAAGCACCTCCGTGGTCTAGTGGTTAGACGGTCACTGTAACCTGTCATAGATTGAGGGTCTGTTAGCGACCTTGTCTCTTTATGGGGAAAGTCGGTAGTTTCTTAAGGACGACTGGAGTCTAGTACTGGTGTTACCCAGGAACAATTGTTCGGTAAACTGTTCGCCTGTTCAAATGACCAAAACATGATTTGAACGTGCGTTAAAGTAATACAGCAACAACAACAACATCATAAATATAACTTCGCATAGTAAGGTGAATAAAACTACCAAACATTTGCCCTTCTACACGAAGTGCCCTTTCATAGCATGTTATGTGCTGTTAGTTCAGGCTTCCAAAACTCTAAATGCCGCTATTTTAATATTTTGTTTTTCGTCAGCTGCGGCTTTAGAGTTTTGGATCAGCCCTACTACGAATCCTTACCAGAATAACAGAGCATGCAAATTTTCATCTAATGTACGTTGAGTAGGGAAATATGGACATGTTTGGGTCATATACATGTACTTCTCAATTCATCTTTTCAAACCTTTTACGATGTTCTACAACCAAAGTTGACCACAAAAACATCGATTTTTCAAACCTTGATCATTGTATTTACATTTACAACGGACTTTCCAAATGTTTGCTCTCGCGAGATCTCGTATGATGCAATCGCACTCATTTTTCATGTAGTTCAGAACGCTTGATATTTTCCTTTCCTTGATTGTTTAGATGATATAATGGACAAGTGTAAATATAAAATAACATTTGCCACTATGTTTCTTTTATTTAAAAGAAATTTACTTTATTTTCGACGCGGAACAGACCTTGAAAGTGTTCGCGCCAAAACGCACGTGGTCATGTAAATAAAGAAACTGTCCCCGTGACCTCAATCGGAACCTTCGGCGATTTCCCGCAGAGAACCCTTTCCAAAGGTTCTTGGGAATGGTCACGTGATAATTGTCAAATCGGTAAGATGGCGTCTAATTGGTGAAAATTCTGACCTGCTCGAAACTTTCGCTATGCTTTACGTTAAATAGATAAAATTTGTTTTTCAAATTTGGCAAATTAAAAGATTATAGTCTGGTTTATACAATTATTTATTGTTTTCACTCATTTCTCATGAAAGACTGAAATGCGAGCGTGTCAGACTTCTGACACGATTATTGGTAAGATTTCCCTACGGAGTAAGCTTCAGCGTACCCGTTCTGTCAAGCATATAAACCGGGTACGCTGAAGTTGTTTTAGCTAATGTGTTGTTAACTATTATATATATACTTACCTTTGTCGATCAGGATAGCGGGATTCCGTTCTGTAGGCTTTTACACTTCCGGTGTACATTACAGCATAGAACAACAGTAATACACATGGTTTATTCCACTTGGTTGTGTCAACAATTAATTCCATAATGATAGTGCAACTTTCGTGTTCATCTGAGTATTATTTAAATTTTAATCCTATTCAAGAATAAGAAAACACTAGAGCGACACAAATGTATTATTCTCAAACAACAGTATTTTTGTCAAACTTCTAGACACACACACAAATGATGAATGCGCTGTTGAACGAAAATGAACTATACAAGTTACTTTGTTATCACAGGCTTCCGTATTAGAACAGGGTTACACAGTTTAAATAGGTACTGGTTACTTAAGGCGTTTTCAAGCTTTCTTCAATGAATAATTAAACGTATGCTATTATTCCTAAAGTAATCAGCACATGTGTCGATTAATTATTCAATAAAGACAGATACAAATTACACGTTTACGCAACTTTTGTAAGGTTTTCAATTATCTAATTAGCCTACTGTGCAAAAGGAACGCCTATATGGCTGAAGTCACAATAAGGTCAGACAAAAATATCACTATAGTAAATCAATATATTATTGTGCCAACGGCGTGCCATACCACAGATGACCCCGATTGCGAATTTTAGACACTGTATTATTGTGCGAACAGCTTGCCATACCACAGCTGACCCCGATTGCAAACTTTAAGCCAAAATGTCGCAATACTATTTCTATTTTCGCGAGGAACAAACTGATTTTCCGATTTACATGTATAGGAAAGTATTTAATTAAATTATGTTAAATGACGGAATAGATTCCAAACATACAAACACATGATAGGCACAAATACGCGTGTGCCTTCTATTTCAGAAACAAAATGCATTAATTTGACAATATATGCTACACTGTGTTTTGTTGCGAGTTTTGAAGTTTCATGTAAAAAAATTGAATCTACTGTTGAGATACTAAAATGTACGACATGATGCTCCAAAATAAAAAGGTTTTGATTTGATTATATTAAGCATGTTAACAATATTACAATGTAACACGTGCAGAGGCACGACATTTTGACAAAATATGCGCCAATACTATTGACAAAATGTCACTTTTGTTACCAAAACATTACAGTACGACATTTCAACTCAAAACTCGTTCTTGGCCGTTTTTCTGAGTGAAACAAACGTGAGTAAAACCACCAGTTTCATCGAAAAAAACCCAGACGAAGTTATACCGAATATGTATGGTCATATCAACATTGCGTTTAATAGAATTTCTTCTGACGTACTACAACAACATAAAACAGTGTAACTATATCGATAGTATTTTCATTAAAATGAATATTAACTTAAGTCTTTTAAGCAATTTATCAATATTTCAGGAACAGCACAGTTCAATCGAAATCCAAAAACACAATCAGTTTTAAGTATGTGAAATCGACACGAGGAAACGAAAAAAAGAGAATCCTTACAGATTACAACAGACGTCCAAGTCTTCAAGAACAAAATAAACAGAATTACCAATATTGAGTTCTTTCAGATTATGTTATCTAAGAAATACAACCTCTTTACATGATCTGAAAACAAATATTGATAACCGGCAATCCTTCCTTAAGATACAACGATACTGGTATTGGATTTCTCCCTTTTTTTGTCAATTAACATTCTCTAGCATTATACATTTGCAACTACCAATTAAGTGGCAATACGACAAAACATTTCAAATTGATACTTTTTGGTAGCACGACTCCTTTTATTTTAATAGTGTACCCTTTTTTCAACGAAGACAAATTAAGACACAATTTCATTATATTTGTACCATTTACATAGATCTGTGTCTCAGAATGTACCAAGCATAATCTCCCAGACGGTTGATTTGATTTTCTCTTCAAATAAATGTACACACTTACTTAAACGTAAACGTTCAGGATATTTAAAACACACACAAAAAAAATGATTTAACAAATTCATTTAAACTTTAAAAACACTCAACTAACTTGAGTATCAAATCCAAACCGTTTCATACTTTACTACCCGAAACATTGCACTGACTTTCACAAGCTTAAAAATATCCGCATATATCCGATACATCTACTATGTCCGAAACACCAAACGCACATTGACGATCTGTAACCAATAATTGTCTGTATTTTCGGTTTGACTTCGTGGTTCTTGTACGGATCAATACGACAGTTATATCATGCTTTCTAACCAATCAATAAACAAATACCATAGATATGTAAAAACTAATTATTCATCGAATTCACCGAGCTGGTACAAACATGCCTTATTATCGGATACTCAAGTTTCTGACTTAATATTCCAATACAAATTAGTAGTTTTGTTTGATTGCTCACTGGAGACTCCATTATACTGAATTATATCACCTGAAACATTTAGCTGAATATTTTCATCTGCATTAGTTTTGGATGGCAACCGAATATGACCGTTTTAATATTTCTCAGGAAATTGGTTGAGCGTTTTTTGTTTTTCAGTTTGATAAGTACATGGCCATTTGAGCATGCGCAGTTACTTTGTTTCTGAGACAATTTGTAAGTTCCAATCGTTTTAATGACTTCAAATAACCAACGTCTGCAATAAAACTAACTTATATACTGAACCGAAAAACTATAACTGCATATTTCTGTAACGAACCGCATTCAATCTATAAAGATGTTATATAACAATCGGTTTTAAGAATAATGCGCTATTTTCAATATTTTCATTTATGTAAACGATATCAAGATCAGTATTTACGATGGCTTACTTTTAATATAATCAAGTGTCCACTCAGGCAAGGCTTTTAAAATACTACATATTCTTGTACTGAAAAAAAAAGCATAAATCACATTCTTCTCCGCTAACGTTTTAAAAGGCGGCTTCCATCCTTCCGCTATGTCACGTGGCGAAAGTGTAAAATGTTGGTAGAAAACGACAAATTGTCTGTTCAAAATGATACATGTAGAAGAGGGAGTTATAAAGAAGTGGGCGTTTTATAAAAGTGGGCGTTATATAAAAGTGAGCCTTGTTAAGAAGTGGGTGTAATATAAAAGTGGGCGTTGTAAAGAAGTGGGCGTTATATAAAATTGGCCATTAGAAAGAAGTGGGCGTTATATAAAAGTGGGCGTTATAAAGAGGTCGACGTTTTATAAAAGTGGGCGTTATAAAGAAGTAGGCGTTATATAAAAGTTTGCGTGATATAAAAGTGGGCGTTATATTAAAGTGGGTGTTGTAAAAAGTGGGCAAAATATAAAAGAGGATGTTCAAACGACCAACACTGTCAACAAATCCACTAAATACGTCAAACTTTCAAGGTAATGAATTCGGTAAAACAGCAACCATCTTCGTCACCTCTATGGCTTTACACATGTTCACTTTACTTGAAAAACCGGAAGAAAAAGATTGTACAGTATGCCTAATTCTTTTAAATGAATTAACATTAGTCTTCGGATTGAAGAGGACTACTTCTTCGATAATTCGAAATGTTTTAAATTTGTTTTTGACTACATATCAAGATATTGCCAAATTGCACATCAGACAAGAATCCATAAGAAGCAAATATCGTGGTGAAGACAATGGTCTATGTTTCATAGAAATGCAGCCACAGTGAAACAGAAAGCCAGATGGTGTTCGGAAAAAACTAATTGCTTTTATTTTGCTTGTAAAAATATTTTTGTCAAAGTATTCCATGAAATCTTTTGAAAGTAGTGCCAGGAACTAAAAACATTTTGCTTGCCAGCAGATTTTTTTTAATTCGCCAGTGAGCACTATTGTATATGTAATTATTGCTTGTTTTCTGTTTCGAGTATGATGAATTCGCGATGTGCTTCATTCGCGAAAACAAAAGCCTCGCGAAAAACGCTTAAATTACAGTATTTCTGAACGAACAATTTGAAATTAGCTAGATTATAGTGAACCAATAGTCACACCGTCAAGAGACCACAGACGACAATCAAAACTGCATATTTCTGATCCGCTTATGATAATGCAAATATCGAATTATACAATTAAATAACCAGAGACAAAAGTTGTATTTAGTGATGTATTTAACTGATGGTATTACTAAATAAAATAGTAAAACCAATCTTCAACTGTAACACGTACATTATCCGTACATGTCGCTATCCCCGTACCTCACTGGTGTTCTTTACTGGCATTGTTTACTCAAAAGCAATACAGAGAAGAAGTCTGTTTATGGAATCAATATATTTAATATTGGCAGCAGCCGAGGACCTCCATTCTTCCAAAGTGATACTGCATAATGTAAAGTCAAACATCAATAAGTCTCATGTATAGGTTGCATCCGTCATCCAATGTTCATTAATTTACAATGAATCAGACTCACGCAGCGAGACAAACGTTATCGGCAAGACTGCACTTATATCATTCTCCTGTATACCGATTGGGGAAGATATTTAAGAGTGCATCGGACGCTGATACATTGATATACTCCTAACACAGTTATCTCCCTTCCTCTGTAATGAAATGAAACATCACGTGACAATTGTTAATAGTCACGTGTCTATCAGAAAAAGGCACAAAAACAACCAAAAAACTAAAACATTTGCTGTTGACCTTTTCACTTTATTATATAAACATAAACTGAAACCACTGTTTTTTGGGGCAATGTATTTGACGTTTTATTTTTCATTCAAAAGCACCCGTTACTAAAAAATAAGGGGCCATCATGGCCCTGTATTGTTGCAGAGTACAAATGCTTTAAAAGTACACCACTTTTCTGAAATTACAACGTAAATATTCCGAAGATCAAACC
The DNA here is from genome assembly GCA_022818135.1 of Saxidomus purpurata. Taxonomy (NCBI): domain Eukaryota; kingdom Metazoa; phylum Mollusca; class Bivalvia; order Venerida; family Veneridae; genus Saxidomus; species Saxidomus purpurata. Next base: position 8,655,998 of record JAFMSR010000009.1, read on the forward strand.
AACAACCTTTGATAAAGTTTGTCTAAAAAGACTTTGTTTTGAATTTTATTGACACGATCTTTTTTATCGCCACATAAAAAGTTTTCAAGGAATACTGCAAAACGTCTTTATATAGTCACGTGTTCATACTAATATAAAAGCTGGTGGTACATAAATACATCAATCATTTGTGAGCGCTATAATTTAGTACTGGAATTATGGAAATGAGAGTAAGTCGACGCGAATCTCAGTTTCGATCCCTCAATTATGAGGAAAAACTGTTTTCTTCACACACGTATCATATCTATCGACTATAAGCGGTAGGATTGGGGAACAAATTGAAGTGTAATACATCCTAGTCCGTTACTAATCCCATGACACGTGAACATAAACGAAATTGTCTGGTACAGACTACATCTGGTTATTGTCTTGAAACACACAAATCTTGTCTAATTTTAGAATGGTTCAAAACACCGTTCACCAAGACCAATTGACAAAATGGTTGCATGGACATATGAAAAATTCATTCAAAGTGCTTGCATGGACATATGAAAAATTCATTCTAAATGCATGCATTGACATATGAAAAATTCATTCTAAATGCATGCATCGACATATGAAAAATTCATTCAAAATGCTTGTATGGACATATGAAAAATTCATTCAAAATGCTTGCATGGACATATGAAAAATTCATTCAAAATGCTTGTATGGACATATGAAAAATTCATTCTAAATGCATGCATCGACATATGAAAAATTCATTCAAAATGCTTGCATGGACATATGAAAAATTCATTCAAAATGCTTGTATGGACATATGAAAAATTCATTCTAAATGCATGCATCGACATATGAAAAATTCATTCAAAGTGCTTGCATGGACATATGAAAAATTCATTCTAAATGCATGCATCGACATATGAAAAATTCATTCTAAATGCATGCATCGACATATGAAAAATTCATTCAAAATGCTTGTATGGACATATGAAAAATTCATTCAAAATGCTTGCATGGACATATGAAAAATTCATTCAAAATGCTTGTATGGACATATGAAAAATTCATTCTAAATGCATGCATTGACATATGAAAAATTCATTCAAAATGCTTGCATGGACATATGAAAAATTCATTCAAAATGCTTGTATGGACATATGAAACATTCATTCAAATGGTTGCATGGACATATGAAAAATTCATTCAAAATGTTTGTATGGACATATGAAAAATTCATTCAAAATGCTTGTATGGACATAGCAAAAGTTAAAAACAAAATGATTGTATGGACATAATGAACATTTCATACAAGGAAATCTCCCTATTAAGGCATATTTATGAGTACTTGAACAAGTTCAAAATAATGCATTTTAGCAAAAGAAGTTATTGTGAATCCCTTTGTTTAAGACAAAAATACTTTTAGAGTAATCATAAACATGGTACATGTACATAATATCGCCAAAATGTTTCATCCCATTTGTTGAGAAGTGTTTTATGACTTACAGCCTTGGTAGATGCAGCTTAATACTCAGTCATGCAAAATGTATTGAAATGCATTAATTAAGTACTTAATATAATTTTTAGAAATAGAGTTCCCTACAAAATGAACAAACAGAATAATGGTCCAGAATCTAGCTTTAACATAGTACAGGCTTTAAAACATGTAAGAAATAAAAAAGGATGGACTTTCCATTTTTTTCTAAGAAAACCAATTATTGCAATGTTCATTATTTTAGGAGCGTAAATCAGTGATCAATTTCTTTAAAATCACTATGGTCATTTGAACGGTACTATCACCAGAAACAAACCAAGCATTTGATTTTTGAACATTTCGTTTAGTATATGTAGACTCCACACACACCAAAAAACAACAAAATTAAGCGTGACGCTGCTTCTAGTAATGACGTCAATACTAGCATGTCCGTCTGTCATTGGACGGTTAAAAGTCATTGACATGCGTAACGGTTTAATTTGATAAATCAGCCATACGTTGCACAAAAAGGGTCTTTACTTTCGAATTCTATATTTACATTTCTGTATCTGAGCCATTAAATCCTATATATGTGTATATACACAGCTTTGAATATTCGCTTAAAACGATAAAAAAATATGTAGCAGTTGATTCAAGAGATCTCTTTGTTATACACATACAATTAAGATTTTTGTCTAAGATTAGTAACCACGACAATGTTACAAAAAGTACGCGTTTGTTATTGGTGAGGCCTCAAAAAGACATTTTTATCCCGGATGTCTGAATTTTTCAAGATGTTGATACGACAAAACATGCAATAAAATTCCCTGAGTTTCTCTCTCCGTTCGTGCCTTTAAATACAGCCTAAACATTAAAACGTGAACGGAATAAAATTGATCGATTAAAAACCGAAAAACAGTCACGCTATCAGTAGAGTAACCCAGATTCATAGCAGGGTGATGGCTAATTTACTGTCATATGATTTAACACAGTGAAATTCAACTTTTGGGTCGCTCGTTGTTTGCATACAGTAAACTCCGTATATAACGGCTCCGTATATAGCGAAATACCGGATATAAGGAACAAATTTTCTCTGCCCGATTGTTTGTTCTTTTTTTTACTTCCTATGAACATGGTTTATACATATATATATATACTCAATACTCAATAATTGATACAAAAAACTTCGGATATAAGGAGCAATTTAAATTATCAGAAAGAGTTCGTTATAAACGGAGTTTACTGTATATATCTATTAAAAATTTTAAGCGACATATTTGCGATTGATACAATATGAAGAAATATACCTACTTGATGCCACAACATAATGTACGGGTTTGAATGATAAAATTCAACAAACTTCGTGTAGTTCGAATAGGTCTTCGCCAAAACCACTCGTTAAAAGGTATTTTGATATGAGGTAAAATATTGGTATGTTTCACCCGCTCTTTTATATTTTTGCCGAAATGTTCACTGTGAATGTACAGTGACTGTCGTTAAAGTAAACAAGAACTATCTTTAAAAAAGATGGCTGGTGCGATTTTGTGTATGTGAAAGAGATGGGTAGCTGGATATCATAGTGAAAATTTCTTTCAAGTTTTATCTTTATGCAGTAAGAAGCCGCAATATATCACAGGGTGAGAAAAAATTTGCACCCTGACCAAGATGCGAATCCATGGGCCTTCGCTTACAGGGCAAGTGATCTTCAATCGCGTACACATTGTTTCTACTCAATTGTGAATAAGGCTGTACTGTGACAAGTGCATCAGGAAAATAAACAAACTTCATCCGTGTATGTTACTCGAGAAAATATAACATCACTTCATCCATAATTGACAGCAGTTTGAGGTAACAACATAATATGTTGATAGATATGAATTATTTACGTACTAAAATTATTGAACCATTCATGAAAGACTGAAAACGCAAGAGGATTCCATTGATCTTTTTCGTGCGATTTTATCTAATTAAAATGTCCCTTATAAACTAATTTTTCCAATCAAAAAATATTGTACTTGTCAATTATACTGATCATTTCATCGGCGGTTGAAAAGTTACTGACTTCCAGTCAAAAGGGAGCTTAATACGGCTGCGCCGAAAAAAAGACTCTCTGAAGCGTTAATAGTGTAGAAGTTCAAATAATTTTAGAAATCAAAGTTATTCAAACATTCCCCTTCGTCAGTGTCCTGCTAGTGTGCATTTTTTTTTCAAAATATCGTTAAAACGAAACATGTATATAACGAATTGAGATATTTTCATTATACATGTACGTACCATCTCATTCTGTAGAGCTATGATATAGCAGAGTTTATCTCGAGAAGTGAAAACGTATCAGGAGAATTATTTGATATTCTAACAGCAGACTGCATTCAATTTTATGTAAAGTTTGGAATACAAATTACAAAAAGTTAGATCGAATTTCCGGTTAATATTCTGTAACTCAGGAATAGTCTGATAAAAAGCGTCACTCATTAGCAAAATATCAGCCACAGAGATATCTGGTCTAAATTATTTAAAAATTACGGTGTTCTGTCAGAGCTATCATCTGTTTCTGATGACTGTAATACTTCGGTGATGATTTGTAGTTCTAGGTAATGCCTTATTCGACTGGTAATAGGGAAAACATTACAACATGTTAGACATTAATGTGTCTTGACTTTGCTACTCGGTAGCTATTTAAATTATCATTAAAGTACAAGTACCAATAGGGCTTAGCTGACATATTTCTTGTCGCTTATAAACATATATATACAAGACAGATATCTTAATTCGGCGAAACCGACCGACACTTGTTGCCTTTTAAATCAAAAGTACATGCTGCAAATATAGAGCCATGTTTTTTTCAATGATACTGTAAAAAATATAATTTTTCAATCTTTAAATTTACTGTCTATTCGTGATTTTCTAAAACGCTAATTTGACATTTAAGGGGGTCACTGGTGAGGTTTTGGATTTTTGCACTTCCGGAAATTTACATTTGTTATATTTCAAAAATAATGAGTTAACTGGAAAAAGCAATTATGTAGTAGTGAACTTAGGCACAATAGGAATATTTTAGTGTAAAAAATTGAACTTTTTGAGAAAAATATTTTGACCTCACATTTGGTGACTAAATTGAAAAATTTTGTCATATGCCAAAAAATGGGGGTAGGGGTACAAAATAGTCTTTCTCAAAAACCATTTTAAGATATTTACATAATTCAAACTGTATTACAAGACAAATTGTTAGGATATAAAATGCATTAATAACTAGTTTCTTTTACAGTTCTTTATTACAGACCTATGCCGTCATATCTCAAAGCTCGTCGAAATGTAAAAAACACATTTTTGTCAGTTTTTATTGAATTTCTTTCTTATATGCACATTGACCCCCATTTTTTATTTTTGCGTTCTAAAACAAAGGTTTTAATCAAACTGTAGACAAAATATCTGAAAAAGCTTGTTACTCCTTTATCATGAAATATTCATTTTATCAAAAATTGAAAAAATGAATTTTAGTGAAGTGGGTGGGGTAATAATAAGGAGCGTTATATTTATTCAGATGATGATAGAAATACCACTATCTCTAATTTTTCATCCTAAAGTATAATATACTACATAAGAAAAGATTAGAAAGTGATATCCATTCTGAAACATACACCACATACATAAACGTTTATAATAACAAAATAGCTAAATCTGCATTAAGCACCTTGATCTGATAGTGTATCACTAAAGATTAATATTGCGAAAAAGTTAAGTCATTGACCCATCATTATTTTTCCAGAAATTAATTAGCAAAATGTTAGTCTCCATAAAAAACAGGGTCAATAAAATTTCTTGTTATTTTGAATTTCAGCAGTGACCCCCCTTAAGCATAAATGCATTTTCCCGTAAAACATCTTTACATATTAAATGATACTAACATAATTTTACTTCTTTCAATTCCATGAAATTGCACACACATATCTTATCTACCATCATGTACACACAGTACGTGAGGAAAGTCCTCTCCAGCTCTTTGAGCATTGACATTGCAAGAACTTATCGAAAATCAATAACTTATAGCGTGATTAAATGTGGTTAATCACGATTGTGGCGAAACAAAGCATGTCGGTTGTAATGAAAGGATATACATTGCTCAAATTATTTTATGTTCTAGACGACATATACTTAAAATCTGGTATTGTTTCTAGATAGCTATATGTCGGTTTTATCATGTGATTTTTAAGTTGTATACAACAGTGTTGTGCGCTCAACATATATACCAATGCTTGTTTCTTATTTAAAAGCTTTACTTTTTTCACGTAACAATGGTAAAATAGATTTTGCACATGCGCAATCCACGTAGGTCAAAATAAGATAACCAGTGACACAATTCCATATAAAATCTAACAAGCATTTGAATTTAATATTTCACAGTGGTTATATCTTAACCACAAATCTGCTCTTAATTTTCATTTTTCTCAAAGGTTCACGATTATGATGTGGTAACAAAAAAAGAAGCAAAACACTTATTGTAAAGAATCAGTCATTACTCTTGTTGTTTTTTTCGGTTTCGAAACAAGGCCATGATGCATTTTTATTTTCTTACTTGTGTTTGGTATTTTTGCCCTTTTGTTAACATTTTTAAATAAGGTTCTTATTTTTTCTTGTCAAAATGACCGAAACAATGCTTTAATAACAAAGATAAAACTGCATTCAATATCTTCTGTTCTTGTAATGTATAAAATGTGTGCAGTACAGATGTCATATTTTTCAAAGAATTAAATATTTTATTAACTAATTAACTAATACATGTACATGCTTTATGATATTTTTCGTTGTGAACAATTCGTTTTCAGGGATGTAGTTTATAAAAAGAAACTGTTAATGTAGTCTTTTTGAAAGCCACAGAGCTTGTTTGTACTGCTTTTATTTATCTAAATAAATGGGGTTACCCATAGGGGGCCTCAAATTAAAAAGAAAAATCACAGTAACGTTGCAAATATTCTCTTTGAGTTTTAACACTACTATTTCTTGTGTTATCAACTGCAACTTCATCCATTTCAGCAAAAGATAAGAAATTCGGCATAATGAACTAAATATCATCACGTGTACTACAAGATAAGTGTTAGGTATCAATGTACTACACATTTACGATTAAAAGTTCGCGTCCCGTAGTAACGTGATAATGCATGATTCGCAATTAACAATTAAAAGCTTGCATTCATTTTCAAGATGCATATATATATTCCATATATATTTTTAATTTTTTTACATAGGAAAAGTAACATTTATTTGAATTTTGAGACAAACGTTTTGATTTAATTCAAACTTTTTCTTTGATCGGTGTCGACTTCTGTAGTTTGGTCCGGTGTGCATTGAATTTGAGAGCGTTTGGGTGAGTCACGTTTGTATACCGGTTAGCAGAAAAAGAAAGAATCTCACAAAAAATCCCATAAATTGTGTCGCTTTCTTCTATCATTTACAGCAAGAGTGATTTGCGATGTCGCTATAATCCCGACACTCGTTGATCCCAAATGTATAATTATAAAATATTGAAATATCGGGCTTAAGACACTAACATCTCTGGACTAATCTGAACAAGAAAAACTGTGATACAAAGTATCACAGCGGGCCAGCAAACAATAATGCTACGTAAATATTTTGGAAATTGTTGGTGATGGTTGATGTTGAGGCATGGCCCCAAAAGAACTCGAGAAAACCAATTCTGGTTGAACAAGCAAAACCTGACACGACACCACATCTACTGACTGACCTGAAGTTTCGAAAAGTTACTGTTATCAAATAACATTTATACAGTATGTCCACGAATGCCCTATAGACTGTTCCTGGTATGTCTCAATTTTTCTCGGCGTAGATTGCGCCTGAAACGTGAAAAGCGCTTTTCTCTATTTTTATCAGCGTAGAATGCGCCCTCTATAAAACGAACGGCAACTCAACTACAAACGACAATTGTTGCTTTTCCAAAAAAAAATAGACTGTGTCTACAGTTTTCATCTCAGAAGTACCTCAATTTTTCACTGACGAGAGACGCATATATTCGATCTAGTGTTTAAGTCTCCATGCACCTTTTACTCACCACATTTTAAATATAGCGGGCCGCTGCTGCGGCCAGCAATAACAAGTTTAAAATAGCATGACATGTGTCTGTTTATACACAGAAGAATGAATCCCCAATCTATGAGTCAGGCAGCCGACAAATATAAAGCGAATTATTAACTGAACAAATGTGACGCGTTTGACAAAAGCAAAAATAACGCACAATATTATGTTGACACATCACAAAGTTTAATCCGCGGTTACCGTTTTGGAACGGGCAGGTTACAACGCAGTATCCTTAACTTATAATTACCTCGATGAAATGCAGAAAAAAAAACACATTTAATTCTTAAATAAACGTTTTTAAATGAAAACATCAGGCATGTATTATACACGTTAATACACGTTCCAGCCGGTCATGGGCGTGATAATCGGCACTTGGTCGCGTAACAGTTAAAGGGGCACTCACTACATCTAGCAGATTATATTATCCAAAATATAGATTATGTGTTCATTGAACGTAAAATGGTTAATCATGCCGGATATGCTTCTTTTGGACATATTTTCACGTCCTGGTCTAACTCAGTCGTGTATAATACACTAAAATTAATATGTTGCTGGTATAAAGCCCACCTATCTGCGATAGACCACAATAATCGCCAATGATTGTATAAATCCCGCCCACCTGGGCCAGACCATTAACTAGAGTAATCCTTTATGATGACATAATATTCTGCAATGTAATTAACAGTGTGCCATGTCCTCCCTTCGGTGGATGATGTCCGTAATCTCATGTCGGTGTGTCAGTTCAACGTGATATTCTCGGCGACTTTTTCTGACAAATTAGACATTTACAGATCTGGCGGGAAAACCAACACTATAAATATGGAATTTAGTGTTTTGTCGTGTTTATCGGGTCGTACCGACTATACCTCGAACGAGGATGGTGGACCTAATAAGCACAATTACAAAGAAATTGTCGTGTTTACTTGAATGCACCCAGCCAAAGGACCAAATTGCGATCAGTAGAAATAGCACTGTAGGTTTACCGCTAGCTGATAACACACCACCATGTGCTCTCCAAATAACAATTTTATATGCCCGGTTGTTAAAGCTGCTCGCTCTCAGAGTTTGGTAAAAAACAAAATTCTTCAAACTGTGTGAAAGTAACATATTTTAGAACATATAGTCATATAAAAAAGTTCCAGTATAAATTCCTGTAAAGTATATGTGTAGATTTGAAATAATACGCAACCAAACAATAAAGCGTTGCAAACGCTTTTGAAATTCCAATATAAACATATACAGTAAAACCTCGATAACTCGAGGTCGCATGGGGATAAGTAAAATGCTCGAGTTATCGGGGTTCTCGAGTTATCCGAACTATGGAAATTTTACTGCTGTCAGATATTTTATGAACAACGAGTTATATGAGGACCTTTATGTTGAGGTCGGATTAATACATTTACAAAATATATTTATTACCTTTCGTACTTATTTGATAAAATCCTGTTACTTTTGTTTGCATTCACGTACAATCAGAGTAATGACTATTTGACAACTGATTAATGGAGAAGGCGGGGCAATGTTACTTTACTTCGTCCGGTGTATTTACGGGTCACTTGGGGTTTTCCTACTGTTTTCCAATAATGCCAGGCGACTAATATGCTAGACAATTTAGGCCTTAGCTTAATTTGTTTGCAATTAACTCAATAGCGAATAGTGATTATTAACTCACACCCGTTGTCGTATAGGCACAGCACCGGTGAATCGGTATAACACATCACATGTGGCATTTTCAAGAAACGCATAACAAACACGGTTCAATATGTTTTTTTGTAAATGTCATCCGAGACAGAGTTAAATAAAGAAACACATGACAGTTAAAATCATTTTAATCGCTCAACAAATTTATCAAAATATAAATAAAGATCGTTATATGCAGAGGCAAAAGATAGCTATGAAACAGCTTTGAAACAAAGAAAAAGCACATTTCTTTCAGTTAGCGTAGAGGTTATAGAAATCAAACGAAATAATATGCAGTTTGGGATTTTCTCTCAAGCTTTATTATCAAAAGCCTACTCAGACTCAAACTTTTCATCTCATCATTACGTTCTCGTAATTAAAAACTCGCAAACATGACTTTCTTTATTTTCTTCTTATTCAATAAAAGAAGACAATTTAAATGTGCGAAAAGTATTCTATACACTTCGGCCACTGGACAGCCGATTAATCGATAATTAACGAGAACAATCAATTAACAAATAATAGAAGTTTTTCACATGACGTGTCAAAATAATGATGCGCCATCGGAGGTGAGAAAAATCTGATAATCGGTGACCTCGAGTTGCCGGAGGTAATTTAGTAAGAAATCTACCTGGCGGGACCACAGGTGTTCCTCGAGTTATCCGGGGTTCTCGAGTTATCGATGCTCGAGTTATCCATGTATTTTCTGGTTAAACATATAGGCAAAATTGCCGGGACCGACAGGAGTCCTCGAGTTATCCGGGGTTCTCGAGTTATCGATGCTCGAGTTAACGAAGTTTTACTGTAGTATGTTATTTTTGGAAAAAATAGAAATTTCAACGGCAACTGAGAGCGAGCAGCTTTAAAAGGGCGGATATTAACAAGTAGTTCTGTTGAGTAACATGTAGTGTTTTTCGCCTAGCATGTGCACACATTCGTGTGTAATAAAATAAAAACTGAAACAATTTCTTTCGAAGTCTTTTTTCAAACGGTATCGATAAAAACTAATACCAAAATTAACATCACGACAACAAACATATTCGTTTTAGTAAAGCAACATTATAGAAAAGACATTATTTTAGTATTATTATGTAAATAAAAAAATATGCTTTTTATGTGTTACGTTAGTGATTTTTCAAAGCTGTGTCTGAAGAACTCAAAATAAAACTAGAAATTCATGCGCTCAATTTACCTAAAATTGGCTCATAAAATTGACATACGCCAGCACGTAATAACACCAGAACGACAATTCTAAGGCGCCGAAAACAAAAGATTTCTGCAATTTGGAAACTGAAGCTGTTGATTGTTTTTATACAAGGACATAAAATTTCCTTACAGCGCAGTAGCTATGTAGAATATTAAACTACTCAGTTTGTTAAAATTATAAAACACATTTGTACAATGCATAATATTAGCTCTACAAACCGACATTTAGAAGAGACGAACAACATTTGATTTTTTCCTCAACTTGATACAGTAAACTCCGTATATAACGAATGTGTTCGTTATATCCGGAGTACGTTATATCCATGTAACATTTCCGTATTTTATTTAGAAGAAAAGAATGGATACAGAAAATTAGTTTATTCGGAATTTCTCTATATTTGGTGTCATCGTATACGGAATTTAAGGTATGGTGTTGTATTTTAGTTTATGTGATACGGTCAGATGAAAAATGTTATGTTAATAGAGTTCAACTTTTTTTCACTACCTTTGAAAACACATAAGACTCCAAATCCATAATTTTGTTGTAGATTCATCTTGGGAAGATATATTATACATGCTTTCTATGTTTTTCTTTCTGTTTTACTGACTATCATTTTGCCCAACGTACATTGTACAAATATTTGGTAAATCAACACAGAAGCCCTCGAGATTTCACACCCTTCAGTACAATTTTAAAATATTTCAATGTTTCGAATTTATTCTTATATATATATATATATTTTTGCATATTCTTCCTGTGGCTTTCTGTTCGGTTGTGAAAGTGTTTTGGAATGTATAAGCTGATACTCAATTTGTAAACCGGCGAATAGTGTGCGCATGTTGCAGTCAAATAGACTTTGGTAAGCAGAATATAGGGTTTTGCGACTGTACATTTGTATTTACGGGTTGTAATATCGAGGTCAGTGCATTAGAGTGAGTATTATTCTATCGAAATAATTGTTATATGCTAGTTCACTGTATTTTTGCCACATTTGCCAAAATCGGATTAGATAGAAGTGCCAAACGTTGACAAACCGGCATCAGTCCTAGTGGCAAAAAACTCTTTGTGGTTTCTGTTGAAAACGACTTGTCTGAACATATTTTCGTAACTAATAATTTTTTCACATACAGAGTGTGAAAACAAGAAACAAAGTAATTTCCTTTGAGTGTTTTATAATTTGACAACCATACCGTGTATTGCCCAGGTAATGGATGTAGTGCCTGCATGCAACAATCAACTTCACATGCAATTTGAAACTTGAGACAATTCAAATATTCAGTAATGCAGAGCTATTAAAACATTTTATTTTATAAAAACGTGGTAATACAAGTTAAAGAAGAATCGCCATCATGTATGAGTTGTTTAGTATGAATGTTGGATAATTGTTATTTGAAGAAAATCAAAGTATTGGGAAATATATTTCATGTTTATCACAAATTTACTGAAAGAAACAATTGTCAAATGCAGGAATTGAAATATCATTATTTGTTGTTGTTGTGTTTTTTGACATACTACATGTACTTATTTCCTGAATGTAAATGTATATGCTATTCTTCACTTAATTTCTGTTTTTCCATAACTCTTTGTTATGTAGGGTGCCTACATATTACGAGGTTATATACGGCGTTCTTAAACAATGCCCCCGCACACACCTACATTTCATGTAGGTTAATGTGATACTGAAGCAGCAGGGTAGAACTTTATTATGGTGTAAATTCACCGGATAATGTACGGATTAGAATAAGTAGGTTCTCTAATAGTAAATTCTTTCGCGTGATTTTTAAATAAGCGCTGTGGGAACTTCGCGAAATAAGCGAAAATTAAATATTTCGCGTGATTTAATATAAGCGCAGTCGAAAATTCAAGAAATAAGGGAAAATTAAATCATTCGAGCTATTTTAAATAAGCGCAGTTGGAAATTCGCGAAATAAGCGCAAATTAAATCGTCGCAAATATTTCCAAAGTAACAGTATCTTAACCCGTTCATTTACATTGTCAACGTTTATAAGCATCCCCCATTTATCTGTGTTCACAGCCTTTCAATCGTTATCACATAAAATGCCCAGGTTTTCCGTAAAATAGCGATCGAAGAGCGTGTAGTTTGTATTGATAGGAACCGACGTTGAATGTATGTGGCAGGTAGAGTAGGAATATCACTTTTTATCATTGTCTAGTATGTTCGTTACATAAACTAGAGATCGGAGGGAATCAACGCTGAATGTTTACTAAATGTAAAATGTGACATGTCAAGTCGAATCTGCTACGATCCTATTTCCGTCAAACCTGTGTCAAAGACCCTCTCTGAAAACAGATCACCATGTGAATAAAGACCAGCAGGGAGATCTCAGTATACTTTTCATCTAGAGTGTAAACACCTGTGAATGAAGACCATCTGAAAACATAGACCACATTTGTAGCTTCCTAACAGTGGTCTTTGTTCACAGGTTTGACTGTTTAAAGACATAAACAGCCAAACCTGTAAACACACAAAGACCACAAATCTGGTCTTTGTTTGCATGTGGTCTTTATTCAGAGGTGGTCTTTAACATAGATTTGACGGTAAGAGTTATAACTGTTATACAGTAGTAACTTTGTCGTCAAGTAACTCGAGTCACACTATGCAGTTTTTTAATTAAATTTAAACTGGGTCTGAAATTGTTGAATTTAAAAATGAACTTTAATGACACTCTTTGTAAAACAGCTTGTAGTCTATTATGGAGTAATAAATAACCCTATTTTACCAACTGTGTCTATAGAAGAGTAAACAGTTGTGCTGATGATAAAAACGCAAACAAATTTCTACAATTGCATGCACGGTTAGAAAAAAATCATGCAAAATATACCATATTCTGATACAGTATTACCTCCCTTTGAATTGAATATAAAACAATATTGAAGACGACACTTGACATATCGATAGACCGGGTCGTACCGCATATATACCTCGCCCGAGCGTGATGGACCTAATAAGCACGTATACAAACAAAAAGACACTTGACATGACATTGCTGATTTTTCAAATGGAATTGTGAGTTTCCATTTGTAGCTTTGACATTGGTATGTTTGAAGTCGATCCGTCAATATATTATGGAGACATAACTATGGCTTTGAATCCCTATTGGATTATTTACATGCATTTTAACTGCCTAAACTTTTACCTATAACGTTATGTCGTTGACTTTAGTATGTATTTTTTGACGTCTGGAAACTGTTCTCCTGACTTTTATTAATTATTTAAAGCAGCTCGCTCTCAGATTTTGATGAAACAAAAAAAAAAACAAGCTTCTTCGAAATGTTTGATATAAACACATTTTCCATTATAAATTTCTGTAGTTTTGAAATGATATGCTACCAATTTATTCGAGCGTTGTTAACACTTTTGAAATTCCAATATAAATATTTAGTGTAACGATGTCGTCAAAACCAGGCTCACCAACATTTTCAACAGATTTTCTCAAATTGCAATGTAGATTTTTACTTTTGTTGTTGATTCTAGCCATTACTTTTACATTCTATGTTTTAGTATTATCATTCTGGAGAAATTATTTTTCACATGAAACTGTGAACGAGCAGCTGTAGAAATGTATACACACTTACCGTATAATTGTTCGATCTTTGATATCTGACTCCGCTTCTGGGGGTACCCTTTGACCACAAACAACTTTTAGCCTTGTCAACAAAATGAGAACAAAATATAGCACCGACATGATGAATATAATCCGTATTCCACGCTTTTCCATGCTATAAATGATTTTGCAAAAATATATCTAGTATGTGATTAAAAAAATATAAATATTAGCAGAATATCGATTTTTAAAAATGAAGCACAACAATGTTGTCTCTGTTTTCAAACATACACTCTTTAAAATCCGTAGTCCAGAGTTTTGTGCAAACACTAGACATTTATTGTTTAAACATCATTGTTAAACAAATACATCAGGAAAGTTCAATCAGTAATTCCATTTGCTAGCAACATTCTATCGCTTTGACAACGACAGTTGTCAACTAAATATTTCCAATATCGTCTGCTGTACTATATTCAATACATCATTACCTCACTGAAGTTAATGCCGCAATGTTCTTGTAGCACACATGGTTTACGAAGTATATATTTAAAACGATTGAGTTTTATAATTTCACAGATGAAACTTTCACTTAAATTAGACAACATCGAAAATACAGTGCAGCACACGACACAGTGCAGCAGACGACACAGTCGCAGTGTGACAAACGCAGTGTCACGTACATTGTGACAAGCACAGATTAGCACACACACACTGGTACAGACGCCGCGTCACAAATGCATTTTCATGGACAAGGTGCCAAGCACACAGTGGCAAAGACACAGACACATTTTCACAGACAATATGACACAAACACGGTGGTACAGATGAAATGCCACAGGACGCAGTGCCACCGATGCAGTGTAAAACACACAGTGTTACGGACAAGCTAGCACATAAACAGCGATATAGACAACGTATAACATACACAGCTGCAAACACGCAGTGACACATACACCGTATTGATAGCAGACACACTGTCACACACAAAGCGACACAGCCATAGTGCCACAGACACAAACACAAAGTTCACTCGAGCCCATGTGCAACAAAAATGATTATAATTTATTTCCAGTATGTGTCTTTTCCCATACAGAAAGGCCAGATTATCTATAACAGTTACTACGTATTGTTTCATAAATTACATTGAAAGGATGTACGCCTCAACTATTGTTTGAAACTCTAGCTTCTTGTCGTTGCTATAGCGATGAAATCACGTGTAACGGCCCAATATTCATAAATAGCAATCAATTATGAAATGTGCCATTCGGCTAGGTGCATGTATATAGTGGCATATATGTTTGTTTTTTCTGTCATCAATGTAAATTATGTTTCTATTTAGGGTAACGCATGACCAAAGCTGAAGTTTCATTCAACAAAATCGTCAACGGTTTGTATCATTCACATCCTATTTTGTAAGTGCTTAAACCTATTTATTCTTGGCAGGTCTCACACTTAAAATCCTTCCCGGTCTTCAATGTTTGAATAAACTGACAGGTTGGGATAACCCAATTACAAAAATTGTTATTACCTTTTTGATATTGTTCTCAGCTTTACAGATATTTGAAAACTACATCTGTTTCAATTTTATAGCCATCACACAGCAAATATAATAACATTAAATAAATTTGAAGACAAAAGTCTAATCAATTTGTCACGAAACGTTTTTGGTAAAAAGGCTACCACAAGCTGTAATATAAGCATCGTTGAAAAACTGAAGACAGACAAAACCGTTTATTACGAATAATGACCTATTCCTTCTGGTTATCATTGGTACCATCAAATATTTCGCTATGTTGGTTTTGCGAATGAAAAGACCTGTCCAACAATGTTAAGCTTCTGGTTTTAACTACTTTCTAAACATACTAAAACAGATAAGACGTTTGAAGATTTACGTGGATATTTTTGTAACTTTTCTATAAGCGGTATGTTATGTAAATCAACACTTAGATAAGATATAATCTACTCCACCGAGTTTGCATTTTATGTTGAGTGTAGGTGAGCTTCAAGTTAAAACGTTGGCAGCCTTTGCATGTCTGGTCTCTTTATGGCATGACTTTATCTTTGATTTCCTGTCTGCATAATATTTCAATAAATCTCCTGGGAATTTCATGAAACATTAACTCACTGCCGTTCAGATAACAGAAGTTACTGTAAAAACGAGCTGAATTGCAGAACACGCAGACCAAACCGCTTCCCCGTGTATAAATTCTTTTTTAATTTCAAACTACAGTAATTTGTCCACAAACGAAATGATTTATGTACTAATATACACAAAGAAAAAAGTTAAGCACCCACTGAATTTTTTAGAGTGACTTATCTAACGGATCTTTATCATAAAAACACCGTCAAATTGAGCTAGGGAAGAAGAAGGTAATCCGTAACATCAACCCTCTGGCAATCAGAAAAAATTGCAAAACTGTAAATTTATGTTTGGATTTTCAGGTCATATTGTTGAACAATCAACGGAGGATGTTTTATCCGAAATCAAAAACACATTTAAGTATGAAACTGCAGAGGTCATAGGAAGATTTAAGGTGGCGAATTAGAGTAAAAAATGCAATTTAGAGTCTTCAGATGGCATCCGTACTTCATACGTTCAGTAGCAGAGTACACCTTCACTGTGCCTGGGTTACCACCCTGACCCTGACTATTCTGCTTCCGGATGAACCTCGGATCTTTTTAAAGACAATCTGCTTACACTCGCAGTGCAAAACTTATTGCAATTCGTGCAGAGGGATGCTGTTATGATTTACAGCATTTTTCCTTCTTTTATTTGAAGATGATTTCATGATACAATTTTTTTAAAGTCACTATATAACTTTCAGGGGGCGCTGAACTTTTTTTCTAGGTGTATATTTAACACTTAATGGTGTTATGAAAATAATATTTCGTGTTAAATTATATGTATATAAAAAAAAAATTATCAAGATCATTTACGATTGTCAGAAACCGCTGAGTTACTCAAATGAATCCATTTTATGAAATAAAAGGTGTCAAATCAGTGAGTGCCATATACCACAGGTCCATGGATTTGGATATTAACCGAAATTACCAGTCAGTATTTATTCTGTTGTATGACCATTGTTTGCATATTCTCACAACATATTCAGATCACCTTGAAGCTCCATTATCATAAGTATTGCAATTATCCTAATGATGTTAGTCGTGGAGGACTGTTCTAATTGTCCAGCCACTGAGATTGCCAGTTGTCTCTTTGAGTTGTCCTTACATTTGTTTCGCCTAATTCCAGCAGATAATAAAACCCAGTGTCGTCTTTTTGTATATATGATATACATGTACATATATTTTATGATATGTCTTAATCATGAGTGTTTGTGGTAGAATATGTGTTTTTTTCATTAGGAATCATTTCATCTAAGACGTTAAATAGATTTATATATCATTGCCGTTACAAAGTGCAAGCAGCATGTGCATCATTATTTTATATCATCGTTTTGTTAATGCTTTGTCAATATAATTTCTTAAGAAGGCCACATTGAAATTTTAGATATATGCATGTTTATGTGTGTTTAAATGTGTACCCTTCTTTAAATAAAGATATTAATATTATTATTATTACCATTATTAGACTGAGATCATTGGCTTTGCTATCATACAAACAAAACCGGAATAAACTTGATACAATGAATGTTTGGTACACAAAGTCGTGTGCTTGTATAAATGTCATACTATTCGATTTTACACAGCATTTTGCCACGATTCGCTATAGATGAGACATTGCCTACTTATTAGTTTCATTTGCCGTGCCTGAATATGTATCCACGCGCTATGAATTGTATGAACGGTCTCTGACATAATATGGCGACCCTGTTGTTCCAAACTTTAACCGACTGCATGTTAAGCTAACCGTTGATTAACGTAATTAGCACATTTAAAAAAAATAAAATTCCAGCTGAAATAGGTGTGTATGAAAAGGGTAGAAGAAATAATAACTTTTGACCCAATACAACAAACTTTTCCTGCTACCAGTCAAATTTTACTTTCCAAATTTCTTTTCCTATTTTGACTGGGAGAGTCAATTTAAGAAATAAACAAATGCATGTCGGGTTGCCTCCTTCCACTGCTGAGCAACCTAATTACACAAGGAGATCACGCCAAGGAAGGATAATTTTTTATTAGTCCTTTTCTTTAATTTCTAAAGCACAAACTTCATATTCATGCGGCTTATCATAAGTTTACACTTTAAATGCATAGGTACCGAAAATTGCTTTTAAAAACTGTCACCAAAATCACTAGTCGTAGATGAGCTAATGTCACTTTAACTGAACGCAACAGTAGCGAAATTTTGCTTGAAGATTTTTTAATCTTCATTTTCTTGAGTTCAAAAAATTGTTTTAATACGTCTTTTAGACTGTAGAAATGTTACCATTATAGTTAATCCACTGTTAGCTTAATCATCGGTTAAACTTTCGAACAACCGGGTCCTGGATATTGGCTTAAGTCAATGCCAGTTACTCTAGAGACATTGGTACCACCGTCCTGAGAAGTTTGTCTTCTAGCTTAGCTTTCCTATCGCAGCTCCAATGGTGTTTTAGCCAAGGGAAATAATATAAATATTAATACCACTTATAATTCGTAGCATTCAAAAAAACATTTTTTCTAATATTTTTTTTCTAACATCTTTGTTATAATACCATGACATATACAACCGTCTAACTGTAAATCTGCATTTTTTAAAGTACAATCTAGATTTAAACTCTGTTTTGCCATGTTGTCTGTTTTCAAGCTAATTTTATACAGTCTTATCTTGATGTAGCTTGAAATAGACTCTTGAAGAATTTGGATTAAAATAGTTGCTATAAAATCATTCCTAAGTACAATTTGAAGTGAATAGCATCCGCCGCGATAATGATAATAAAATGAACCTTAAAGTTTAATTTTTCATGTTGCAGCTTTTGAATGTAAAGTGAAAAGCACAAAATGTTAACATCTGGAGTTATTTTAATAAGATGGCAGTTTAAAACAATTTTACGTCATATGAAATTTCAATTGAGTTTCAATTGATAATAGTTAAAAGTACGAACCCTATCAGAAGATCTTTATTCAATTATTGAAGAATTTATTTCAGACACAAGACAAAGTATTATTTAATGATTAAAACAGCAAATTCTTCATTATTAAAAACAGCATGTTCTTGAATTCATAAAAGTGGCGCGTTTTTAATTATTAAAAACAGCATGTGCTTGAATTCACAAAAGAAGTGCGTTTTCAATTATTAAAAACAGCATGTTCTTGAATTTATAAAAGTAGCGCGTTTTGCAATTATTAAAAACAGCGTGTTCTTGAATTCATAAAAGTGGCGCGTTTTCAATTATCAAAAACAGCATGTTCTTGAATTCATAAAAGAAACGCTTTTTCAATTATTAAAAACAGCATGTTCTTGAATTCATAAAAGTAGCGCGTTTTTCAATTATTAAAAACAGCATGTTCTTGAATTCATAAAAGTGGCGCGTTTTTAATTATCAAAAACAGCATGTCCTTGAATTCATAAAAGAAGCGCGTTTTCAATTATTAAAAACTGCATGTTCTTGAATTCAAAAAATTCAGCCGCGTATTTCACACGTGATTATTCGGTAAAAACAGCATGTTCTCGTGACGTATTGGCACATAAAAGTAGCACGTTTGACTTCAATTTTTAGAAAGACAGCGTGTCTCCATTGAAAATTCAATAAAAAGAGTGGCGCGTTTGGGAGGCATCAATTATCAAATACAGCCTGTTCTTGAATGTCATAAAAGAAACGCTTTTCAATTATTATCCAAAACAGTCCAATGTAATTGACATTCATAAATTAGTGGCACGTTTTTCAAAGTTATTAAATACTGCATGTGCTTGAATTCATAAAAGTGGGTTCCGTTTTTTGAATTACTTAAAAAACAGCATATCTTTTATTTCATAAAAGAAGCACGTTTTCAATTATCAAAATACAGCATATGCTTGAATTCATAAAGGTGGCGTTTTTCAATGATTAAAAACAGCATGTTCTTGAATTGTTTGTTGTTCGCTCGATTTTAACACGGGTAATTGTAAGTGTGTCTTTTACGACTATTCAGTATTTTGACTTGCAATCAACACAGTACAGATAAAGGCGTGGATTTTCTGTATCTTAAAACCAAACAGTTTAAAACACCTATTAACGAACTAAGAGTAAAATGACGGTATTTAGTTTAGCAAATTTCCAACAATTATTAATAGAATAGTTTTGAAAATAATTCTTATTTCATTAAAGATTCGAACTTCGATTTACCGCTTTCCGTTGTTATTATTAGTAGTTACTGTATTAGTAATATGTTGGTTGACTTTTGAACGACCACTGTCAAAGTTTGATTTGATTTGATTTGAAGCAAATTTTATTAAGGTCCGTCCATAAGAGAAACTATATTAGCTTGTTATTGTGCATGAGACCTCGCTATGTCTCCCACCCTATCAAAAGTGTTTTTCTGTGTTCGAAATAGGAGAGATTTACCTGACTGCAATTTCCAGCCAGTTTTTGTCAAAGATTGAATTTGATTGGTTGCCAAAATAAGGTCAATCACGGCAGGGTTAAATTGACCCACTATCAAAGTCTTTCCAAAGATAACTTATAGATATAGTACACATGCTATTCTATTTATAGATGATAGAGCTTGCCGTACTGCCCCGATAAAATGATATTGAATTATTCTAAATCAAAAGTGGCCTTCCACGGACCTTCCACTTACAAATATGCTTTAAGAAATCTCTCAACATATTCCATAACCTTTTAACCAATGAAAATGCATAAATATAGCGAGTCATACAATAAATTGAAATAGCCACAGAAAATAAAATATGTAAGTGCATATACAGTGATATAGATTAAGGAGACAGGGTATGGTGTACCATGCACCTAAGCAGTTAAAGTGCAATATGAAACAATCTAAGATTCTTCGGAATTTCAAAGAATCGTTTGTCTTGAGAAAAAGAGGAAATTCCCTGTGGATTATTTTTAAAGAATTGATGATTGAATAAAAGCTTTTAAAGTAGCTGATTGCGATAGGCGATTTGTCTTAATTAAGATTACTGCTACAGAATGCCTTATTGTGCAGTGTTGTAACATCATATTTAACATTTACTTTCAGTGATTAAGTATCATTTGTTACTAAATAGGGTTTGGCACAAAATAGAGGGACCATGTAACTGTCTTTAGAAACGGAAATTTATTTGCCTTCGTTCTTCCTCTGCAGCTGTGTTTATCAATTAGTGTCGAGTGATTTCAGCCGTTCACCTTTCTATATCCTTTCTATTTATATACACTCAATACAGTGTTGAATAGAAAGATATATGTATGTCACATTAGAGAATCTTTGATACTAATTGAATGATCTGACTACCAGTTCCGATTTTACTTGATCACAATTAGTAGGTAATGATTCGCGCACAAGTCACGTTTTTGTGCAAGACGCGATTAGCCATATGTCTATCAAAACGGCATGCCAGTACATTTGTAATGTTTAGAAAAAAATAAAATGATATACAACAACACAGAAAATCCAAATTTTGATTTTCAAAACCGTTTTTTCGGCACCGATTAAAATACTTTGATTATTTCATGTTGATCAATACGCTTTTTTCATTATAAGTAATTAGTTTATAAGTAATTAGTAGACATATTGAATAGATATATACTTTATTGTTGTTATTGTTGTTGTTATATTCATCTAAATACATGTAAAATAAAAAAAGATCTAAACACACTATTTAACACAGACAGTAACAATATGCAGACCTACAAGTAGCTATTTACATTTTTTGATAACATCTGCAATGATCGAAATTGCGTTTAACCATTTTAAAGCTTAGCAGGTGCAAAGTGAGCTTGCCAAGGCATTTTTGTTCTGCGTTAGTAGTGCACCCGAACTATGAAAAGGCAAATGATATCCGCCCAAAATTCGTTGTTGAAATGTATTTGAAATAATGATGTGCACCGATATGTCATTGCAAAAAGTTGTTGACGTAAATACGCTTTCGCAAACTCTTTTTTTCTTTATGGTTACCATGGGTACTGCTGATATTACATGGAAAATCATAAAATAATGATGCCAAATTGTTTATAGAAATGAACAAATACTGCCAGATGTATTAAAATATAAATTAGAATTTAAATTTACGTTGAGACATCATTTAATAAGCCGTTTTCTATAGGTCAAAAGTTCAGCTTTAATCATATTTCCGTTCGTCTGTCTGTCTGTCTCTCATCCGTCGGTCTGAAATCTTGATCATGTGATAATTCAACAATGCCTTAGCTTTGTTAGGAATTGAAGTCTAGATACAGGACAATAGAGTGTCTGATTATCTTGCTTATTTATCTATATTTGACAATGTTGTGGTTGCTATGTCTACAGAATGGAAGTGCATCAAGCAAAAATTAACAAGACACGAAAGTAAGTTTATAGATTACGCTCTGCTTACATAAGTCTCCATTTTGTTTTAAAGTAATATTCGATTCAACATTTTTGTAATTGCTTCAGTCGCACTAGCTTTCCTAACATTTATTTAAAGTCGATGCATAAATATTCCTCAAGGAGACATTCAATTCGAAATTTAACATCGATGAATGCATTATAACAACTTTTAATGAAGTGTCTCGAGAATAGAGATTCGTTGGTTTCCGGAATATTTTGCTCTGAGAATATTAAAAGCAAAACATACATGCACAGATTGTCCGTTAAGAATTGAAATAAGAAATTTTTTGGAACTAATTTAAAAGCAGCTAGGTTAACGCCAGTGTTTAACGTAGAGAGGAAGGCGCCAATACATTTTGTTTGAGTTAAAGTAGAGACGGGTGTGAATATCTTCAAAGGCATTATGATGTCAAACACATTTTGTTTCATTCCCATTTAAACATCCTGTCTTACAAAACATCAGTTTTCAGTTAATTTGATATATGTACTGAGTGACTGAAATGAAAATTTCATTATAAAACTATAATTATGTACCAAGCTATTCTGTCAAAGGAATTTAGAAAACACTTGGTATAATAACTAAGACGTAAAAAAAGATTTGCCTTTAAGGAGGGATACTTACTTTTACCCACAATTCTTCACTGTGCACTCACTTTTGTGTCCAAGTGCTCATATTGACCGTAAACAGTTCCTTTAGCAATCAGATAAAACAATTTATGATTTGTAATAATTTTCAGTCTGAAAACTATTAGTAATGCATAAATAATAACAACTTGTCAAGTATAGCAATCAAAGACATATAGTTCTAGGGCATCGTAACTGAATTACGCGAATGATTACATAATTGAATTACTCAACGAATGATCAATCATATTATTTGAAATTGAAGTTTGCAAATCAAATATGAAAGAAGACAAATCGCGGAAACTATAAAAGTCAAGTCGCTGTAATGTATACGTTAGTGCTCGTTTTGATGCATTAACGAAAATAAACTGATCAGCCGCGGCACATCCCTAGTGTTTAAAATCAGCACTGTTCCTATATTAACTGACTTAGTATATCATTATATGAAACACCTCAGTCGTTAAAAAACTTAATATAATTCCTGATGGAGCCACCTTGGTGCAGTGGTAGCGCGTTCGCTTCAGATCTACTGATTCGATCCCCACCAGCGCAAAGGTAGTGGTGGTGTCCTTAAGCAAGACACAGATAATTCCACATTTATTACCCCCTTCTCTCTCTTTCCCTCTTCGATGTTGATTCAATCTTGATTGAGTCTCGAAAGCGATTGATATAAGTAGTCAGAACTTCTTTCACAATCAATATTAAAATAAATTAGTATAGATAAAAAACTATTTTCATAAAATTGCAGCAGTTTTAAATAACCAAGCTCTTTATGAATCGATAATTTTATCTTTGATTTACTGACTATTTAATATCACTACAACCTGCCGACATACTACACGAAACATTAGCTCATTGTTGTTCGGATTAATATTTGCAAAAGGTGAACGTTTCTATTTAACATGGCGTTGGAATACAGACAGGCCACAGATGTCTTATGAGCTAGGAAAATTAAAACGGATGAACACACTTATCCTGAAGTTGTGGAAAGATTAAAACTGAAATATAAATGATAAAACAACCCAATATATACTAGCAAATTGAAATTAAATCACAGTAACTATTGAGCGTAAATTCTGGAATCGGGGTTATGCATAGAAAAGAAACTTGAAATATATATTTGTAGGTTTTTGTTCTCTGACTTTGTGGTTTTGCCTTATATGTTGTATGTGTAACAATTTTAAAGCTGCTCGCTCTCAGATTTTAGTTAAAAAAATAAAGTTCTTCAAACTGTATGAAAATAACGTATATACGAACATATAGTCACATAAAAAGGTTCCAATATAAATTCCTGTCACGTATATCTGTAAATTTCAAATAACACGCTACCAAATATTAAAGCGTTGCAAACGCTTTTGAAATTCCAATATAAACATATAGTGTAGCGGTGCCGTAAAACCAACATTTTCAATCGACTTCTGGAAATTCCTACCTAGATTTTTGCTTATATTATGATTCAAGCCTTTAGTTTTATATTTATGTAATGGTGTTTTTCTTAAATATTTTTTCAACGGTAACTGCGAGCGAGCAGCTTTAAAACGTAA
>JAFMSR010000009.1:8685603-8990603 GCA_022818135.1 Saxidomus purpurata
TTTTTATGAAACTCTGGTCAAATGTTCAACTCCTCAAGAAAATTTGTAGAATTTACTTTTCAATTTTTATCCGGAGGTCAAGCAATAATCACCTGGCAGAGAGAAACAGCTCGTGGTCAGTGCTAATGTTCCATATCTGATTTTATTATCTAAGATCAAATGATACTGAGAAATACACTCTTGGGTTAATTGTCCTTTGTAAGTTTGTGTGAATAAACATTGATTATTACTGATTAATAAAATTTGGTGTTGTAAGGAATCTTGTGTCAATTATAAGAAATTTCAAGTACAATGTACATAGGCCTAATTATGCAACTGCAAACCATTTTCTTCAGCATGAAATGATACCTAGGTCTATGCTTGGCATAACTGTTAGAAAAAATATTTTAGTGCAGTGGAGCCTGTAAGCTCAAATCTCAGTGAATTTACTTTTACTAAAATGATCAAAATAAATGCAAATTATTTTAATCTTTGAAAATATAACTTTAGACAAAACATCTCTTTACTTGTATATTGTTATTGTATTTCTGTACGGCTGATGCTTTTTGTTTATGAAAGGAGTCCCTGAAAACAATTAGTTTTAAATCAAAGAATTAATTGAGATAAAAAAGAATAAATTTGGAAACGAATTTTGCCAGAAATAGCAGTAGATAATTATCAAAGAAAAAAAATGTTATTGCAAATAGTAGTGCAGTTTTAGGGCTCAAGCCCTTTACAAATGTACCAATCTTACACAGAATATCACACTGTAATGGACTTTTAGATGCTTACAGAAAATTCATTAAATCGTTAAATCTCAAAATACCAGCCCATGAATGACAAAGATACAGTCTAGATAGGGACAGGAAGTAAATTCCTCATCCTTGTTTAGTCTTGCAGCCTAGTGAAGTTGGCACCGTGGCACATAGTTTCCACACATTCCCTGTTTATCTCGTGAACCTTGCATTTGTAGTTTTCCTTCGGCCCGTAGAATTGAGCCCCATATCCCAAAGTTTCACTAGTTGCAAATTTAGCCGCGTGCCGCTGTCTTGTATCCTTGCGCATTCTGGAAAATCCGTCTTTAGGTACCCTGACACAAGTTAAGCCACAGGCCCCGACCTAGTGTCCTTGCGCACCCCGGTTAACCCGTACTCCGTTGGTCCCCGCAGACTCGTAAAATTAGCCTTTAATTCCCTAGTATCCCTGAAGCCCCTATTTACGGCGTGTCCCAAAGTTTTCCCCGCAGGTCCGTGAGATAAGCTCCATATCCCGTTGTATCAAGATGGACCATGGTAACACCGCTTCCTGAGGTGTATCCTCAATACTAGTATCAGCAAAGCCCGTGAAACTCGAGGGGACAAACGCAGAGGCAAAGCAACATGAGGCTGTCTTGATACTGAGACAGGGTTTTAATTGTTTGTGGTTGCGGGAATATCAACAAAGTCGTGTACCCAGATACCCTGTTGATACTAGGTGACACAAAACTAAACTCATCGCTACTCGGGAATATTCATATAGGCAATGTAACAAAAAGCTGCGCAGATGCTTCGGGACATGGAGCTGACAGAATACTGAAAGAAGCTTTTAAGTTATGGTCAAATTGATGACTTAACAGTTCAGAGTTACCGGGATTTCATTCTTTAAATTTTCAGAGTAATACTATAGAAAGGTTGCTCATCTTCCTTACCAATTCACTGCTGCCTAATAGTTTTATGCCAATGCAGGTTTTCTCATGTTAGGGCTCAAATTTAATGATGTTTTCTGAAACAAATTGCCAAGGAATAACCGATTATTTCACTGTACAATAACCTGATTTATTTTGAGTTAAGATTTAAAAAAATAAGTTCCGGTGTGTGTATGCAATCCTTATGTAAGTCAATCAGTACCATTCCAGAAACAGCAAAATCATGGCATCACTACTACAAAATTAAACTTTCCATTTGTTCATTGAGCTTGTTATTCAATGCTTTTTTATGATCCTCTCAGTAAATTCCTGGCTGGTCAGTGAAAGGGCATTTAGCGGTTGTTCTGACTGTACATGGGTATTTAATTTCTCTTTCCTGTCAGATTGCACAAGGCTAGATGATCAAGCCCTGTTATAATAAAAGGCTGAAAGCATTTTGCTTGGAGTTTAATGCGATAAATAATAATATAGTCAGGTGGCGAGGCTATGAGAGGAAGTGCAGTGTACAAGAACTATAACTCTATATCTTGAAAAATTAATGAGCGTTTAAGGTATCTTGTTACTACTTACTTCTTCAGTTGATAAAGCTGTCTTTGGGGGGTATTAATCTCATTGAATGAAAAGTCTAGTGTCAGTGAGTTTTTAGGCAGAAAAACGAACACACAGTGATTTGCAACCATAAAATACAGTTATTTTGACACTTCGCAGAATAACAAGTATCAAGTAAATGTTTATTGGCAAATCGGCATTCATACAATACATGTGGCCGTTTAACAAATAAGAAGTACAGATGTCCAAAAATTGATACAAAATAGTAACTATCGAACAAAGAATACGTATGTTAAGTGCGCCTACTTTCCCCCCTGTGTCTTTTCATTGATAATCGATTTAACTAGTTTGACACTGGCTCGAGAATTCATTGAAACAGCTTTCCTTAAATGTTGCAATGAATTCTCCGACAGAAACAAATTGAAAGTACTGACACTTCACAGAAGATAATTTAATTGAAATTTGACATCGTTGAATATGTTGTTACCACCACTAATGAACTGTTACGTAATAGTGATTAGATTGTTTCCAAACTATTAAATTTGCTCTAAGGATTTTAAAAAAACAGCACCTACGTAAACATGAATATTTTATTAGGATAGAGATGATCTGTTAGCATACTTGTATAGTAACAATATTTAAGATTCAATGTATAAAACTTCTGATTGAAGATGATTATCGAGCAAAAACGATTTTGAACTTAAAATAAGGGTATCCAGCCAATATCGAAGCAACTCCAAACATATTTACACGTAATTTACACAATATAATATCTACTTATTATTTCCTTCTCTAATTGAACATGTTGAGTTCAAATCCCATCCAAATCCAATTTTTAAAACCTTTTTGTTCAGCTTTAAAACCATTGTTTAAAGGGACATACCCTATAATTGATGCCGAATTAAACACCTCCAAAACCTGAATAATAGAATCTTTGGGAGTATTATAACTTAACCTAAAAGTTTCAGCTATGCATTGATAAAATCAGCGGTTTGAAATATACTGCAGTACCGTAAACCATTCAATAATCTATGTAGAGTTGTTGTTGTTGTACAATTAATGGGTGGACGCGATTTATTGTCGAGCCCGCTTGCGGTGAGCTCGACTTAGTTGTCACTTTTGGCGGTTCGGTGTATGTGCGTGCGTGCGTCCGTCCGATTTTGTCCGGACCATATCTTTTTCATGCGTGGAGGTATTTTGATGTTACTTGGCACAAATGTTCACCATCATGAGACAGAGTGTCATGCGCAAGAACCAGGTCCCTAGGTCTAAGGTCAAGGTCACACTTAGAGGTTAAAGGTCAAATTCAAGAATGACTTTGTCCGGACCATATCTTTTTCATACAAGGAGGGATTTTAATTTAACTTGGCACAAATGTTCACCATCATGAGAAGGAGTGTCATGCGCAAGAACCAGGTCCCTAGGTCTAAGGTCAAGGTCACACTTAGAGGTTAAAGTTCAAAGTCAAGAATATCTTTGTCTGGAGCATTTCTTCTTCATGCATGGAGGGATTTTGATGTTACTTTGTACAAATGTTCACCACCATGGGCTTCCCTTGTTTTTAGAATTACTTCCCTTTGTTGTTACTATAAATAGCTTATATTGTAACGTTTTTATTATTGGTCGTAGAGAAAAACCGAGACCACTTTTCTGTGGTACAACATGCATGTTACATCCAATATTTAGGTGTATGTTGACCCATCTCTACTTGGTAAGGAGTTAGCCCTTTTGTCATATGGTGGGCTCGACATGTTGCACGTGGGCAACTAGTTATAGAAAGCCTCTATATTGATTTATTTACATATGGTGCAATGAGGCATTTTTCGCTATAGGTTCTTCTCTGAAACTGTATTTATTTATCATTTTACGTTATTAATAATTGAACACATAAACTATGTTACGAGAATATAATCTGCTAGATGTATGTAGTGCCCCTTGAACATATATTTCTGCATCTTCATTCATATAATGTAATAAGGTTAATGTTAAGTAAAAAAATATGGTAAATTGAAATTGTCATATTTGAAAATCTAGACGGTAAAAGTCCATCATTCTTTGCCATTATAATATTAAGAATTGTATAAAGACAAAATGTGTCTGAGTGAAATTGATGTCTCATTCTTAAAATTTGCATTTTACTTTGACTTGTGTCCCCTTTACATTATATTATTATTTTTTTTAAACTCAAACGTCTACTCATTTCCAAAATCTTGAAGGAGTGAACATACTTGGAGCATAGACTGTTGTTTCGATTTAATGGACAAATAGCTTCGACTGAATCAAATCGAATGTTTGCCTACACTTTTTATTTTGTTTTGCGTTTACCGATTTTACAAACTAATTGATCAAAGTCGTTTGCTGTCAGTGTTAAGTGGAAAGTTACAATATGAGTACGACAGATATATTCGAAATTTCCATTTCTATGTGAAATCCGATATAAATACTATCTGTTTCAACAATAATGCAGCTATAAGCCCGTACTTGACACTTTCGTAAAGTCGCATTTATACTTACAAAACCTCTGTTAAAGCGTTATTGGGTGCTTGATACTGAATTTAGTTATTGTATAATTATTAAGCTGTCATTCGTACAGAGTTGGTATCGATTTGTGTTCAGCTTAAAACGACTTCAAACATGCAACTGTTCCATTGCAATAGTGATAGGTAAATACTTACAGCGCAATTGGTTTATGAATTTGGTAAAATGAATGAGCAGCTTACAAGCGTATATATCCAGCATTTGTCGACCCGGTCTTGACGAACATACACGAAATGCAAATTTACGAGAGCTCAACAATCCATAAATGATGTTAAAGAAAGTGAGAGTTCAATTTTATGAGGTATGGAAATCATTATTATTGACTGGTAAATCCGACAGGTTTGACAAGAACATTATACACAACAGCGAAGGGATTCGGAACAGTTTTTCCAGTCTACTCAAGTTAGATTGTCAATGGAAGGACAGCACCTGGTTTTGAAAAAAAAGTGTACACCGACACTGTTTCCTACAGAGAAACCAGCATTAAAGATACACCCATCATTTATCCTACAATAGAAGTAACACCAAATTGTGCTAGGCAGATACTAAATCTAAACAAACGCAGTCACTAACTGTCTGATAAAGTATATAACAAACTATTACTAATTGAACGATATTAGTATAGCTATGAAAACTGCATCCGGTACAATAGCTCTGAAACTTGGTAATTGAATTATCCGAATTAGTACTGGAATAAATTACTCGCCGAATAGTTAATCAAATTGCTTGAACTCGTAGCTTCTGTAATGAAGTTACAAAGTTCAAATCTAATCAGAGACAGGTCTATTCGCTGTTTTGGAGTTTCTGGGTTTTAAACAGAAAAAAAAATTAAATGACTGACTTTAGATGTTTGAAAACTGTAGTTATACTATCAATACAAAGTGCGGTGTCAAAGTTATAAATAGGAGTTGCATCATTACCACCCAGCGAAGTGGTTTTGTTTTGTACGTGACCTGTTTTTGTTTTACTGCGTACATACAGTATTTTCTGTTGTGTGGCACATGTTTATATTCTCACTACGTTAGTGTATGTTTTGTCATCTGATTGGAAGCGAGTACGTGGATGGTTATGTCATTCACTGCCAATCATCAATGAATAAATAAAACAAATCAAATAGTCGTAATATGGCCAATCTTAATTCTACTTTAACGAGCCATGCTTTATGACGTATCTGTATGTCTTAGTTATGTCATATCTAATGTTATAATATATATTATGATCAATGCATGTAGTCCTTGATTTCCACTTCATTTGCTCCAACTATTGCTCTGACTTCCAGTAGGACAAATAATTACAAGGTAAAGTAACAAAACTGAATTAAGCATTTTAAATTGATCCAGTAAAATTGTTTTCAATCTTTTCCGAAGTAATTATATTGTCTTCAATAAGTTCGTTCTGTCGCTTCGTTAAGTGGCATGTATCTATCAACATGTATCAGAATCACTGATATCGCCTTTCAAAAATCTATCAAAATGTTGGATGGTAAAGTTACTCAACTCACAATAATAACAAACAAACAAACATGTGTTTCTGCCATTGACGACCGTTTTCTTTAGAGAAAGCAGTGCTTAACTTGTCTGTTATATCAAACATGCAAGTAATAAATATGCGAAGCATATTTGCAATGACACTGCAGAAAGAAAAAGAAACGTTTTCCGACAGCATTGAATTTCGTTGTGTGAAACAGCAATATAAATATGAAAACAAATGCATAGAATCAACTTTGGTAACGACTAATTTGAACATGGCTCTGTTATAATTCTATCAGTGAATAAGTGAATTAGTTTTCTATGAATTATTCTGTGTACGAGTTTGGAATTGATCATCAGAGTAGAACCCTGTAATAGAAATCCATATTTAGGTGTTAGGGTATTAGTTAAATATACCAGGCTAATATTACCACAAAGCATCAGTAATTCGAGATGAAACAGGATTGAAATAGACATAGGATATTCTATCATTTTATGTTCATTGTGAGGGAAATATTAGAAGAAAATAATCCCTTACATCACGAACACCGTATTTTAAGACAAATATTTGTCAATGAATGTATCCAATTAAGACGTTTGATCTTGGTCTCAGGGATTAATAAAGCCTGAAGAATTCATTTAATACTTTGAAATCGTGTCTCATTTATTTATGTTCATGAAAAAGTAACAATGGCTAAATATGTCTTATTGTTCTTTCAGTTGATTTATACAGAACGACATAATGAGAAGAAGATATAATTTTTGCTTAGGCGAGAGAACAATTTAAATATATTTGTAAAAATTAACCAGCATAATCGCGTTAACATGTTAATTCATATTCAGACGAAATTCTATTTTTTTCCTGATACTTAAGTTATTTGGAATATTTAAAAAAATAGTCACTAAGACTTTTGTAATATTTGATTTCTGTCTCCATGACAACATTCTTTCCTGGCAAATGCTCTTTTTGAAAATGTAACTCGTCTGCCATTTTCAATAGGGTACAAAAGCTGACACGGAGTCTTAATGTTGTATTATATCAAGTTTGATGTAACAGTGTTGGACCTGTCGCGTTATTTGTTACATTGTTTTAGTGTCTTGATATCCGAATGATAAAATGCTCCTGGAAGACTTTTACTTACATATATCTTCTCAAAATTAACTGCAATACAATATACAGACTACGTAATATGTACTCGTTCACAAAAACATGATTCTAAAGTAAATAAGTCATTTACAGCTGTATACTTATTTAGTATACTTCTTTTCCATATAAAACTTTTATGAAATTGTCAGCCATGTCTGGACTAACGTGCAAAACGTATAAAACCCACATCAAACTCAGTCATGTATCGGTAAAGATAAAACAACGTATTATCACTGGATAAGTCAATTACTAACAAGTTATAGCATTCCAAAAGTTCCTTCTAGGGCACATCTGTCTATATATTTTATTGAAGTACAAACTACGACAGTCGAAGCAAATTCAGGCATTAGTATCTACAATATTTAATACTCCACGCAACTGTTACTACGTCACGCAAGATCTGCTTTTATATGGTCACATGATAAGTTCGCGCCAATACTTCCAGCAACAATATTAGCATATTTCTACGCTATGCAAACGATATGTAAATTAACATTCTTTCAGCCATTTGTCAAACTCATAATGCAAAAGCAAACGCATTGCCGGGCGATAACGTGCAATAATTTATTTTGTATATGTGTGCAATAGCTTACCTAGCCTAATTAATTTGGCGTTTCAGTGTGACCCTTTTCACAGATCTGATATTTTATTAGTGTCATACCATTTTGTAGAAGGCGGACTGCTATTAAATGTCAACCTGTAAAATCGGTTTGCCTTCGAAGTGCAAATAGTGAGACTATAGCTTACCCAGTGAAGTTACCACATAAAGGGAAATAACCACAGTAACGTAAACATGTAGCATGTACGGAAAAGAACGGCTATTGGTTGTTAGTTGTTCCAATTTTCAATATCACAACGTTTAATTTATAACGGAAACACACCGAAAAACGGCTTACGTGCTGCATTGTTCAGTCAAGTGTGTCTGTACAATTCTAAGTGTCCCTTCCATGGAAGGAACAGTATAGTGACCTCCGTATAAAACGACTCCAGTTATTACGAAAATCCGGGTATAACGAACAAATATTCTCTGCCCGGGTTTTTTTCTTTATCTCATATGAAAATGTTATATGGATATAACAAACTCCGGATATAAGGAACATTTTAAGTTGTCCCAAGGAGTTCGTTATAAACCGAGTTTACTGTATAAAGCTCTGAAACAGCACTTGTATTTCCGTCGTATATACCTAAGAAAGCAGGTCGCAGAACTGTTCTTCAATCATCTATTTGAAATATACATGTTAGATACGTATATGAGCCTATAACTCTATTCACATCAGTCAGTATGAGTGATATGTAATATTTAAAAGGAATGTGAAGTCATTGCCCTTCCTTCGTTTTATACGGTTTACTATTTTGAATCTTTCAATATATTTCAATTACGAAAGCTCATATATGAAACCTCACCAAAACAATAAGCCGAACTTAAACTCTACACTTGAGTCTTACGATTATAATTTTTCCTTTATGTCCGTGTTCAATGATTGAGGTGTGAACCTTTGATTACTGTTATGACTCCACATCAGGGCATATTCAATTCGCATCATCTGTGTGTGCATCCTTCAATTTTTCGTATCCAGACTGTAAGTTTGTAATGCATGAAGGGATTTTCATGTTACATGGCACAAATGTTCAGCGAAAGAAGACAATATGTCGGATGCAAGACTCACGACCCTACCTCAAAAGTCAAGGTCACTAGTTGAGTATACAGGTAACGGGATCCTGTATGTTTGCACACATTCATGTCGGGACTGTCTTGCATTGAATTATTTTAAAATAACTTTATGCAAATGTTCAGCACATCAAGAGGATATGTTGCGTACAGGACCCACGACCTTACCTCAAAGGCAAATATCAAATTTGAGTTTAAAGGTCGTGGCATCCTGTATAAGTGATAAATCTCTAATGCATAGACGCATTCTAGAATTAAATGGCACAAGGTTTTAACACACGGAGATGACGTTTCATGCACAAGTCCCGCTTCCATGTCTTGAAGGTCAAGGTCATATATATTTAGAGGTCAGAGGTTTTAGAATCCTGTATATATGCACATGTTCCTGTCCGGATTTGTAACTCTGTTATACATTAAAAGATTTTAAATCAAATTCACTAGTCGGTCAATAGCTATGCATAGGTAATGTTTATTGTACTTATATACCGACATGAAATAAAATTTGATTTGATTTCACACACACGTTTTGCACATGGAGATAAGGTGCGCAAGTTCCAGGTCAACACATTGAAGGTCAATGTCACAGACGCTGAGACTTCACTTTGGGGGCATTTTTACTTATGCGGGAAAATTCGTGTTTCATATACATGCACCTTCAAGTACGCGCTATCACGAAACTTAGATTGTTGATACTACATTATGGTATATACTATTGAGCAAATAGAAATAAATGTTTAGACACATTTACATTCAAACACAGAAAGGCCACAGTTGTACGGAAATATTGCAATAA
Organism: Saxidomus purpurata; assembly: GCA_022818135.1. Classification (NCBI taxonomy): domain Eukaryota; kingdom Metazoa; phylum Mollusca; class Bivalvia; order Venerida; family Veneridae; genus Saxidomus; species Saxidomus purpurata. Next base: position 8,695,432 of record JAFMSR010000009.1, read on the forward strand.
TACAAACTGTAATGCGAACAATTAGATTGTTCCATTTTCAAGTTTTGAGCATTAACTGAAGAAAAAATATTTTAACTTTAGCACTGTGGGTGAAATTTTCTTCGAGAATAACAGCCATAATATGCATGCTCGAACGGTTCTCATTGCATTATTAACACTTATTTTAATTAGTACGAAAAAAAAAAACGGACACAACGAGCATTAAAATTTCGTGGTAATTCTTTTTCTACTTAAATGTATTCTAAAAATTATTGGCAAAAACCTATAAAATTTTACTCGTTATTTTTTTTATTAGTAAACGTTTATATTTTTACACGTTTGCAACTGTAATGTCGTTTTTTTCCGACGTGTTGTATAGAATTATTGCAAGTACATACATAAAATAACATTAATATTTCAATAGGTATATGTATGAACTAGGAAGCCTTCAAGGTGGCCGCCGAACTGCATCAAATCTACCAAGAAGTCGATAGGAACGATTTAAAAGAAATAAATTGCGTGAAACAAGAATCGCATAGGCTATCAATAATGAATTGTCTTTGATGGTTTATTGTCATTAGTTTATTGTCATTGGAGTGAAATATAGGTCCATGAGCAGCACACATGCAACTAATAGTATAAGAGCATAAATACAATTTTAACTTAAAGATGACGTAGGGTCGAGAGTCAATATATACTATAAATATATACATGTATGAGCATGCACATTGTGATCTTCAGTCTGGAGTGAATGAGACCTAAATCAATAAGTAATAGAAATAGTGCTGTTTGCGAGAATAGTTACGTATCTCCTGGGTTATAGTATGGATGATAACCTGATATAGTATGTCAAGAACATACATGTATAAGGGTAGTATGTCTCTGGAACCTTATTGTTTCAAATTAAAATTTGTATCTCGTTCTTGTATAAAAAGACAGCATGTGGCGGGTGTACCTTTGTGGCAAGAACGTAGATCTACGTAGGAAGCCGAATACTTTGCTGCTGGTTGACGTGGCAAGAACGTATATCTACATAGGAAGCCGAATATTTTGCTGCTGATTGACGTGGCAAGAACGTAGATCTACGGAGGAATCCGAATACTTTGCTGCTGGTTGACATGGCAAGAACGTAGATCTACGTAGGAAGCCGAATACTTTGCTGCTGGTTGACGTGGCAAGAACGTAGATCTACGTAGGAAGCCGAATATTTTGCTGCTGATTGACGTGGCAAGAACGTAGATCTACGGAGGAAGCCGAATACTTTGCTGCTGGTTGACGTGGCAAGAACGTAGATCAACGTAGGAAGCCGAATATTTTGCTGCTGGTTGACGTGGCAAGAACGTAGATCTACGGAGGAATCCGAATACTTTGCTGCTAGTTGGTTGCGTGCACGACACTAGATCTGATTCAGTCGAAAGGGTTGTATTCAGTGTTCCTTTGGCATAATTTTTAAGCACAAATGATTAATGGATACATTGTTATCACTTGATACTGTTACTATTTATTCTTCCACTCCTGTGTATCAGTTTTTAAGACAGATGCTGTTATTGAAACATCAAATGCTTTCAGCTATTCTGAAACAGAATTTTCTGCCTAGTACAAAGCACCATCTCATTATTTAGTTATCTTCTAGAATTTTGTTTGTAAAAACATTGTTTTTTTGCAGTTGAAGCAATATATTCCAGAAACCTAATGATATTTATTTTTGAAACATTCAATAGGAAGTCTGATAATTGATGTTATGTTTGGATTGAAATGTCCCCCAGGAAAGGTTTACATAAAACCATTAAATCTGCTAATGCAAGAGGAATACCATGGGACCTATAGAAAAAAAATGAGTGTGAGGCAATTACAAGAATATGCTAAATCATTGCTAAATCGGATAATGTTCTAACTAAAAAACAATAGAGAGGCAATGATTGACTAGATTAATACAATATTCCACCATACTCTCATAAAAGAAACAACAACAGGTTTATGGAACAATATAGACAATTGTTCACGTCCCGTCCTGTCCCGTAGCACTTACCGTTAAATGTTTGTTTATCTTTATAACAAGATGTAGAGATCTTCGTGCAATCATTTAAATGCTAACTGGACTGAACAAACAACATCCTATCCGCTTTGTAAAATAACGAAATTTTGTTTTACTTAAAAGAGGCACTCCCTACATCTAGCAGATTATATTCTCGAAACATAGATTATGTGTTCAAAGAACGTAAAATGATAAATAAATACTATTTTAAAGAAGAATCTATGGCGAAAAATGCCTCATTTTACCACAATTAATCAATATAGAGCCTTTCTGCAATAACTCGCATCCACCAATTAATTGTACATTAACAACTCTACATAGATTATTGAATGGTTTATGGTACTGCAGCATATTCTAAACCGCTAATTTCACCGATAATGACTGAGAATGCAAAGCTGAAACTTTTAGGTTATAATATAATACTTCCAAAAATTATATTATTTATGTTTTTGGGGTTATTAGTTTGACATCAGTTATAGGGTATGTCCCAATAAAATCACATGCCTGTATGTTTCTATTGAGGTTAAGCATTGACAAATGTCCAAATACAAAATGTATTTACATACCAAATCTTATAATGATCATGGTAAGGTAAGGTAAGTCCAGGTAAAATTAGGTAAGGCAAGACAAGACAAGAAAAGAAATGAAAAGACAAGACAAGACAAGACAAGACAAGACAAGACAGGATAAGTTTTCAGTCTGTGTTCAACAAATAACTGGGCTTCATGACCGCCTTTTATATAAATATCACATAGATTTGAGTTGGAAGGTTGTCATGTAAACCTCCGAATGTTATCTGTATTACTGGGCTACGAAAATGTATGTGATATATTTTTATTATACCGAAAACAAAACGTTATTTTTTTATGTTTGTTTCTGTATTCCCTTGATCCATGTCAATAACTGGAGATACATGAATGATCTTTTCCACAGAAATGCATGTGTAGCGGTCACGTGGTGCCTGTATCTTAGTAGTTACTATACAAATACTTTCTGTACGAGTTGTTTTACATTGACAATGACACTGAGGTATAATACAAAAACATTGGTAATTCTATAATCACTTCTGTAAAAGACTCAAAGAGAAATACGAGGTAACATAATAATAATAATAATAAAAACATATTCTATACAAAATTAAATCAATAAAATACAGTAAAAACCTGTAAATATATATTCTAACACTATTGGAAATTTCTTCTATATACATAAAGACGGATTTGAGCGTGATAAAACTATTAAATATATCACGCTAGGCGTCCGCAACTATTTTTGACTGCTGAAATTCACTCCCATGTAATTTTCACACAACATCTACGTGTGTGCATGCGCTAATACGCTTGGATTGGTATTGTTGTAAATGAATTCACGTGATGTAAAACAAATCGAGGTAAAATTTTCTACACTTCCGGTGTCGCCAGTAATATCAGAAACAACAAAAATAAGATGGGTCTGCATAAACTGTTTTTCGATCCCCTTTCAGTCTTTTTCGATTGTTTTCGGTAATTCTATGCACCATGTATTAGGTCTTTTTGGTTGTTTTCGGTAATTCTATGCATCCTGTTTTATCCGATTAGAAGGTGCCTTACAGCGTAAATATCTCATTTCAAAAATGTTATACATTCTACTCGTCATTTCATTGGCGGTTAAAAGTTCCAAACTTCCAGTCAAAAGCGAGCTTAATACGGCTGCGTCGAAAAGCAAGCAAGTTATAAGCATAAGAAAATATTTCACACATGAAATGTGATAAAACTATAGTACATGTACGCCTTATGACACAAAAGTATGTGAATAAATTTTAGGTAAATGTCAATGTTTAAAACGATGTCCAAAAATTCGCTGGAAAGTGTAAATGGTAATTTTCACCACTTTAGATTTTAAAATAAATTAAAATTGTTTCTGAATAACTGAAACGATTATCCATACAACAGGTTGGTTTTTAATAAAAATGCTTTATATATTTTTTCATTTTGACGTTGTCTAACGTATGCAGGACTTTTAGGTTTCAAACGTGTTTTCTATTACACGTATTTATTGTTTTGTTAACTCTCAACTATAAAAACCTTACCTATAGAACATTACCAAATGCACAAATAGCTGAAAAGGTGATCAAGCCCAATGCTTATGATCAAGCCCCATGCTTATAAAAGTTTTTCATGCTCAACAGAGTTTCGGCACAAATTGCTTTTAGCACCAAACAATATAGGCAGCAAAAGAACTTAAGTTTAAAAGCCATTTTAAATAGTTATGGAAAACTTGTTGGACACACCTTTATAAAGAATCATCAAACTGTTTCAATACTCTATTGGTCCTAAGTTTGAGCATAACACTCAGCTGACCAGGAAATCCTTGTGTTATAATGTTGAATGTACCTTGTGATAAGCATTTTGAAGAGAAAACAAGTACCCAAAATACGAAATATGAAAAAATGCCTTTCTGTGCAATTGTATGTCATAGTAATTATACATAATTTTCATATGTGTAAGTTGAAAGAAAACAACAATATATGACCACATATTTTGGAGTAAGACAAGACAACAGTTCCTTGTAACAATACAAATCATATTATCAAGAAGTTTAGCTATGTAACAGAACCGATATAACGACGCAATAAAACAAACCTAGCATATAGTAATAACATCAATATGAGAACCATAAAATGCTAACTTTAGATAATTTCTTGAATTTGATTTGAGAGAGAAATACAGATACAACAAAAGTTCATTAAAGGGACATACATTATACCCTATAACTGATGTCAAACAAAATAACCATCAAAACATAAATAATAGAATATTTGGAAGTATTATAACTTAACCTAAAAGTTTCAGCTATGCATTCCCAGTCATTATCGATAAAATCAGCTGTTTAGAATAAAGTGCAGTACCGTAAACCATCCAATAATCTATGTAGAGTTGTTGTTGTACAATTAATGGGTGGATGCGATTTATTACAGAAAGCCTCTATATTGATTAATTGTGGTAATATGATACATTGTTCGCCATAGGTTCTTCTTTTAAATTGCATCATTTTATCATTTTACGTTCATTGAACACAATATAGATGTTTCGAGAATATAATCTGCTAGATGTAGGGGGTGCCTCTTTAATTTAAAAGTGGAATTCATAGTCACGTGACTAATTTACGCCTATTTTTTTTCCTTAAATTGATTGCGGCATATGATGTCTAACATATTTTATTTTATCAGCATCCACGCGTTGTCTCCTAGGAATATGGCAAAACAAGTTGTTTATATCATGAAATAAAAAAAACGTGCAACTGAAGAAAACACTACGCACAATAGAACCAAACTCTACATCAAAAAGGATAAAACCGATGTGAACTATTTTTCCCTATATTGATCTAATAAGGAAGTGTAAGAATGATGTAGCTTTTTCCTATAATAACTTTATCAAATCCATTACTGTAAGCCTTACCAAACTCAATTACATGTACCTCTTTCGATTACTTTTAACAAATCATTATCTGCGTCAACCAAAAATTCCACAAAAATGCAACAACTTTTCTGGTTTCCTTGATCTGTTTTACATCAGCGTTGACTTACATCTGCCAGTAATCTAGTATCTGGTTTGGCAAGTTCATTCCTTGATGAAAACATTCGAGTAATCGAGTAAAATAGTCGAATAATTCAATTAAGTAATCGTTCGTGTAGTCCAATTATGTGAATTAACACTGTATGAGAGCTCTGCTTTTCACTTGACTTATAAACTCGGCAAAATGTTTACGATGTAGCTTTCTTAGCTTTACTTCACGTTTTAGTGAAACAATGTATACAGTTGTACTTAGTTTGTAATAATGGAATAATAACTGGTTTCATTTCCTCCCATTTGCAAGTAGTAATTGTATATTGGTCTGTTAGCTTGTTACATTTTTAATTGTGTTATGTTTGCGTGACGAATATTTAGCGATTTGTGAGCAGACAGACTTACATGTAGTCTCGAAATTCGAGAAATGAGGTTTCTTTAATATAATTATGTAGTAAGTCTTTGTGAATTGAATCTTTCGTCTGCTTTGTTAATTAGAGAAAATAGCGAAAACTAAATATTCGCCAATATTATCCAATATACAGTACATTTATGTTGGTCTAAAATGAACGATATTGAAACAATTATAGATGGACAAGAAGTTGAAATTATTTTGTTTGCATAATCTCTCCTGTCTACATGTTGCGCTAAAGGTATCATCACGATAACACCCGTGCATTGTGAATTACCACTTATCAGTTTGATCTAAATATTACATATTGCCATGAAAACAAAGGTAAATACACAGGTTCGTAATTGAAATTCGTAATTTTTTGCCACATTTATCGAATACACGGATAACTATAATTGCGGATCAGAATATTGATAAAAACCATTTTACTCTGTCTTCTTAATAATTAAAACATACATGTATGTTCAATTATAATGGACTAACTTGTGTAAAAGGTTACTCTATAATCCTTGAACTTTAGAATCGACCTTTTACCATATGGGTGTGCTTGATGATGTGTAAGATGCCACGGATAACTATTGGGATTCAATTTCCAGTCGGAAGCAATAAAATAACACTTTAATTGTCGTCAATTTTGTTAATAAACTTTGTATGTTCCCGACAACATGTCGCAATGTGTTTCAAAGGATACATAAATGTTTAACCTTGCATTTTTATTGTGTGGATAAGAAAATATCTTTAAGGCCTGCATCTTATAATAGCGTTCGGCAAAAACGAGTTTGTCTAAGATGCTGATACAACTTTATTACACGCCGTCCTGGAGGCGGCGTGTATATTGGAATGCAGTAAGTAAAATTTCCATGGGGTGACGTAACTACTTTTAGACTGTAGACTGATTTCACAGTGTGTTCTTTTGTAACAAGCGGTCTTTTGATTTGAGATCGCGAACCAGTCTAAATTTTACGGAAATAGCCGATTTTAAGCGAATGACTACTAAGAGATATTTGAATATACTTCATGAAACTACCAAGTTTATGATGTGTCCACCTCTTATTTTAAGTGTCTATGAAGTTTAATTCGTTTGTTTACATAAATTTGCACCGCCATTCTGAAACAAACATCTGTATTGGTGAATAACAAAGTCATACGCTCTAATACACAATGCCTCGATAGCGCAGTGCCATGTATCCCCGCTTGGCACGCGGGAGATCAGAGATCGAAACCTCGCCGAAGTGGAATTAACTTTATTTATATAGTTGGAACAAATTAATTTATATCGTTCAAATAATTTTTCTTTCGTACAAGAATAATATAAATTGAAGCAAATTTATATGTTTGAAATTTAGAAAATATTATTATTTTCAATGATTTGATAATTCAATAATGTGACAGCAGTCAATTTCCATACAGAGGAAACAATGCCTATAGACTTGACGTAGAATCATCTTTTTTAGCATTAAACATTAACAAATGGTCAGCCATATACAAAATTAGAGTGCAAAAAGATTAGGTTTGGTTAATCACCATACATTAAATCCAACATTACTAATTATGGCAACCCCCATTCCATTTGGCGGCGTTCAAACATTTGACTTGTTGGCATATTACATTTTGCACATTTTAAGAGACATATCCCATCCCGCCTGTTCAATATCAAGACTACACTCCTGTGTCATTACTGTTTTGTGTCCGCTCAGTATTTCCTAAATCTTTTGGGGGATTTTCATATAACTTTTAAATTGTTCAAATGTTTATCTCATAAAGACGTCGTGCAGAACCCATGTCCCAAGCCCGCCTGCTAAAGAACAATACCACATCACGGAGTCATTGGTTTTCGAAGTGGCTTAACATCTTTAACACTGGAAGCATTTTCATATATTGTTTTGTCAAGTCTTCATCATCATCACATATAGATGACGTGCAAAACACAGCATGTCTCAATCCCGCCCGCTTAATGTCAGGCCCACACTTAAGAGTCTTCGTGTCCGCTCACGACAATATTTCCTCATCCCCATGAAGGATATGCATATGACTTTGCTTTTTATATATTTATACACGAGCATTTTTGTGTTTTACATACCATGCCTTTTGTTTCCATTGCGTGTGTTAGAGATTCACTTAGCAGGGATTACTTTTATTTACACTGTCCTGTGACTTTGGAACATGGTGGGGGTAAGAGTGAGGTTGGGTGCGCACCATGAACCGGTTTAAGCCCCCAGTGGTGTTTTTGCCACTGACCGTTCCAAGGCGGTGCCCCACTGTGTTCCTTTAATTGTTCGTTTTGTCCTCGTGTATTTGCTTTGTATGCTAGTGTGTGTTGGTAGTGTATGTGTGTGTGTACATGAGTGTGTGTGTGTGTGTGTGTGTGTGTGTGTGTGTGTGTGTGTGTGTGTGTGTGTGTGTGTGTGTGTGTGTGTGTGTGGGTGTGTTGTGTGTGTGTGTGTGTGTGTGTGTGTGTGTGTGTGTGTGTGTGTGTGTGTGTGTGTGTGTGTGTGTGTGTGTGTGTGTGTGTGTGTGTGTGTGTGTGTGTGTGTGTGTGTGTGTGTGTGTGTGTGTGTGTGTGTGTGTGTGTGTGTGTGTGTGTGTGTGTGTGTGCTAGTGTGTGTTGGTAGTGTGTGTGTGTGTGTGTGTGTGTGTGTGTGTGTGTGTGTGTGTGTGTGTGTGTGTTGGTGGTGTGCACTTCTGGGTGCTGTGGGGCTCGTTTTGGGGAGGCTACGTTTTTGGTGCGTGGTATTCCCTGTTTTTTAGGTCAAATTTCAACTTGTCAAGATAACGTGATAATCTATGCCCCTACCTGCTGCTGAAGGTCAATGCCACATGTAAGAGTTATTGGTTTTTCGTGTCCACTAAATATCTGCTAAGCCCCTGGAAGAATTTCTATACATGTAATACTATAGTCAAATGTTAATCTCACCAAAAGATGACGTGCAAAAACCCATGTTCCAACCAAGCCCGCTCAACGTAAATGTCACATAAAGGGGTAATTGGTTTTCCCAATCTGCTACATAACTCCTTTAGCCTAGAATTCATACAATCTTGTTTAAGTCTTCATCTTATCACGATGACATGCAGAACACATGTCTCAACCCTGTCCCCTCAAGATCAAGGTCACTCTTAAATGTCATTGATTTTTCGCGCTATTCCTTCTAAACCCTTTGATGGTCATATAAAAACAAAAATAATATCAAACAGGGAATGCCACGTACCAAAAACGCAAAAATGTGCATTTCATCAAGACGATGTACAGATTGTATGTAATACATGCATTGCTGTTTGGTGTCACCTCCAACTCCTTAAACCCTGGAAAGATTTTATGTAGCCTTGGTCAACATTCATCTCGACGAGACTATGTGCAAGGCCACACTATCGAACGTTCTGTTTTCATGTCCCATCCAACTCCTTTACCCCTTGGAGGATTTTTTATGAAAGTGTGCTCTCAAGATAACTTTCAGAATTTATTTTCCAAATTAGTCGACCTAAGATGAAGGTCACCCTTAGGGAGTTATTCATGCGCGAGTGATATAGCCGTCTTTCAGACTGCATTGTCTTTAATTTGATATCTAGTCACTCTTCTTAAAAGAACCCGTCCAGTGTCAGCATAGCATGTTTGTACTCTCTGTCTATCCGTCTTTAGAATCTGGGTCCTGCTATAACACACATGTCCGTACTCTCTGTCTATCCGTCTTTAGAATATGGGTCCTGCTATAACACACATGTCCGTACTCGCTGTCTATCCGTCTTTAGAATCTGGGTCCTGCTATGACACACATGTCCGTACTCTCTGTCTATCCGTCTTTAGAATCTGGGTCCTGCTATGACACACATGTCCGTACTCTCTGTCTATCCGTCTTTAGAATCTGGGTCCTGCTATGACACACATGTCCGTACTCTCTGTCTATCCGTCTTTAGAATCTGGGTCCTGCTATGACACATATGTCCGTACTCTCTGCTATAACACACATGTCCGTACTCGCTGTCTATCCGTCTTTAGAATCTGGGTCCTGCTATAACGTACATGTCTGTACTCTCTGTCTATCCGTCTTTAGAATCTGGATCCTGCTATGACACACATGTCCGTACTCTCTGTCTATCCGTCTTTAGAATCTGGGTCCTGCTATGACACACATGTCCGTACTCTCTGTCTATCCGTCTTTAGAATCTGGGTCCTGCTATGACACACATGTCCGTACTCTCTGTCTATCCGTCTTTAGAATCTGGGTCCTGCTATGACACACATGTCCGTACTCTCTGTCTATCCGTCTTTAGAATCTGGGTCCTGCTATGACACACATGTCCGTACTCTCTGTCTATCCGTCTTCAGAATCTGGGTCCTGCTATGACACACATGTCCGTACTCTCTGTCTATCCGTCTTTAGAATCTGGGTCCTGCTATGACACACATGTCCGCACTCTCTGTCTATCCGTCTTTAGAATCTGGGTCCTGCTATAACACACATGTCCGTACTCTCTGTGTATCCGTCTTTAGAATCTGGGTCCTGCTATAACACACATGTCCGCTCTCTCTGTCTATCCGTCTTTAGAATCTGGGTCCTGCTATAACACACATGTCAGTACTTTCTGTTTATCCGTCTTTAGAATCTGGGTCATGATATTACACACATGTCCGTACTCTCTGTCTATCCGTCTTTAGAATCTGGGTCCTGCTAAAACACACATGTCCGTACTCTCTGTCTATCCGTCTTTAGAATCTGGGTCCTGCTATTACACACATGTCCGTACTCTCTGTCTATCCGTCTTTAGAATCTGGGTCCTGCTATAACACACATGTCCGTACTCTCTGTCTATCCGTCTTTAGAATCTGGGTCCTGCTATTACACGCATGTCAGTACTCTCTGTTTATCCGTCTTTAGAATCTGGGTCTTGATATTACACACATGTCCGTACTCTCTGTCTATCCGTCTTTAGAATCTGGGTCCTGCTAAAACACACATGTCCGTACTCTCTGTCTATCCGTCTTTAGAATCTGGGTCCTGCTATAACGTACATGTCCGTACTCTCTGTCTATCCGTCTTTAGAATCTGGGTCCTGCTATAACACACATGTCCGTACTCTCTGTCTATCCGTCTCTAGAATCTGGGTCCTGCTATAACACACATGTCCGTACTCTCTGTCTATCCGTCTTTAGAATCTGGGTCCTGCTAAAACACACATGTCCGTACTCTCTGTCTATCCGTCTTTAGAATCTGGGTCCTGCTATAACGTACATGTCCGTACCTCTGTCTATCCGTCTTTAGAATCTGGGTCCTGCTATAACACACATGTCAGTACTCTCTGTTTATCCGTCTTTAGAATCTGGGTCTTGATATTACACACATGTCCGTACTCTCTGTCTATCCGTCTTTAGAATCTGGGTCCTGCTAAAACACACATGTCCGTACTCTCTGTCTATCCGTCTTTAGAATCTGGGTCCTGCTATAACGTACATGTCCGTACTCTCTATCTATCCGTCTTTAGAATCTGGGTCCTGCTATAACACACATGTCCGTACTCTCTGTCTATCCGTCTTTAGAATCTGGGTCCTGCTATAACACACATGTCCGTACTCTCTGTCTATCCGTCTTTAGAATCTGGGTCCTGATATTACACACATGTCCGTACTCTCTGTCTATCCGTCTTTAGAATCTGGGTCCTGCTAAAACATACATGTCCATACTCTCTGTCTACCCGTCTTTAGAATCTGCGTCCTGCTGTAACACACATGTCCGTACTCTCTGTCTATCCGTCTTTAGAATCTGGGTCCTGCTATTACACACATGTCCGTACTCTCTGTCTATCCGTCTTTAGAACTGGGTCCTGCTATTACACACATGTCTGTACTCTCTGTCTATCCGTCTTTAGAATCTGGGTCCTGCTATAACACACATATCCGTACTCTCTGTCTATCCGTCTTTAGAATCTGGGTCCTGATATTACACACATGTCCGTACTCTCTGTCTATCCGTCTTTAGAATCTGGGTCCTGCTAAAACACACATGTCCGTAATCTCTGTCTATCCGTCTTTAGAATCTGGGTCCTGCTATAACACACATGTCCGTACTCTCTGTCTATCCGTCTTTAGAATCTGGGTCCTGCTACAACACACATGTCCGTACTCTCTGTCTATCCGTCTTTAGAATCTGGGTCCTGCTATTACACACAACAATATGAATTTGACATGAAAATAAAAGATAATTAATTAAATACCATGTTTTATGTTCTCAATATGACTTCCTTCTAATTGCTGTGCCTACTTTAATGCATTTGAAATTATTTGACCAGTGGCTTGTTTCGGCACAAAAACAAGCAACACAATTTGCTAATATAAACAACAGCTACTTTCAAACTTTGTTGAATAATAAAGCATACATTAGCTGAGTGAACATTTGCGCCCTCTGTGATTTCATTGATATTCAATTCAACTGAAGTTTGACACTTTCTCGTAATTGCTTTACAACAGCTTTCTTCAAATGATGCAAGAGGTTTTCCGACAGAAACAAATTAAAACGTTAATTTATTGACATTCCTCAAGAGAAAATCAAATCAAAAACATCGTTGAATATTATACTACAATGTACCACCTCTAATCAAGGTCTTTTCTTTCCAAGAAAGACTTTGCTTAAATGAACTGTGACAGAAATAGTGATCAGATGGTTTCCAAAACATTTTGCTATAAAGTTACTTAAAGCAGCTCACATGCAAAGCGATTGCCTTGATTCAACTTCATTAGGAATAGGGACTTCTAGTTTGCATCTAGATAAACATCAATGTTTTATTAGGAGAGATATGATCTGGTATATTCCTATCTGAACATTGAGCCGCAATTGTAAAATGTACTTTTATCTTTTTTTAACACAACGGTAAAAACCGAGGTAAACATAAAGGTCGAGCTCAATAGTAACAGTATTTGAGAATCATTATGTTTTCTTTCATTTCATTCAGCCAAACATAAATAATTTATCATCTGACTTCGGATAAATATCCGAAATGACAATTACGGATGATAAACGACAAAACAGGAGTGGTAAACAACAGGTTTCCTTTATTACAGTCTTTACTCTGAACTACATATTAAAGTGTATTTTACAATTATTATCTCACACTGTGTCTTCGTCTAAGCGCCCTAGAATACCCCCAAACATTATAAAGACACACACATATACATAGATACATTGTATATATATTTATATAATAATTATTATATATTCTACATAGAATACAACACATTCTCTCGATCTGATCGAGACTTCGCCTGCATCGTATGCCAGACGGACAGGTGCACCTTATGCACCTTAAACAGCACATAAACAAAAATATATTCTACATAGAATACAACACATTCTCTCGATCTGATCGAGACTTCGCCTGCATCGTATGCCAGACGGACAGGTGCATCTTATGCACCTAAAACAGCACATAAACAAAAATATATTCTATATATGTTGTTGAGACAGCTCTTTCAAAATATACTCAATACCTTCCAAAACGTCGGTATCAAATTCAAACTGAATTCTGTGAGACTCTTTATTTAGTTTAACTTTCTTCTCTTTAACTTGTTTTTGAGTTGGTGCAACAATATCGTTTTTAAGCCGAGATAATTGTGAGTCCAAGTATGTTCTAAACAGATCAAAAGCTTCGAAAGCTTCACTCCTATCCCCCGGGGACTTACCTCTGGTATCTCGTGTAGGATTCCTCGGCTGCAGAATTCTGTCTCGTGACTCTCTTGACGGTGAATTCCTCCCGCCTTCTTTTATCGAGACCCTCAATGAAGAAAAACGGATGCCTCGTTGAGAATCTCTTCTCGGTGAATTTCTCCAGTCCCGTAGGCTATCACGTTCCCTAGACAAACTTCTAGAAATTCTAATGGTTGAACGTCCATTCCTATAGAGATTTTCTTCACAAACGTGATTGCCGCGCTCGTTTTCCATCTGTGAGATGCAACACCTCGAATGACCAGCGGAGCCGTGTAAATTGTTTATATAAGACCATTTACACGCATGGGTAGACATGAGTGGACAGCAGATATACAGCTGCGCTGTCCACAGTGACCGAAAACCTTGATATTAAATAACAAGAACGACGATAAATAAATACGTTTGGGATTTGATATTGAGCTATTTAGCCTATAACGAAACACCTCCAATCGAATACTGTTCAATTGACTTTAATGCAATTATAATATAATGTCAGCTTATATGTTCGTTAACCATTCTAAATAATTTCAGTGTGTTAGCGGTTATGCTGATCGTACACTAACTTTACAAATGGTGTTCAAATCCCATCCGGACCTAGTTTGTTTGTACTTGTTTCTTCTGATTTACTTATCGTTTTCAGCTTTAATGCAATTGGTTGATCTTTTTCTACAAATATTTATAAATTTCTTCATTCATCCCGGAGTTATAAGGGTAATGGCGATGTAAAAGTAAGAGTATGTAAAACAATATGGTAATGGTCGATTGCAAATCTCGTTATTTGAAAATCTAGACGGTAAAAGTCCATCATACTTTGACATTATTAATTTGAAAGTTCGTATAGATGATCAACATATTAAACTTCCTACTATGTACTGGATTCCTAAATTACATAAACAACCATATAAAGCTCGTTTCATCGCTAATTCAAGCTCTTGTACCACTACAAATATTTCAAAAAAACAAAAAAACAAAAATAATATCAAACAGGGAATGCCACGTACCAAAAACGCAGCCTCCCCAAAACGAGCCCCACATCACCCAGAAGTGCACACCACCAACACACACACACACACACACACACACACACACACACACACACACACACACACACACACACACACACACACACACACACACACACACACACACAATCATGTACACACACACATATACATTACCAACACACACTAGCATACAAAGCAAACACACGAGGACAAAACGAACAATTAAAGGAACACAGTGGGGCACCGCCTTGGAACGGTCAGTGGCAAAAGCACCACTGGGGAGCTTAAACCGGTTTATGGTGCGCACCCAACCTCACTCTTACCCCCACCATGTTCCAAAGTCACAGGACAGTGTAAATAAAAGTAATCCCTGCTAGGTGAATCTCTAACACACGCAATGGAACTATTAACTATTAACATCTTGCCTAACTGCTATAAAAGCCCACGTGAAAAGATATTGTGATAAAGTATACGAAAACTCTGGTAAACATTTATTTTGGTCGATCAAAAATTCTGGCGAAATCCTGGATAAGTTTAAAGTTAATAATTACAAAGTAACTTCAGTCAGTACATACGATTTTTCTACTCTGTATACCACTTTACCACATAATTTGATAAATGACAAGCTAACTGCCCTAATTCAAAAGACTTTTGCCAGGGAGAATGTTACATTTCTCGCCTGCAATTTCGATAAAGCTTTTTTTACTAGCTGTATTGTTAAACATTATACTATGTGGACCTGTGACGAAGTTTGTAAAGCCCTTTCCTTTTTATTGAACAACATTTATATAAGGTTTGGGAATGCAGTTTTCAGACAAGTAATCGGTATTCCCATGGGAACAAATTGTGCACCCCTTGTCGCAGATTTGTTTTTATATTGTTATGAAAGAGACTTTATGTTGAGTCTTTCTCCAGATACGCAGGCAGACATTATCACTGCTTTCAATAATACATCACGCTATCTGGATGATATTCTTAATATGGATAACCCGTTTTTTGGTCAATTGGTGGACACTATTTATCCCCGGGAACTCCAGTTAATTAAAACTAACAATTTGGATACTAGTGCTTCATTTTTAGATTTACATCTCTCTATTTATAACAATATTATACATACCAAAATTTATGACAAGAGGGATGATTTTAATTTTAGTATTGTAAATTTCCCCCATTTGGATGGGGATGTACCTCATGCTACATCTTATGGGGTATACATTTCTCAGTTAATTCGGTTTGCCAGAGCGTGTAGTCATGTTGAGGATTTCAATGAACGTAATCAATATATTACAAATAAACTTCTTCAACAGGGCTACCGTTATTATAAATTGCGTAAATATTTTGCTAAATTTTACTATCGTAATTCTGATTTGGTTTTGAAATTCAATAGTAATCTAAAGACTCTTCTGTGAGAAGGTATTTCAAAACCCGATTTTTATGGGGATGTGGTTTACAAACTTCGTAAGATTTTGGGTCATGGCAATTTTCCAACTGTATTTGCTAAAATTATAAAACGTTTTGTTAAAAGAGGTTACGACCCAACTGTTTTGAGACACACCGCATGTTTGGTGTTCAACCCGTTTACAGTTGGACGCTATGCTTCCCTCTTTGATTGTGTCTGACGGAAGAGGGGGAGGACTCTGTGATGGGCAGTTTTTAAATCCCACTGGGACGAAACTGTTTTGATTTCTGTCTTCTGGCCTGTTTCGTCGGGCCCTTAAGGGTGTTTCTCTTGGTGCTCTGCCTTCTGCAAAGGCATTGCGTACATACGTTTTTTGGTTCTCAAGGTTTGCTTTTTATATATTTATACATAGCATTTTTGTGTTTTACATACCATGCCTTTTGTTTCCATTGCGTGTGTTAGAGATTCACTTAGCAGGGATTACTTTTATTTACACTGTCCTGTGACTTTGGAACATGGTGGGGGTAAGAGTGAGGTTGGGTGCGCACCATAAACCGGTTTAAGCTCCCCAGTGGTGTTTTTGCCACTGACCGTTCCAAGGCGGTGCCCCACTGTGTTCCATTAATTGTTCGTTTTGTCCTCGTGTGTTTGCTTTGTATGCTAGTGTGTGTTGGTAGTGTATGTGTGTGTGTGTACATGATTGTGTGTGTGTGTGTGTGTGTGTGTGTGTGTGTGTGTGTGTGTGTGTGTGTGTTGGTGGTGTGCACTTCTGGGTGCTTTGGGGCTCGTTTTGGGGAGGCTGCGTTTTTGGTACGTGGCATTCCCTGTTTGATATTATTTTTGTTTTTATATTGAGACAGAATATGTCAGAATGACTTGATGCCCTATATATAAAATTCGCTTTATGGCTTGACTTATGTCCCCTTCTTATTTTCTTTTTAACTTTAGAATCATATACATTACGATCACTTGCACTGGCTTATTAGTTGATGTAATTTAAAGACTAAATAAGTTGTTATTTTAACTATATGGTGTATACTGAATACTTTATTACCAAAAGTATGTAACATTGCTGTAACGGTAACTGAATATCAACAAATAATGTTTTCTAGTATACCGTTCGGTTAGTCATCATTTTCGGGATGGGGGTAGAGGTATAAAATCCCTTATATCTTTTTGATTTGACGGTAAATTTCTTTGAAAGTTTGAATATGAATCATTGAAAGGATATACTTAATGATAGGTATGCTTACTGGTGTTAAGAGATTACATATATGTCTTGTTCTTTCTGTCTCCCTCGATATGAATGTTTCCCTTATTCTAAGACTGACGATACATTTTGTGTCTATAAAGATGTCGAGTTCACACATTTTTGTCTGATATTCTCACCAATCGGCACCAATGAATGCAACATTCTGTTGTGGTCTTGTACCAGACCGTTTTGTCATAAATGACATAATTGAAGCAGATGTTAATCTGTAACACATTTGTTATATCACTCTTAATCTGTAAGACATTTGTTATATCATTCTAAGTTTATATCTTTACATTTCTTAACGTTTTTCCTAAACCTGCTAATTTCCTGGAATACATTTTCCCAATTTGCAATATGAGCAAAACAATGGATTGTTTTAAAGAGATTTTACCTGGAAATGCGAATAGAGCTGACATCAATTAGGCTGCGGGAACGTGTATGCCGGTCGTGCTCTGCACTTCTCGCCAAGGCAGACTCATTTTCAAAAGCTAGTAAGAGTTAATAAACCGCGCGCATAAGCCATCGTTTCGTACAATGATATAATGTGCAAGACGTGCCGAAGCAGCTTTACATTCGTTTATATTCGAAATAACACTGTAAGAAACTCAATCGAGTTTTTGTTTTCAGGTTTTTGTTTTGCGTTTACTGATTTTCCAAACTAATAAATCAAAGTTGTCTGCTGTCAGTGTTAAGTGGAACGTTACAATTTGAGTACGACTGATACATTGAAATATCCATGTCTCTGTGAAATCCGATATAAGTACTGTCTGATTCAACAATAATGCAGCTATAAACCCATACTTGACACTTTCGTAAAGTCGCATTTATACTTACAAAACCGTTTGTAAAAGCGTTATTGGGTGCTTGATACTGAATTAAGTTATTGTATAATTATTAAACTGTCATTTGTACATATTCGGTATCGATCTTTGTTCAGCGTATAAAGACATTGAAACTCTACCATCGTAATGGTGATAGAAAAAACTAAAAGTGCATTTGGTTTATAATGGGGCTAGAAAATACTAACATTGTTTTTAATCTATAAATTTGTTAACATGAACGGACAGCTTACAAGCGATTGTCTACCCGAAACTAAGCAAGGATGTTACAGAGCAGGTTTGGTCACATTCAATTGGTTAGATCATAAGAAAATGCCGTTTAAAGATGTTTCTAATTTTAGTAACACCGGCCCCTGTGTGCACTACACCAGGACCATTTTCTGTTTTGTAAGGGGACAATGCAACCATGCTAAAAAGTCAGATTGGTAAAATTCCATCCATTAGTTCATGAGAAGATGCCGTTTAAATGTGTTTTCCTCTTTTTAGCAACAATGGCCCCTAATTTTGAAGGGGTCAATACAGGGATGTTACAGAGCAAGTTTGGTACCAATCTGAGGATTATAGGAACAACTGTTATTAAGAACTGTATATAAATCTCAATTGCAAATCATGGGTAATCAAATCAAAGCACTGCAAGCACAGACAGGCTTGGGATTCCTCTAGCTGATTGAGTGAACAAATTATTAAAATCCCAGTAGCACTTACACTCACATAGAATAATGATTTACAGATAGAATGATGACAGCATTTTGATAAATTTATTCTTAGACGATGTTGATATTTACAACTGTATGTATTTTTGTCGCTTCTTCACTTAAATACGTTGTCATAAAGTGTTACTTATTTTGTACAATATCATTGTAAAAATACAGTACCTGCGCTCTATGTATAGTATGTACTTTCAATAAAAAAGTATCGATAAGTTTGTTTTTTTGTACAGAAAACTTAAAGTAAATTTCGCCGGTAAGACATCTTCCTTGGTAATATAAGAGTCACAAGTTATTTGTCATCCAAAGTGCTTCTGGGACTCAAAGGCACGAAAAAGTATTGAAAGTAATAAAATTGTAGGCCTTTAAAAATGTGGACTATTTATAACAATGAATGGAGCAAAAATCTGAATAATTAACTAGAATACTCATGGACGGCAGAAGATCTGAGATTTTCGTATTCCAATAGACTAGGATTTCGTTAATGGTTAAGAATACTTCAGCTATTGTCACTTAATTCGATCTGTTTGTTTCATCCCGTCAACGAGACGCACAAATGTTTGAACAGATCCGTATGTTTTTAATTACATGTATGAACATTTATTGGAAGTAGCTTCTTTAAGGAATGCGTTTTAAAATTACGTCAGGTTGCACAATCATGTAGTCTGCATTTCTCTACAACGCGAACACTATTAATTGGCATAACTATTCACGATTTATTTAAGAGACACATGCCCAAACATAATTCATATTAATTGTACCAGCACTATATACACTTGATTTCCTCATTAATTTTCAAGGCTGAAAAGATTCACCTACGTGACCGTCAAATACACTTTTGTCAGTACCACAATCCAAAATGATAGAAAGTGCCGTATGGCTCGTGCCAGTTCATCTTTTACTGAAACCTAAAATCTATGAATGTTCCATACATCCTGATCTTATCTTTGAAAATATTGATTTGTTCTTGTGGTAGACATATTCGTAGCAACATCCAAACTTTTTCAATTCGAGGAATTCAATTGCCTTTAGTAGCATTATCATAAATGTATATGCATGCATTTTCCGAATTAACAAGTTAAATTAATTGACTCTATCGTTCATTTTTAAAGTTTCACGTGTCATGTGAAAACATATCAACAAATTCAATTAACTTTTTAATATGCATCTGCATTAAACAAATTCAATTAACTTTTTAATATGCATCTGCGTTAAACAGGTCAAGTGATAATATGTAGGACTTTTCATCACTATGCTTAGAAATATATGTTTACAGCTTTAACTCATAATTGTTACAATCAGCGATGTAAGGCCTGATACATGAAACGATGTAGAAGAATATGTGTACATGTAACAATTGTGTATATGCATTTGTGCACAGTATCCCAATGTATGTGTTTTTCTTTCCGTTTAACTAGTATGTAATGCTACATGCATTCTACAGAACACGTACAGAGTTTCCAAATAGTGTCACCGAACAGCGAAAATTGACTGTGATCTTTCAGGATTCGTTAATGAGACAGGAGCACGTACATGTATTTATCAACTGTACGCGGATTCATGAAAATATCGCAGACCAGCGCAAACGCGACAATACGTTAACAGACAAAATGCTTTAAAATTCAGGAAATTGTCACCAGTAGAAATATGATAAATTGATGATGGGAACTAACAATAGATATGATGTCGCAGCTTAAAAGCTTAATTAATCACGTTGTGTCTGAATATCGTTTTTTGTTTGGTAACACGAACGTAGATTACAAAAAATAATACAATAATACACGTGTTGAACTATTCCTTTGATAAGAATACGAACGAATTGTGTCGTTATAGTGTAATAAATAGAGGAAAATTATTGGTTTCGGTGTAATATCCCGTTATGATTTTACAGAGTGGGCATCAAAAATGATATTTTCACGAGTGGCGCAGCTAGACTACTTTTGGTGTTCACGAGTGCAATTATCGTGATATAACATCGATACCAACAACTCTTCTGTTTATTTTATGTTTCAAACTGAGTTTATTTTTTTTTTAAATGTCGAAAATTGCGGGGAACGTCATAAGAAAGCATCGTCATATGGTTTCCGGCATTCAGTTTTTAACGTTAAACCTGGATAAAATCCACCGGTATATTTTGATAAACCACCGGAAAACATAAAATAATGGTCTGTCTCTCATTTGCATGTCTGGAGAAATTCAAAAATTTCCTAGCATGGAAGTGAGTTCGTGTCTTATGTTCTTAATCAGACAAATTTTGTGTTATTATATCTACTGTTGTGCATGTGCAAACACAATAAACGTACAGTAATGAGTGTCGTTATTTAAACACAAGAGTTAGCCATGTCGCAATTTTGAAACATAAGGCAAGTTATTTTTGGAAAACTTGCTGCACATCGTTGAATATGTTTGTTTTATAATATTCGATTCATTAAGTTCGGCGCAATCTTGTAAAAGTTTCACGCTACCTTTCTATTGCAGGGAACGTTCCCGCATAAACGATTTAGTTTATGCATACTCATTTCTCAGGAGAATTTCAATTCGAAATTTAATTTCGCTGAACGTCCTACAATTACCTTTAATGAGCTACTTGGGGACTAAAAATTACCAGTTTGATCTTTTGAAATTATAAGCAATATATATATATCTCATTCTGTATTGAATTAAAATAACATAATTGGAAATCTTGAAATTCTAGCTTGCAACTACGTAATGTCACTGTTTAATTAAAAGTGGAAGGAGCCTAGACCTAATAGGTGATGGTAAAATAGAGAGGTATTTGTAAATAAGCAAAAAGATAGATATGTCTTCAAATATATTTCGATGTCAAATACTTTATTTTTGTGTTATTTCTTGTTTACACCTTCTTTTCGCTCATATATACAGTTACATGTATCAGTTAAATTAAATGATGATAACATAATTGAAGAGTGGAAAGTGCGCAAATAATGATAAAACAAAATGTGCATGTGTCAAAGAATATTAAAAAAATATTTAAAGTCAAAAATAAATGTTAAAAAACTACAGACTCGCTTTTGTGCTGACAAAAATTGCCTGATATAAAATAATACATTTTCGCCTTATAATCTTGTCTCGACAATAATGCACATACACCTCTGAACATTGTATTTCTTAGCCTGCTGAAATCGTGCATTGGGTTTACCCGTCTTTCAGTTCGAGCACTACAATGGATTGTTCAAAAGATGTCCACTGAAATGTACCGACAGAAGATATGATCAGACTATACGGACACGAGTGTTTGCTGATTGTTATATTAACTGGTTGCAAAAGCAGAGACATTTGACAATTAATTTAAAGTGTGCATTAACCCTTGATATGTAACCTAAAGGAATTTGACTTCACCCCTCGAACTCTTTGCCAATTATTTGATTCTTTTGTTGGGTCAATTCTGAGCTATTCAGCCGGGGTCTGGGGTTTGACTACATCTAAAGAGTTAGAAAGAATTCACTTAAGATTTTGCAAACGTATCCTTAACGTTAAAAACTCAACAAGCAATGCTGGTATTTATGGTGAACTAGACAGATACCCGTTATACGTTAACAGATACACACGAATTATCAAGTATTGGTTTAAAGTAATAAACAGTAGTAATTGTATTATGACAACAGTATATAATTGTTTGTTAAGAGATGTTCAAAACGGGAAAACAGATTGGGCATCAAAAGTTAAAAATATATTATACCAAAATGGATTTGGTGATGTTTGGGAAAACCAACTAAATGTTGACCATAACTTATTTGTGATAACCTTCAGGCAACGTATTATGAATTGTTTTATGCAAGACTGGAAAAGTAACCTGAATAATAACAGTGAATTGTTTATTTATAAACATTTGAAAGACTCGTTCGAGTATGAGAGATACCTAGACTTCTTATATAATAAGACGAACAGGTATGTGCTAACGAAGTTTAGATTATCAGCACATAAATTGAAAATCGAAACTGGACGATATGGAAGAAATCGCATAGAAAGGCACGAAAGACTTTGTCAAATTTGTGAAAATGGGGATATTGAAGATGAGTTTCATGTTTTGTTAATATGTGATCAATATAGAATTTTGAGAAAGAGATACATTCCCAGTCGCTTTGTAGTGAGACCAAATATGATGAAGTTGTTAGAAATATTAAACTCTAAAGACTACATAACTCTTAATAACCTTGTTTTATTTATGCGATGTGCCTTGAAAATTAGAGATGTGTGGACGTATAGAAATATTGTGAACTGAGTGGTAAGTTTTCTCTCCGTAAATAACATTATTTTGTTGTATTTTGATTTGTACTTTGTATATTTGCATGTATGTATGTTTGATATTTTACTTAAGGGGGTCACTGGTGAGGTTTTGGATTTTTGCACTTCCGGAAATTTACATTTGTTATATTTCAAAAATGATGAGATAACTGGAAAAAACAATTATGTAGTAGTGAACTTAGGCACAATAGGAATATTTTAGTGTAAAACAATTGAACATTTTTGAGAAAAAATATTTTGACCTCACATTTGGTGACTAAATTGACAAATTTTGTCATATGCCAAAATGGGGGTAGGGGTACAAAAATAGTCATTTCTGAAAAACCTTTTAAGATATTGACATAATTCAAACTGTATTACAAGAATAATTGTTAGGATATAAAAAAATAAATAATAACTAGTTTCTTTTACAGTTATTTGTTACAGACATATGCCGTCATATCTCAAAGTTCCCCCAAAGCTAAACACTTTTTTGTCAGTTTTTTTGATTTCTTTCTTATAGCATTGCCCCATTTTTTTTTTCATTCTAAAAAAAGGTTTAATCAAACTGTAAAAAAAGTATGTGAAAAAGCTTGTTACTCTTTTTTTATGAAATATTCTTTACAAAAATTGAAAAATGATTTTGTTAGTGGGTTGGGTAATAAAGGGCTATTTTATCAGTGTGAGAAACCAATTCTCTATTTTTCCCCAAAGTAATATCTACATAAGAAAGTGAGAATCGCCACATATATAAATGTTTATAATACCAAAATTCTAGCTAATTCTGCATTAAGCACCTTGATCTGATAGTGTATCACTCAAGATTAATATTGCGAAAAAGTTAAGTCATTGATTGACCCATCATTATTTTTCCAGAAATTAACTAGCAAAATGTTAGTCTCCATAAAAAACAGGGTCAATAAAATTTCTTGTTATTTTGAATTTCACCAGTGACCCCCCCTTAATACTGATTTATACACATGTCATGGATGAGAAACTTTTTGCTCCAATCCAATAAAATTTCTGTTCTGTTCTGTTCTGTTCTGTTCTGCATTTTACGGTTACATGTAAATGACAAATGGATAAATACTTTTTACATACGTTTCGAATTTCTCATAATATTCTAATAGAACTCTTGTCATAAGCCTAATATTTTGCATAGTTTTCCAGTTAATAAATCAAATCTTCTGCTGTCAAGTTTAAGTGGAACGTAACGATTTAAGTACGACTGATATATTATTCAATTCCATTTCTGTGTAAAATCCTAATTCAGTAGTGTCAGCCTCAACGTTAATGCATATATGATTTAATACTTGGCACTTATTAAAGCCGTGTTTTGAAGTACATTTTCTACAAACGCCTTTGTAAAAGCTCTTTGACTGCTGGATAATAAATAAAGTTATTATGTAACAATCCGACTGCCATTTGTATGCACTTGATTATATTGTTCAGCGTATAACACTGTAGAAGTACTGCAAAGACGGTAGTATTTGCAATGATTTTAAATTAGATATTCGCTTTTTTCGCGAATGCCTCATTTCACTTATTTAGAAATCTTGCGAAAGGTTCATTTCACATATATTTACTTTTAAAGAATTCTCCTCTCGTGATTTTATGATTAGCAAATAAGTCTGTCTGTTCACAAATCGCGAAATTTATGTCAGGCAAAAATGACCGAATTGACAGTATAAAAAGCTTACATATCAATAAACTATAACTTATTCAAGTGATTGTAAATAAGAGAGAAAATATCGATTATTTCAAAGTAAGTACAGTTGTATATTACTTAAACCTGTAGCAAAGCCAAGAACGCTTCATCGTAAACATTTCGCTAAGTTTAAAAATCAAGCCACGTTAAAAGAGCTCTGAATGATTACTTAATTGAATTAGTCAACTATTTCACTCGATTACTCGAAAGTTTTCATGAAGTAATGAACTTGCCAAACCAGATAGTAGATTACTGGCAGAGGTGGGAAACAGATGAAGGAAACAAGAAGTCTTAGAGTCGTTGCTTTTTTATGGAATATTTAGTTGACGCACATACTGACTTGTTAAAAGTAATCAAAATGGGGTGCACCTTGGTAATGCTTGTCTGGTACATTTTTGTAATGCTTACAGTAATGACTTAAGTATAGTAATAATAGAGAAGAGCTAGATCCTTTCCTATTTCCTACCCTTTCTTATTAGGCAAATGTAGAGAAAAATAGTTATTCGGTTTTATTTTATTTGCTGCGGAGTTAGCTCTATTGTGGGTAGTGTTTCCGTCTCTTGCACGTTCAATTTTCATGATACAAAAAACTTGTTTTTGCATATTCCTTGGATAAAACGCGTGGATGCTGATAAAGAAAAATATATTTGACATCGCCGTCCGCAGTCAATTAAAGGAAAATAATAAAATTGGTGTAAATTAGTCACGTGACTACGTATTACAGTTTTATGAACTTTGTGTTTTGTCGTATCTGTATTTTTCTCTCAAATCAAATTTAAGAAATTGTCTTACGTTTGCGTTTTATGGTCCTCAAATTGATAAAATTACATTATGCTAGGTTTTGGCCTGGGGACTGTAAGTCCCAAAGGCCTAAGTTAGCATGCTAATTTCAAACACTAAAGACAATTTAACTGTAACATATGCTGATAACAAAGGTAAAGCTGAGCTATGGAAAAGTAGTGCAAGATAGACCAGATCAAGCTAAGCCTTATGTTTGAATGCAACACGCACTAAGCCATATTACAAAAGAAAACAATACAGACAGCTTCAAGCGATTGCAGAATAGGTCATAACTTACTGTTTCCATAACACAGTTTTTTCATGGACTCTGGTTTTAGAAATTACTGCGCCGTAAATGTCAACTTACACTGATGACGGAAGATAATCATATGCATATCACAGAAAAGTAAGGATAGTTACGGAACGTACAGAGCTCAAAATATTATTAAGCGTTTGTAATTTATGATGTTACTGGTATTTCACTGAAAATCTTCCTATTTACGAATAATTACATTCACTGAAAATCTTCCTATTTACGAATAATTACATTTGTAAATTTCTTTAGAAAAGATAGTTTACGTACATTTCCGACAGAGAAGTCATGTGACATTTTTTCCCACCGTTGTTGAGCACTGCAACTAGTTGGTAAATACACACAAATGTAGCACCTGCCTTAATCAATTATCGCATCAAATTAGCAACATTTGTATGTAGCACTGCCCTTAATCAGTTAATCGCATCAAATTAGCAACATTTCTTTACATTATTTTATAATGTACAAATACATAAATGCCTTGTATTCATCATAAATGGTGTCAGACTTAGGCACATGCATGAAGGTCGTACATGTATTGTATATGCATTGGTTGAACACTGTCAGCATTTGGTAAATAGCGATCATACCATTTATCAGCTACCGACATAATATTTATCTGTATCTGCGCATCTTTCTGGCCCAGGAAAATGTGTTTATCACATTTTTAGAGCCAATTGAGGTTTGTCTGCCAATGCAAGCCCTTAAAGATGATTATCATGCAATTTCCTATAAAGACATCACAAGGTTAGCTTTTAAAAAGGCAAGAAAGCGGCTGATGTTCTGGAAATGGAAGAAGGCATGTTAATATTGCATCAAATTATTCATGTGAATATAAACGTGATTTGTTATCATACATATATGTACATGTGACGAAGTAATTATTGTGTTTTGAATGTCTTCCGTATGATTGTGTATTTTGCAAGTAAAAATCATATTAATGGTTATGATTGAAATTCAGAGCAAGAAAATGTAGCAATGTTTACTCTAATATAGATAAATCAAGGTCGAGTTCGGTTTTATAACAATGCCCCCACTTATACTGTGCAGCTGCCAAAAGAAATTGTTTAAAGTTTTCAAAATACAGTCTGGAAGCCAAGCAAAAAGTAACAAATGGGAATAATTCTGAATCATTAATCAGGGAACAGTAATGACCTTGACTGTAATTAGTCCCTGTCAATGTCTACAGTCCAAACTTGAACGCTCAAGTACATGGTTTTTATACTTGTAAGCTATTACAGCTACGTTGCAAAGGGAAATTATTAAAAAACGAGGCACACCAGAGTTCTTACAGTGCATGTACCACAGAACGTGTGTTTCACTAGACAGTTACATATAAAGGAAATTTGTACCTTTTGGTATGTAGTATGCAATAAAGGGTGAGGTTGTAGTTACTTAAATAGTAACATAATAAAATGGGGTGGAGATGTGTCCAGTTTTATGTTTATGTCAAAGTAAAATCCTATCCCGGCAAAAGACGATGAGAACCTTATTTCCACCAAGCAATCTGTAGCCCAAACACACAGCGCTTTGATTTTATCGGCAGTGATATCGGTTCTTTCACGTTGCTAAGGCTGTGTTTTAACATTCCATGTGACTCTAGATAATACGATTTGTATTGTAAAGGAACTGTTGTCTTTCCTTACCCCAAAATATGGTCATTTATTGTTGTATTCGTTCAACTTACAGATATAAAAAGACATAAACTTGCGCAAAAGGGCAGTCATGTTTTCAAATTTCCAGTTTTTAGTACTTTTTTTCCTATTAAAAGTCTTATTGCAAGGCAATGACAAAGGATATCGTGGTCAACTGAGTTTATGCTCCGACGTTTGACAAATAGAGTATTGTAACATTTTAAAGCTTGTTTATAAAAGTGTGCGCAACATACTTATAGTATTACGTTTGGACCATCGCGGTTTTTGGCCTGGGGACTGAAAGTCCCCTAGGCCTAAGTTAGCATACCACATTTCAAACACTGCAGACAATTTAACTGTGCTATATGTGAATAACAACTGTAAACATGCGCTTTGCGAAAGTAGTGCAAGACAGACCAGATCAATCTTTTGTTTGAATGTCGCATATGATAAGAACATATTACAAATAAAAAGAGTACATACAACTTCAAACGATTGCAGAAAGGTATATAGCTTACGGGCTGCATTACACATCTTTATCTGTTTTAGAAATTAATGCACTGTTAGCTGATTACGGAAGATAATCATATGCATATCACGGAAAAGTACGGATATTTACGGAAATTTACATAAACGTATAGAGCTCGATATAAAAGTTTGTAGTTTGATTTTCAAATTTCCGATGTTATTTCATTGACAACTTTGTTATTTACGAACGATTACATATATATTTACCTAAAAATAAATTTCTCTAAAAAAAAAGATATAATTTAAGTACATTCCCGAGAAGGAACTCACGTGATCAAAATCACCCACCATTTATCGAGGACGCTGCATGTCAAGGCCCAGTAAACGGTTTCACCGATTACAACTAAAATGTAACCCAGAATCATTTTTGGTTTTCTCTGTTATACACATTGTACGGTACTGTATTTATATTTCATTGCTGGTATTTATTTCTGTTTCAATGTCTTGTCCTTGGTACACAATAATTTTCGATCAACATCATCAGATCATATCGTTTGAAGTTGTACAAAGCACAGATCGAATTATTTTTTTTGGTTTAAACAATTTTTAATGTTGACTATGTGATTATTTTTTATTTAACGTACGTTTTATAATAAAAAAAACTTCCCTGCCACCCATATATTTGTGAATCATTCATTCTGTGTCATATATTGAATTTCGTCCTCTGCACATTTCGACCCGTACTTTAGGTAAGGTGCAGCGCAAAACACGTAGGTCAAAAGTTGTCTTCGGGGAGTTAACCTTTAGCCCCAGGCCTTCAGCGCTCACAGCGCTTTGATTATTTTTCTCCCCATACCATGATGCTCGAAACCACTATGATGATGATGGGGAGGAAAATAAAAAGCTTCGATGGTTCAAACAGAACACCGTACCAACAAGCTTCCCATAACTATTTAAAATGACCTTTAGACTACAGCTTTTTTCTTATAAGTCATAGAATTATTAAGTGCTTAGAAGCAGTGCTAATGGGCATGAACATTAGCACCTGACCAATTGGACATTTATTATAAGTCATTTTGGATATATAATCATACTTAAGTACGTATGAGGTATAACAGGAAATATAGATATATAACGGATTTCCAAGAATGTTAAGTCAGATAATTTGAACCTTTGTAATGTATTATATGGCATCTGGATATTGATGTTATACGTCAGTTATTTAGGATAAGTTGATAGTAAACACAACAAAACAATTAATCTCTGTAGGTAGAGCAACTGCAAATCGATTATCATTTAGTTATCACTATATATTGAACGATAAGCTGGTGATTGATAAAGACATACCAATTGTTCCTTCCAAAGAAGGGACACGTAAAGTTGTACATCCACACTTGACAGAACAATGCAGCACGTAAGCCAATTTTCGGTGTGTTTCCGTTAAATTAAATGGGCGGACTTGATTTGATACAAACCGCGGTACGCCGATCACATGACAGGGTTACACCGCTCACGTGACAACGTTACCCGCCATGTGACCGGCTTACCCGGCTAGTTAGTGCCCTAGTACCAAACAAGGGACAACCGGCTACAAAGATAGCTGCCTCCGTGCCAAGTTTGTTGGTCACTGTGGCTACCATCACAAATATAATTGTTGAAAATGATAATGAGAAAACTAATCAAAATATGCACATTTTGATATATTCCGTTCTCTTTTATTCCTAATATCGTACCTGAATGTTACCGCCATTTTGTATTCTTCCGCAGCCGGGTACGCCGGGTACGCCTATCGAAAAAAAAGGCGTACGCCGTTTGCCCCGGTTGGCGTTTGCCGCCACGTGACACTAGTCCAATCAAGTGAGTTGCCCTTTGACATGTCACCAGCCGTTTTCAATCAAGTGCTACCGGCGTAAAGTAGTACCCCGCCGGCGTAAACGGCGTAACCAAACAAGTCCGCCCATAGTTGTGATGGTGTCACACCGGTATTGTTTTGCTTCCGGGTCGTAGGGTGCTAAATTAGTCCCAAGTGAAAATTTCATTTTTGAGATTTCATGTGCATTTGCGATGAGAAAACATTAACTGCAGGCCAAATTTTGCATGATGATTTTTATTCAGACTGCTTATTAAGAACTTACAATGTTTAAATTGTTTTTATACGATAACTTCTTCAGAGTGGATGAACACAGAAGTAGAGGTCATCTGAGCCATTCGGCTGGAGTGTACTGGAAAACTACACAGTGACTGGTTGTGTATTGAAATAGCGAGAAACTTGTGCGTTAGAATTAGTGTTTTTTGTGAGTGTTTGGGAAGGACAGTAGGTGTATTTTATAGAAAGACAATCAGAACAACTTTAGAAGTGCCAGTATGACCAAGGGAGACTGTGGAATATAGACATTTTCACTCTATTTTTAATGTAGCAAAATGACTGCGGTGTGACACCTGATATTGAAAATGTGATGGAACCAACTAACAACCAATAGCCGTTCTATTCCGTACACGCTACATGTTTACGTTACTGAGGTTATTTCCCTTTATGTAGTAGTCACTGGGTAAGCTATAGTCTCACTATTCGTTTTTACAGGTTGACATTTAATAGCTGTCCGCCTTCTAGGTAAGCTATTGCACACATACACAAAATAAGCTGTTGCACGTTGGACTTGCAGAAATCGCCCGACAATGCGTTTGCTTTTGCATTATGAGTTTGACAAATAGCTGAAAGAATGTTAATTTACATATGTTTGCATAGCGTAGAAATATGCTAATATTGTTGCTGGAAGTATTGGCACGAACTTACCCAGTGACCATATAAAAGCAGATCTAGCGTGACGTAGTAACATGTGCCTGGAGAATTAAATATTGTAGATACTAATGCCTGAATTTGCTTAGACTGTCGTAGTTTGTACTTCAGTTTGAACTTTTGGAATGCTATAACTTGTTATAAATACAAGCCGAAAAAAATGACAATCGATACACGTGGTAATGTTGACAATGATGCCCCGCCTTCTGTGCAAAGAGCCAATGGGGATGATTCAGGAAGTGAAAGTGAGGCATGTTGATACGCTTCACGGGCACATGTACGCGCGAGAAGATGAATGGACGAATACAGAAATATACTGATGGGAAGGTCAAGGTTCGATTAACCACACAGGAAGTGTACACATTGTTAATAATGAAACACTTGCATTGAAATTCTGTTTGAATTTAATATCATGGAACATTTGTGGTTTAAAAAATATTTAGACAACAATAGAGTGTTAGACTTTTTGAAACAATTTGATATACATGTAATTGGGTTACAGGAAACTTGCAGTGACTATGAAGGAGAATTTTCAGACACTTTAGACGGATATACATGTATTGATGCGGTTAGGCAGAAACGTTTCATTTGTTTGTAGAAATAACGGAGGTGTTTGTGTCTTTGTTAAAGATGAACATATTAAATCCGATTTTGTCATACGTATTTGTAAACAAATACAGAATTACGTAATACGAGATTACTGTTGAATTGTGGAAACTTTTATTTAACTCAAAATAAAGTTTTAATGCTTCCTTTAGATTTAAATTTAGATTTAGATGAAATTTTGATATATATTAAGGATGAATATTCAGAATGTTTGCTTTATTTGGCGGGGGATTTTAATGCTCGAACAAAGGATTTTAGATTATATACCGGGTGATAATTTGGACTTTATTTTTGGCGAGGTGCCTTATGATGGTGATACTTTTAATATGCAACGTAATTACAAAGACATTAAAGTCAACAACTTTGGAACGAAACTGATTGATTTATGCTGTGTTTTTGATATTTTTTAAATGGTAGATACGCGGACTTTAATGGTTACATAACATGTACAGCCAATAATGGCGCCTCTGTAGTCGATTTTCACATAGCATCTACTAATTTGTTTAAGTTTATATCAACAATTGCAGTTTTAGATAGAGATGAGTCCAATCATTTTCCTTTATCATGTAAATTGTTATTCCCTTTGTGTAGGCATGAGCAAAACGAAGGTGATGAACCTCAACCTTTACACGAATATAGTGCATACAAACGATAAATGGAAATGTGAAAGAAGAGAGGAATTTATAGCAGATTTATTTTAAAATTCACTCTAGGTTATGACTGTATTATAGAATCAATATATCGTAATGGTTATGATGCTGTGGATTTTTTGGTAGGCCTGTTTACTTCTGTAACAGACGACTTACATTTAAGCTGTAATCGTTCAAAAGTGAATGTTTCCTTGCAGCCTCCGTGATGGGACTCTAAATGCGATAAATGAAAATACGTAAAGTATTCTCTACTCCGCAAATTTAGATTAACAAAAAATGTCATGGTCTAAATTGTTATATAATTGCTAAAAATACATTTAAATAAAAGAAAAACGGATATATAGCGGGTAAACGACAAGAGTTAGTTTCTACTCTTGGTAGTCCAAATAAATTCTGGCAGGTACTTAAACATTCACGAATGAAGGCAAATAGGCCTGTAGATATTTCGACTAGGGAATGGTATGAATATTTTAAAACCTTATTACATAACACAAAAGTCGATGTAATTCCGACCTCGTGTCAAAACGATAACATTTACGGTGAATACAATGTCTGGAACTGCCCAATTACTGAATATGAAGTTCATGCATGAATTTTCAGTTGAATTCTTGGAAATCACCCGGACCGAATGGTATAGACTCGCAATTTATCGTTGAAACGAGAAATACTATCACGCCAGCTTTAACTAGGCTCTTTAATACTATTTTCGAATCTAGAACTTTTCCATCACAACGGGCAAAAAGTATGATTTGTCCAATACGCAAGTTAGGTTCAGTACATGATCCAAATAATTATAGAGGGATTTTATTGATAAACACCTTCTGTAAAATATTTACTAGCGTCTTGAATAAAAGGCTTAATTCTTGGGCTGAATAACAGCTTAATAAATGAAGCTTAGGCTGGTTTTAGGTCAGGTTATTCGAGTATTTATAACTGTTTTACATTGCAGTCTATTATACAGATATATCTTAGCAGAAAGGTTGGAAGATGCTATGTTTTATATGTCGATTTCGTTAAAGCTTTTGACAATCTTCAGCATCAAAGTTTTCCAAAGTTTGTCAAAAAGGGTATAAGCGGAAGGTTTTATGCTATATTGAAATCAATGTACAGTAACTTGAACTCTTGTGTACGTGCAGGACAATGCCTGACGAGTTACTTCCCCTTCACTTAAGGTACTCGTCAGGGTGATATAAGTGACCCGCTAATTTTGTCTTGTCCATAAATGATCTGTGTGACTATATACAGTACTGCCAACGGTAATTTTTACCATTTTTGCGTTCCGGTTGCGTTCCGGTAGCGGTTCGTTTGCGTTTGCGTTCCGGTTCGATCATATCGGTCCATAACCGTTCACCCGACCGTTCACCGGACCGATGACCGCAAAGGACCGGTAAGCGAACCGTTTCAATCGGTTTTAGCGGTTCTCTGATCTGATTGGCTGACTCTGCTTGCTGTTATTTTTCGACGTAGTCGTATACTTTTGATTTGAACTTCCGTTGGTATGGACGCGTTGCTAACCAACTTCGTTATAATGTGACCAATCAGAATCTGCAAATTATTGGCTAGCGTTTCGGTACCGGAATAAGCAGTGTACTGCCCGGGAGCCTTCTGAAACACAAAATGTGTATATTTTTTTATATTATAGTTATTTATAATAAATCATGTTGCAAAAAAAGAAAAAACAGAACACGTTATTTCAAGGTTTCTGGACAGTACGAAGATCAACTTTTGTATTCAACGAGGTGTTGTCCGGGGCCGGACATCTAGCGTCATTGATTATTGGCTAGCGTTTCGGTACCGGAATAAGCAGTGTACTGCCCGGGAGCCTTCTGAAACACAAAATGTGTTTATTACGTCACCTACGTCGACCATCTTTTTTTTTTAAAGATATTACTTGTTTCGTTTAAAATTCGTTAGCCAGTGAGCGCTACGAACGGGTCGTACCGATGATAGCCTCTTTAGAGGATGGTGGACCCAATAAGCACAATTACAAACAAACAATATTAAGCGCTATTTTATAGGAAAAGAAATAAATATGAAGTTGCAAAGAGGTGGTAAAATGCCAGTTAATTAGTATAAAAACATATAGTGGATTATCACGTGACTGGTCATACAACGTTGCGTATTCAGCGGATCATATATAATATTTAATCAGCATGGAATCAACATCAGCAGGCAAACTGTACACAGAATTGTAAAGAACTTTAATCGGACAGGAAGTGTACGCAGGTAAACATGATGAAATAAAGCTTCTGTAAAAAGAATAGCATGCACTTTTTCCTATAGAAAAAAGTTATTTAAAACACATCTTTCTTGTCGTTATGTTTTAGCTTGATTAGGCTATTTTACTCCAAACAAGATGAACACGGACAGGCTGAGTGAACGGTTGGACTGTTTCATAGATATATTTTTTTCAGTGTGACTCCATTCACAGATCTGATATTTTATGACTGTCGCACCTTCACGCATAGTTTTAATTAAATGTGCTCCATAATATGTGGAAAGTGTAATTTCAGTATTGGGCACAACCGGCGCATAATACACAATTTACCTGTTTACTAACAAACTTCCGCTCTAAAATGAAGCTTTTAGAAATCACGTTAAATGAAAACCGTACATTTTATGAAAACTCTCACCACTTAATAAATATCTGTATGTTTAAAAATTCAAGTTCACACATGCGGTATGATACCCCGTTTATTTTCATATTTCACCGATTGATGCAGGTGTGTAGATAGGTAAATGTAACTTGGAATTGTGTTAACATCATTTTTAAACTTAATCCTATCATGTTAAATCACAAATGCATTAAAGTATTGGATTTTATTGTGTTTATAAGTGCCGAAGAAATTTTGATGGGGATATGTTCCCAGCTATTTGCTCATCAAACTGAGACGTAGACGGCAGACAACTCTAAAATGTCAACCTGTAAAATCGGTTTGCCTTCGAACAGGAACCTAGAATCAACGTAATATTCTACGTTCCTGCTTCGATTGGAAATAGTGAAACTATTTCTTTATCATGGTTATCGGAGTGATGTAAGGTTTGGTACTCGGGCTTGTGCATTCGTTTTCCACAGTATTAGATTCATTCTTTGAAGATAATTGTGACTCAAGAAATCATTTACACAGTTGCCATACTTCATCTTATTATAATAAATGCTTATTCATAAAGGTTGTGACGAAGGGTGATTGTTTATGCCCGAGGGCTAGCTCTGGCCCCTCTATCAAATATTTGTAAAGTAGATAGGGTTCTTGCTTTGGGAAGCCAACCACAACACAAAACTGAAAACAAGTATAGAACTATCAAAGATAATTTATTATACTAATAATATTACATGCCAGTGTATTCAATAACACATGAAGACTTCAAATCCAATGATGCATCTCAGTTTTCATTTTACTGACATACAGGTACGATGTTATTTAAGAGTGAAGTATAAAGACTATTTTCATTGCTAATTACTTATAAGCTATACAATTCATACAACATGCTTTAAAGATTAGAAATACAAATAAGATCTAGGTATAAACAAAACAGTAGCACTAACCTGAAAACAAGTATACAACT
Organism: Saxidomus purpurata; assembly: GCA_022818135.1. Taxonomy (NCBI): domain Eukaryota; kingdom Metazoa; phylum Mollusca; class Bivalvia; order Venerida; family Veneridae; genus Saxidomus; species Saxidomus purpurata. The sequence continues at coordinate 8,731,066 of JAFMSR010000009.1, forward strand.
ATCAAAGATAATTTATTATACTAATAATATTACATGTCCATGTATTCAATAACACATGAAGACTTCAAATGCAATGATGCATCTCAGTTTTCATGAACATCGATATACAATGACATGGGTGAGTGGTTAGCACTTGTTAGTAAAGGAGGTAGCATAATAGGATAACGGGACTATTATGTGATAATAAAGGACAATTGACTGAAAACTAACAATTTATATTAAAACTGGCATTTTTCCATTTGAGGTTACAAGAAAGCAAAAACAACAACCAGTATTAATTCAAATGTTTTAATTGTTTATGGTTACCCTATGACAGTTGCTTGTTCAATATTCTTGTTACATGTAAAAACCTAAATATTTTAGTAACGAATCTTCAATTTTAAACGATTGAGGGGCTTCCAGCCAATCACAATTACTTATGCAAATTAGGCGAGAGGCCAATATCTCACAGATTAGAGAAGTCGCGTGCCATAAATTTACGTAATAATTATGCAATTTTATTGCCCCTACATCCGTTTAAATCGAATCGGGAACCCCTCGTTATTCAGCATGTGTATAAAGCATATACTGTATTTATAGTAATAATGTTAAGTTTAATCATATAAAAAATTGTCACAATAAAATTAAAATTAAAAGTGATACGAAATACAATATAGATACACAACAACACGCAACACTACGATCATAGTTAAATATTTTAGAATCATGGAATGGTAAAACATTCGGTATTAATAAGCAGACTTAGTTATAAAACCAGGCTTGTTGGCATATGAAAAATATTCAACATATGCAGTATATTGAATAATCTCTAAGGTCAATATTTAACATAAGCTGTTTTAGAATTCACAGTTCTTTATAACAGGTAAGCGAATCCTCGCATTTTTATTATTAACTGAACTGAACGTGTTTATATATTACGCCTTTATTACACGCCACCTTCAGATTTGTTTTTTCACCGGAAACTGTGAACGAGGAGGTTTAATATGAAAACGTCCGTAATTGAAGGCCGTAAACATATTTTGCCTCACCTAAATGTTGAACAAAGTTGTTTTATTGAAATTTCTAAGAGGCCATTGACATATTGTAAAATACTGATATTAAATTTGATAAATGCGAGTGTTGAGTAAAATAATTGTAAAGCTGGCTTCTGAAAATGTACCTGTAGCCCGCCAATTCTAGCAGATTTCTCAACTCGCTTCGATGGTATATCAATAAAGATTAACATTGCAAAAAAGTTAAATCATCGACCCAGCATCATTGTTTTTCAGAAACTGACTGGCAATATGTTAGTCTCTATAAAATCAAGGACAATAAATTTCTTTTTATACTGATTTTCACCAGGTAATTCCCTGTCTATACTAGTTATACAAATAGTGTGCTTGGATTGCACAGTATTTTACACATACGACAAATACATGGAATTCACGTTCTACCTCTGAGTACTAATATGTGTTTTGAGTTCTTATGCAATATTCAATAAAACGTTCTTCTCTAGGTATGTTGGTATAGCGACCTGTTTCTATGTTAAATTTTTGACTTGAACAAAGGAATCTTGCTACTGCAAATTTCCAGGAATATGACTTACATATGCATCACCATGTAGATAGATACGTTTCTGTATTCGGTAATGATTTATACTGACAACAGTGACTATATCTATTACATGTAGAAGAATTGATAACAGACTGCTCGTGCTATTCTAGACTAGCAATAGTCGTTATAGTCATTACCTCATGTCTTTTCCAGGGATTTGTATAACATCTTCACAATTTCTCCTTCCTTTGACTCTAATGAGCTTTGATTGAGGCAAACTTTTGATAGAGATACTTTCTAAAACGAAAACAAACTTGAAGAGAAAAAAGACCTCTCAATCTTTACATACATAATTTGTTATGGACGGATTCTATAATCTCTGATTTCTGATAGCCCCAAAGTGATCCTTAGAATAGTATTGGCTTCACTACAGAATCATTTCTTTTGTAGGAATATATGGAAAAACCCTTTTGGTATCCGTAAATGACAAAATAGTTTGTGTGCTTGGGCATATAGTTTCTGATGGGCTAAGCACTATGACATTATGGGTGTGAAAATGTTACCCATGTATTCGTCATCCGAAATAAGGAAACCTAGGATATCTTGCAGATTATGAATAAACATACCGGAATCCAATGTTTTCCAAACAAAGGTACGTAACTCATTTATGTATAATCAGAAAAGTGTTGGGCTACTTATTTCCCCTTAACGGTCACCAATATCATATGCATTATGTTAACGTCCTGTTTTAACACATGATATTAGCCCACCATACATTATTTTCAATATCTTGAAGAAATGTCCTTAAATACTTATATCTGCTACGTATCTAACAATAACAAGTGTCTCACGAAAATCTATATACAGTACATAGCATGTCCTCCTGGCTTTGATAAATACTTTTCTACCATAGCGTTTAGAGAAAATATATTGACAATACATGTAGCACAGTATTCAACTCTTACTCCATTTTGTGATCCATCAATTAAATCATTGTATTTTATTGTTATTAGTCCCGGCGGACCCTAAGATTTCTCCTGCGGTGAAACTGCCTACACCCCTGACAGACACAGGTTGAAGAGAGAGATGCAGAAACAAGGAAATCCCGGTACCAGATCTAGCTCTGTGACAAACAGACCCCTTGGTTCTTTTGCGTGTCCGGTGTATAGTACCGATACACGCGAGACTACATCTGAGTTTCTAACCAGTTCATCTCTAGATGGGTGGGAAACACTGAAAAGCATTTCTGAAATTTCCAGTACCCCGAGCGTGATTCGAACCTGGGACCTCCGGATTGGTAGTCCAGAGCGTTAACCACCTGACCACCGTGCAACCCCTGATCATTGTTTCCATTGTATAAAGCCTAGTATCTTTTATATTTGAAAATGTTTGATACGAAGTGCTTGTTAATGTCGGTTGATTTACTTTTGATTTACGTTTGTATCTGCTGGGCGTCTTACACTTATCATCATTCTTGCTGCATCACTATGACAACCGAGTCAACTGCAAGATTAATATTTCTCTGAATATTATTGTATATATCAGATTCACGGTTACATATTATTGCACGAAATTTAGAAAGAGATGCTTCACCTCAACAGGTTGACATATTAATCTCTGTGGTATATATGACCACTAGCAATTTTAAACGGATACAATTTGGTATCGCAAATGTTACTATGGACATACGTGTAATATACTATTTTGAGTGAAAATTATGCAAACTTTCATTGTGAGTTGTTGCATTTGTGCAGCGACTGCAAATATATTCTGAAACTGCATTTGTAACAGTATTAATGTTACCAGACGAAGATCATCATATAAAAGAGATGTGTAAATGCAAAATTATTATTACAATAATAATGATAATACCACAAAAGCTGTCTTACCAGTGAAAATTACCTTTATTTATACCAAAAACATTCATTAATGTGCTTTTTTAATCGAAAACATTTCAAAAATTCAGAAAGGCTTTCTGGCAACTATTCTTCATGACCAAACGACTTGAATACGAAAGAAAAGCATATGTCAACATTGTTTTAGAATGAGTAGATGAACATGGTTCTATCATTATTCTATCAGTAAATTTATTTTTCTATTTCAGTAGTTTCAAAGTGATCCTTGGACTCTTTCGTGATTCATTGCAAATGTTTAATTCATACCCGTCTCGGCTACACAAAATGCAATTTTGAGTATTTTATAGCGTTTTTTACATTTATTTTACCAAAAACAGTATCAATTTACCTACAAAAGATCCCCAAAATGACATGCATTGCTATAATATTATAAATGTAATTATAATAGATGTCTATAAAATAAATATTTCAATACACGAACCGGTCATAGCTTGTCATTAAAAAGGTAAAGTCAGTGTCAAGTTGTAGTCCTTCTTACGACTGTTTACGTGGCAAAGCAGTTCTTATTTTATTATGGGATGCGGTATGGTCTCCTGACACAGCAAACACTACTTCTTGTCTGTAACCAGGAGCCACCAAATTATGCTAACGCTAAGTTATATTCGAATTACATGTCTCGGCTGTTTCGGGTTCCGTTACCAGGTGCTAACGTTACGTAATATTCACATTTTATATATCGGCTATTTCAGGGTTTGTTTCCAGGTGCTAACGTTAAGTTATATTCACTTTACAAAAAACAGTTCTTATTTCATTATGGGATGCGGTATGGTATCTTCACACAACAAACACTACTTCTTGTATGTTACCAGGAGCCACCGAATGATGCTTACGTTAAGTTATGTTCATATTACATATATCGGCTGTTTCGGGTTTTGTTATTTGTGTTCTCTTCGGGTAAAACACTAATGGTTACTATAAGACTGAGTTTAGGACTAAATGCAACGTAAAGTTTGGAAGAACAGTTTGCTGACTGGTTAAAACTACCATTGTTACGTAATCTGTTACAAACATAAGCACTTTATTTGATGAATAAACGAAACTGACAGTTCAAACAAGAACAGAGTACATTTTTTGTACATATGAACTCCTAACATATAAATGGATATTTAAGTTAAAGTAATGCTAAATGTACAAGAAAAAAGCGCAGCTTTTGCAAAGAGGCAGTATAGAATAAATCTTTCTGTCCAAATTATTATCTTATTATGGTTCGATGATAGAGCTGAAGAAGAGTGTGCCTTGTCTTCTTTCTGTTCTCAAGGTTTGAGGATTAATTTCTTTGTGTATTATATGTTTTGTATGTATGTATATGTATGTATGTGTGCTTCTGCGTGTACATGCGCGTGTGAGTGCGGGTGCGGGTGTGGGTTCGTATGTATGTATGTATCTGATTTGTTTAGTGATGTCTGAACATTTGTTTTCTCTTATATACTCTGAATATAGACGTATAACTAGGTATAATCACTTTTATTTTACACACTGAAATCGCGAAATTTACTTGTCATGTATGGACGTATGTTGCGTTATGAAGCGCACATGTACTTTGTACAATTTCGTTTAAATGTTTTCTCATGCAGTGTAAGTGCATCGTTTTTTGAAGCAGTTTATCACATATTCCTTCACTACTCTTCGTACATTTCTACTTATCATAACACATATTCATTTACATTTGGTAGGAAAAGAAGGCGTTCAGGAGTTATAGCCATCAAGGATAGGACAAGCAGATATTCAAATGAAGACAACAGTTACAGCAAACATTACTCAGTAGAAGCAGAAAGTTCAAAATTGATTAGCATTTAATGTTTAAAGACTTGCAGTTAAATAAAATTTGATTGTTATGCAAGGGTGAGAATTGAACGTTGTGTTTATTTATTCATTCATTTTGTTTTTCGTGTTTCTCTTTAATTCCTCGATCAAACGTTCAATGTATTTATCCACGTTCAAATTCTCATTATCAACACTAGCATCATCCAGATCCACGTTCAAATCTTCACTGTCAACTCTAGCATCATCCACATCCATGTTCAAATCCTCATTGTCAACGCCAGCATTTTCCGCATCGATGTTCAAATCCTCCGTGTCAACGCTAGCATCATCCACATCCTTGTTCAAATCCTCCTCATCATCGTTTAAATCTGCAATTACGCTTACATTTTCTTCATCAGCATTTACATCTTTATCGTCGCCAAAATTATTTTCAATTTCTTCTGTCTCTGTGAGGATTCTTTTCTTCTTCAAAAACCACCACCCATGAGGATTATGGGTTTCAGGGCTTTCGGTCTCTTCAGACGAGCTGTCGGAGTCGCCAGGTGTCCTCTGCTTGAAAACAGACAGATCTAGATCGGGTATCTCTTCACAAGGTGTAAGACTGTCTCTGCAAATATAAAAAACAAAATCTTAAAAATTTAACGTGTATTTCTTCGGGAAGTATTGCTGGCACATTTGGGTATCCTTTTGTTGGAAATCACTGTTATAACCCAGAACTAAGATTACACTAAGTTGCATGGCGAATTGAAACGGCATGAAACATCTTAACATGTTCAGTTAAATATACTAATTTTCAAAATAGCCAACATTTTAGAGACACATAAACAACACACAGAAAGGCTACATGTATTTTATGATTTATATCATAAATTTTTAAAGAATAATTCCAATCTAATAACAATATGTAATAAAGTGTCAAATTTGACAAACAATGATATCTTTTATGAAGGCATCACTTTCATGACCGAACAGAGACGAGTAAGTCTGGAATTTTATCACAATATGTAACGGCATCGCTCGAAAGTATGCCTATAGGTTAGGTCATTAATGCGAAGTATTGACCACATTTTGTATTTGAACTGTAGTACAATTATTGCTATGATGTCTCAGAACATACATTATTCCCCTGAACCTATTCGATGCAAAGTGTTATAGTATACTGAAACGATACACATTCCTGTATTTCTAAACATTTCCTACTGATTCCTATTTCACCTTTTGGGAATATCTCCCCATTAGTTTCAGGGTCGTATTTTGCAGTAAATATGAAACATGTTCTGATTAATGTTTAGGGACCGCTGTTTAATGTTTAACTACAGTTTGTATCAATATTGAAGGATTCCACATTAATGTCCACACTTGTAAATTTTCAAAGATTTTGTTTCGCTTGCCAAATTGTAAGTGTAACGGTAAATGTGATAATAACTTGTCTCATATTCAAGCTTTAGTAAATCAGAAGAGGACATACTGTAATGTTCATGTCATTGTCGCAATGCACCAGAAGTATAAAGTAACAAATGTTTGTTTATATCATAAATTTTTAAAGAATAATTCCAATCTAATAACAATATGTAATAAAGTGTCAAATTTGACAAACAATGATATCTTTTATGAAGGCATCACTTTCATGACCGAACAGAGACGAGTAAGTCTGGAATTTTATCACAATATGTAACGGCATCGCTCGAAAGTATGCCTATAGGTTAGGTCATTAATGCGAAGTATTGACCACATTTTGTATTTGAACTGTAGTACAATTATTGCTATGATGTCTCAGAACATACATTATTCCCCTGAACCTATTCGATGCAAAGTGTTATAGTATACTGAAACGATACACATTCCTGTATTTCTAAACATTTCCTACTGATTCCTATTTCACCTTTTGGGAATATCTCCCCATTAGTTTCAGGGTCGTATTTTGCAGTAAATATGAAACATGTTCTGATTAATGTTTAGGGACCGCTGTTTAATGTTTAACTACAGTTTGTATCAATATTGAAGGATTCCACATTAATGTCCACACTTGTAAATTTTCAAAGATTTTGTTTCGCTTGCCAAATTGTAAGTGTAACGGTAAATGTGATAATAACTTGTCTCATATTCAAGCTTTAGTAAATCAGAAGAGGACATACTGTAATGTTCATGTCATTGTCGCAATGCACCAGAAGTATAAAGTAACAAATGTTTGCAAGACTTTACGTACCTTTGGAAAGTTACCAGTCACATGCTTTGAAAAGGAAATTCTTTATGACATTTTGACATTGATTTCATACGAAAAGACACAAATGTTGGCCATAATTTAAAAATAGAACAATATTTAAGCCTTCATTAATCTGAAGCTTATCATCAGATATCAATAAATGGATCGATAAATCGGGTTGGATCGATAGACCGGTGTTGGATTGATACATCGGGAATGGATCGATACATCGGGGTTGGATTGATACATCGGGGTTGGATGATACATTGGGACTCGATTGATACATCGGGGCTGGATCGATACATTGGGGTTGGATTGATACATCGTCGTTCCAGGCTTCAAAAAATCCTTTACTTGAAACTGTTAATGTGATTCCTAAGAACTGTAGTCCTTAACGATATGTTTACGAACAACACCTTCCTTAAATTAAGAATATAAATGATTTTTATCCTGGAACATAGAGTAAAATGTAGCGATATAATGATAGTCTCAAAATAAGCACAATTTAATCACTGTGAGTACTGGTGAAAATGAATTCATAGCGTACATTTTCCTCATAAAATAAACAATATTAAACAATAATTATCTTTAACTTACTTTTTTTTAAAAACACTTGGACAGTGTATTGCCTTGAAGTCGTAGTAGTTGTCTCAAAATAAGCACAATTTAATCACTGTGAGTACTGGCGAAAATGAATTCATAGCGTACATTTTCCTCATAAAATAAATAATATTAAACAATAATTATCTTTAACTTACTTTTTTTTAAAAACACTTGGACAGTGTATTGCCTTGAAGTCGTAGTTGTTGCAATGGACTTTAGCGAGGGAATATCTCTGTATAGCCTGGATTTGATCTAAATAGACGATGTGCAAATAATCATTGTTTAAAGAAAGTCAACAAGCAATGAATATAGTATGAATGGATGCAACGTAAAATGGTTAAACGTAAGTGTTTTTATCAGATTGTTTTCAAACAGTAGTTTATGTCTTAAGCATTGCTGTGTATCATGTGCAGGGCTTTGCATGCACCCAATCACGTTCAATAATTGTGAAGGCCTTGAAAAGTGTGTGTTGATCTTTATAGATTTGACGGAGACATGTTCTGTCATTTTAGGAATATGAATTGATAATTTCAGACTAATGGTTCAGTCAGTGTACAGTATTGTTGACCTGCAAAACACTAATATTAACCTTGGATATTTACTAGTATCATAAATATATGGATTTGAACATCTAGAAGTGTATCAAATGTGTTAATAAAAACTACTGAAATCCATTGCAGGAATATTTTATTATATTGAAAACATACCTCTGGTAAAGCCAGCATCTTCGTTCTGATACCATAATCTGTCACCAAATTTCAGATTTCGGAAGTGTCTCCCTATTATACATTCAAACGTTGGTCCTATTTCACCACCGGGAAGATTCGTTTCTGTAAGTCCACCGGTAAACAGATCAATATCACGAGGGGAGCTGTGTAGAAAGACCCAAAGAATACATACAACAACACCAAGTTAGGGAAATGAGATCGAAAATCATTGAGAATGTATTTTGAAACTGCTACTCTCAGATATTTGTGAAAAAAAAAAGGTTCATCGAACTGTATGAAATTAACATACTTTAGAACGAATCATCATAAAAAGAAGGTTCCAGTATAAAATCCTGATAAGTATTTCTGTTTTTTAGAAATTATAATTTACCAACTTATAAAGCTTCACAAACGCTTTTGAAATTCCAATATAAACATATAGTGTAGCGATGCCGTAAAACCAATGTCCGCAACGTTTATACAGATTTTCGCTAACTGCTACGGTGCTACCTAGATTTTTAGTTTGTATTGTTGATTATTATATTAATGATTTAGTATATGATTATGGAGAATTATTTTTTCACCGGAAACTGTTAACGAGGAGGTTTAATATGAAAACGTCCGTAATTGAAGGCCGTAAACATTTTTTGCCTCACCTAAATGTTGAACAAAGTTGTTTTATTGAAATTTCTAAGAGGCCAATGACATATTGTAAAATACTGATATTAAACTTGATAAATGTGAGTGTTGAGTAAAATACTTGCAAAGCTGGCTTCTGAAAATATACCTGTAGCCCGCCAATTCTAGCAGATTTCTCATTTCCGGTGAATGATCAACAAGCCCGGAAGTGCCACTTCTCTTCCATTTTCTATTGACTTCAGTTAAATCGCACCACTTCCGGTACTCGTTATAAGATGGAAGACCATGATCACGTCCTCTTTGGATGTTGAGAGCGGCAAGGTCAAATGATAAGGTGTCTGTTACATTTATGAATAACCTGCTCCGAACGGCTTCCTCAAGGACGCTGAAATATATTCAAATCAAAAAAGAAAATGTACATAATTGATTTAATAGTATGTATGCAACTCAGAGATTATCATGCATCATTTGATAAGTTAATCTGAGCTTTTAACTTCTCATGTTCATGCTTTAGCTTAATAATCAAGTACATCTGACACAAATCAGTACTGTACGTAATGGCTTTTGGTGCGATATTACACTAGTGCACTTAAGTTTGAATATCCGGTACGACATTAAACTGAAACCTGAACTCTGTATAAGTTTAAAGATAAAATAAATACCAAGTAATTTCTAAACTATCCCAGTTATAGCACTCTCCAACTGCAAGACTTACACGCATGAGACTGAATACACCAAGTACATGAAAATGCAGCAGACAACGAACACACTGCAGCTGAACTATGAAGGAGATATAAAGGAATTTTTCATCAAGCGCAAAACTAAAGGTCGAGACATACATATTATAGGCACAACATCAAAACAGCAAACGCAGAATCGCCATAGGATGAATCCGTGTTTATCACCTTGAAACGGTTACTTAACCAACAACGTTATGACAAGAGGTTTTACATACTTGTCTGTTCGTGGAGCTGATTTTCCAGAGAGACCGTATGCCAGTCGTTTAAAAGCGTATGGCAAGTACGTCATATCTGGATTTTGAAATATGTCCTCAGTGTTCCTTGTAAAAGATGGTTTGTAAATTTGCTTCAAATTTCTGTTAAATAATTGCATTGTCTGGGAGATCCAAGTATGACCATACCTGTTGAGCAAAAACTTCATGAATATGTTAGGCAAGATTTCTATATCGTAGCGTTACATTTATTATGGCTAAAATGTCAAAGTTAAATGTTTAAAGTAATATTACCGTTATAAGTGACGTCATAAGTGACGTCATCAGTTTTTCATTACTGATTTTTACCCCTAGAATTTTCAGCAATGCTTTCGTTACAACCAAAATATATGAAACTGTATAACAATTCTATTTACATTGAATATAGGGAGTAAATCTTTGTTACATGTACCGATAAAAAGTCAACTTTTCAGTTTCAATGGTATATTTTCATTTTCATCTGCCACTATGAGAAACATTAAACTTAACTTTAACATTAACTTAATTCATTTATTACATTAACAAAGCAAGCTTTATTCTTGATCATCATATTGTATAGACATTTTGATTTTTAATCATAATGTTTATTAATTAGTAAATGTTTAATCTTAAGTTATTAGCATTTTTATATAATCGCAAAGTGCTCTTTTGAAAGATAAAATTATCATTAGAGAGAGAGAGAGAGTATTGCTGGCTTTAATCATCATTCTCTGATTTTATGTTAACTTTAAGAAAAGAAAACAATAGTTAATGTAACATTATCACACTCAGTTTGCTCCTATAAAATAATGTTAAACGGATATGGTAACAATAGAGATGTGAAATATTGTCTTTTATCATCTACATGTACCATGTGTAATTTTCTTCTTTCAGGAGAAGGTCTATTGTTTATAGAACTTGTGACGTAACCTTTTTTCCATTATGCTGTGAAATATGATATAATTCACTATGATTGATATATAAAATTGCTTTGAAATAAGATATGCTTAAACTATGATGTGTTGTACTATTTAGTATGGAGACCACGTGGCGCCGTGGTAGCGCGTTCGGCTCAGGATCGAAGGGCCCCGGGTTCGATCACTACCATAGCCATTTTAGTAGTGTCCATAGGCAAGACACAAACAATTCCACATTGCCTCTGTCTCTCTTCGAGGTTGATTCCATCTAATCTAAGTTGTAAGAACTTGTTTTCCAATCGAGAATAAATAAATTAGTATAATATATAGTATGGAACAATTTTGAATCTCTTTTCTTCACGATGAAGTGTTTTACACATTTATTGATTTCTGGACTATATTTTTTAAAGTGCTTTAACAAAAAACAAACATTTGGAATTCTCCCATTGCAGTTTACTTATTACAGACCTGTAAGCTATTCCAAAGGAATTAACCAACGTTGGGTCAGTGTCCGGCTCGTACACGTATGCCGCATCGCTGCGCAGATTGTAAGTCTCTAACCCATCCTCTGAGAAAAAGGCAGGTAGAAACTCATCATAGACAATTTTCTGCATAATGGCAATCACAATTCTCCTCGTTTCCTGAAAAAGGGTTTCGTCGCTGGTGACGAATCCTGGACAAAACATAAAATTAGTAACACGCATTGAAATGAAACAAAGACTTACAAGATGTTGCAAGCATCACTGTGATTCCCAAAATAAAACTTTGTTATATCAAATAACTAGACGAAAGGTGTAAAAACATGATATTAACGTATAATGGAACAAGATATCAAAATGTTCTTTTTTACTTGGACAGCAAATTGTCATCTTATCTATTGAACAAAGACCCTATAAATGACTAAAATAAGGTTGGAACGGGCGTTATCTCCTATAACAGCGAACAAGTGACTGATATATCAGTCTATTGGTCATGATATAAACATAATTTCTCAGGATATCATCATATTCCTGTATCAATCGAGTGGGATACCAAAATAGTTTTTTTCCAAATTTTATTTTTTTATAATAACAGGATACAAACTCATTGTTTAACATTGTATCTATACTTTGGAACAGGATATGAATTTATTTTTGTACAGATTATTAACATTTTATTCGAAGAAGTAATTATTTATGAAGAGGTAATTACAAAATGTGTTTTATTTGCACAGAATATTAACATATTTTAGTATTTATTGAATAGGATATAAAAATGAATATATTATTAAAGGTTAAATACTAAGGAAAGCGAAAATTCAAATATATCTTAAAAAGCACATAAATAAGTTATTTTTAATGAAAAATGAAAGTTGGTATGTAGAAATTCTAAGTAAATCACAGTACATGTTCAATATTTTTCTTATGCATTATGAAGAAAGTTAAAAAGACCTGGGTGGTCATTTTGTCAATTCACTGAGATTTCAACATAATACACATACTTTTCTTTGTGTTCCAAACACTTTCTGTACATTTTAACCTGCCAATCTTCATTATTTAGTGTCTTGCATAAGGTAATGAACTTGCCATTAAAATAACTGTCATTTGATTTTCGCTTAGTAGTGGACCTTTAATATATTTTTATACTGAAGAGTTTTTATATACAAAATTAATAGCTACAAACTGAAACTCGTGTAAAAACTAATTTAAATTGGGCATGAATTTTCTAGGTTCAAGTTTTTGTATTATTTTGAAGTCAAGCAAATGGGGTCTTGGCAAGTTCACCCGGGGATAAATTACAGGGTTGGTCGGGCCTATTAACATTCTAGATATGAAGAAGAAGTTCAGTTCAGTTCAGTGGTTTTATAAGAGTCTGGACTGAGTGAAGGTTTGACTTATACCGCGCTGGAACCCAGGCATGCCTCCTGTCATGCCTCAAAGTAGAGTTTGAATGCCAAAATGTGGGAGATAATTTACCTGACTGCAATTTCAAGCCAATGTTAGCCAAATAAATTTGATTGGTTGCCGAAAGTAGGTAAACAGCGGCGATCAATGAGATCTATAATTGCGACTGACCTCGCCGAACAGATTATATCCTTACGGGGATACTCCCCGTCTTTGCAGGCTGCCAAATATTAATGTAGATTTTATTCAGTTAGTTATGACGTACTCATTCAAATATTAAATAACCACCTCTTAGCAGTTCAGCAATTCTATTATGCTCTTTCACGAAGAGAAAATGATATGATGTTAGTGTTGGAACCTCGTTAACTCGAATATCACCTGAAAAGATAACCGAATTAATTGCATCAGAAAACACTTTATAACTAATTACTAGTACAGGTAAGTAAAAATAGGAGGAGAAGAAACCTGTATTTATTCTGTTCATTAATAAATCGATTCAAGTTTTAACATAGAAATTATCATCTACATATGAATTTGAAATTTTATGTTAAACATAATCGTATAGTTAATTCTAATGTTGTGAAATCATATTTGATCCAAGACTGTGTAGTTTCCTACATATGGAGCTAAGGTTATTCAATTTTTAAAACATTAGAAATAAAATACTGCATTGTTTTTCATTTGTCAGAAGTTTCCGTGAATATTTAAAGCGCTAGCTCTTTTTGTATTCAGACAGTAAATGATGTACCTACCTAGAGCAAACATTTCTAAAGTGCATATTAACTACTGTATTTTTTTTTTCTGGTAACACTATAATAACTAATAGCATTAAAGATAAAAACCGGATATTTAAAAAGTTTAGAATTTCAGCATTGTTATCCTTGTTTATTGCGTGTTACAAACTTACCTGTAATATGATCCGTGCGTATTACTGAAAGCCTTTATATTTCTTTAAAAGCCGTAAGAAATAATAACGACATCTAGCTATTGAAAAGAGGATTGAATGCAGTAATTTAAAGCGTTTAAAAATATAGGTGCGATAAAACACCCATAAATAACAGCAGTTTTTGATGTGCAAAATTCTTACGTAATATGTTATCACCCAGCGAATATTCTCATTAAGATAGTTTTGTGCCCCAAAAAATAGATTTCAAATTTCCTCTTTGATAGCTATTTGAGCATTAAATCCACAGTCACTGTGGTTATATGTAGAGCACTTCGTAACAGACTCAACCCGGTTGTTCAACAATTTCAGTGTCCGTTAAACACTTCTATTCCATTTAAAAGGTAATAATGTTAATTTAAAAAACTACAACCTGCAAGAGAACACTTTTGTGCGGCATTTGTCAAAACACACGAGTCACTGGCTGTGCTGTCTAGAATGCGTTCTTCGCGGCTAAATATCGTTGTATCCATGCGATAACCGTTTCCTTAGGAATATTTATAAAAGGGTTATGTATATATGTTACATCATATAAGATAACAACAAAGTAACTTTCTTGTGCAAACTAGGTCTGCGACATCTTACTTAATGTGTAGTAAGCACTTCAGTCAGAAAAAGCATTCATAGAACATTATGTTTGACTAACCTTCCATGTAGCATAGCTATTTCTCAACAGATTAACTTTGAGCAAGAAATTAAATGTTGATATTTTATAGCACGAAAATTAATCAAACTCGCTGAAATGTATTAGTGTTTGAAATTATTATTGTCCAATCGCAGCGCAGTATTCGCTGCGCTTTAACTTTGTTTAAATCAGCAATTATAATCTGAGTCAGTAAATAGAGGAAAATGCTGATTTACAAAGATAATAATCACAAACACTAAGTATAGGTTAGTGTTTATTTTGATTCATTTACGAAAATTAATTGACTAAGTACAGGTTCCCATATTTACTAACTCGGTATGTAAAACATTAAGTACAATAAATGCGTCGAGCGGCGTGCGCCGCGCTTGACCCATTTATTGTCGTAAATGCATCAAAATGAGCACTACTCTATACGTAATATTGTCAACACAAGTTACCTATACTGTTTTATATAAACGGGAATATTATGCACGGATAACTTACTGAAATATTTAAGTTTAGAATGAATTATATACGAGATAAGGTACAGCAGGTAATAAAAAGTAAAACATTTTATCAGTCGTTGGTATTGTAACCTTTGCGTCTATCCGACTCAGTATCTTTTTGCCATACATAGACTTTATATTTGATAGAATACTGGAAATTGGTCTTTCATTGGTGAATACACAATAGTTGTCAATAATGTTTATGAATAAAAAACTTCAAATTGAATATGTAGATTTAGAATGTTTAACAAGTGTGCTCAGCTCCGAGTGATTTTTTACCTGAACTATTTCTTTTACTATTTCTTTTATTGTAAATATTTGGACATACGGTATTAGTGTTGCTATGTGCACTATTATAGATCTTTTAGCCGCCACCTTGCTTAGAATGTTTCGTGGCGATACTGCTCAAGCGCACCAAATTCAAAAAGGCAATTAAACCATCTTCGGCCGGCTTAGGTAACCAGGTTCAAGTCTCATGGCTACAAGGTCTGTTGAAGTGCAGATACCAATAATAGTATCATATGTTTCATAAACATTTTTCTCACACAGAAATAAAAAGAAATAGTAAAAGAAATAGTAGAAATAGTTCGAGTAAAAAGCACTTGGAACGTTTACTAACCATTTTCTCGAAGCTTTGCTTGTCTTTCAGAAGACGATCCATAAACATTAGAAGCATCAACAAAAGATGTCAACCCGTTCGTCTGCTGTCTGGCTTTACGTTTAGATACAGCTGAAAAACAAAACAATTAACAGACATGTACACGAGATTTTACTAAGCATAGTATTAATTCTCTTCTTTGTGGAACAGCATAAAAGTAAAAATTCTACATACGTATGATCGAAAATGATTCATTTCTGTTTTCTTAATGTAAAAAGTATTAGAAATATTTAAATCAAAACCCACAAATACTTAAATGTAAGACAAATACTGCAAAATGTTTCCTATAAGCCTGTATATCTGGTGTTCCTTTTCTTAGAATGTGTGTTTCTTTTCGTTTCAAAATACACGACACTAAATGTATATGCAATGTTTTTATTGAGAACCCAGCATAGGTTACTTGTAGATGATTATTTCGATCGTTCACTACGTACCGTCTTTACAGAACACCGGTGCTGATCGCTTCACTTCCATGCAGTAACCCGGTACAAATATTGGAGACGACTCGTGTACCGACTTCGGGATAATAATGTTGAAACAATAATCCGTGCTATAAAACAATGTTGTAAAACTGTTTAATATAGGATCAACTGAACAAAAAAAAAATGTGGTATTTCGCTTGACTAAAGTTTTTCGTTATTTATAGAATAATATATGGATATTTACATTCATTTAACTAAAAATTAAGACCATCTTATGTGGGCAGCATTAACAGTACATAATATATACAAATATATATTTAGCGTACACTGACATAGTGGAAAACGGCCAAATGTAATTGTTTAACTAGAGTACATATATTATTAATTAGTCTCGTTATAGTTTCAAGCAAAATAGAATTACATGTGCTTAACTGTTTTACTGTAAAACAATCAATACTTCGATTGAAAACACAATCAATCTGTTGTAGCTTGTGCTACTTTGAAAATGTTCTTACATCTAAGCTTTCATATCAAAAATATCAATTCAAATTCCAAGTCCTGAGCAGTGTCCTGAGTGATAATGGGAAACCGGACTTAATCTGCAAGTAGCTTACTCCTGTAGTATCCAGGAACGTAAACAATGATCAGCTGTGTTCAAATTTCTTAACTCCTTCAGTGAGGGCACATGACTCGGTCTGTGCAACCCAGGCAGATAATGATCAGCAATCCTTCTGATCTGATAATGACCACACTGTCTGCTAATTAGTCATGAAAATTATCTGAGCACCCCCTTGAACAATAAGTAGTATATGAAATTTCCTTGATATTTATTTTTCGTAAAATGGGTTAATTTCGTAGTTAATTGTGTATTACTAATTGAACATACTCATCCTTGAACTTCTCATCGCAACAGTGTTCGACAGCTGATAAATAAATAACATTTACATATTAGAAATCCTGGAGGATTAGAACACATTGTCACGCAACAATGCACATTTCATTCAATATCTTTTTATAGATATAAGTGTAATTGTGAACGACTTTTCTGATGTCTCAGAAATATTTGCAACATTAAAGAGACACACCCGTAAACGTTTATTTTAAATGACTTCAAAACAGTAAGTAAGAATCTTCTCCGAACTTAAAATACAAGATAAGCGCAAAAGGACATGACATAGTGTCGTTAAACCTTCATTTTATAGTTGTTTTAATTTGTGAGTTCCACTTTAATTTATTACGCTAAACAGTTTTATCATGACGAACTAATTACAACCAAAGACCGTCACAGGTTTTATTAATTCTGCAGTGATTACGTAAACTAAATATATCACCATAGATTATTGTCATGCCAAATTGTGTTTGTATTCAAATACATCTATTGATGTAAATTTTATCATTATGTTGATTCAGTATAATTCGATTCTGCACTATTGTGTTTTTAAACAGTGGAAATAACTTACTTTCTTGTTCTGGAGTTATGGCAATGTCATGATCCAAGAACTGGCCAAAGCCCATTATGTGAAGTGTAAGTGTTGAGCTTCTTGTCTCCGCAGTCTGAGAGTTTTGATGAACTTTGTTACTTACAGTCCTAGGATTAGGCAGTGGTTTTCCTTTCAAGCCCTTTGTTCTCGGTGAACCAGATTTATCATCTCAATACCAAAAAATACAATGAGTTGCAAAGTGAAACTTATATTAAAGGTAAACATTACGAAGCCAATTCTAAATGATAATTATATTCCAAATAAAAATATCTTTAGTTTTTCTGTGCATGTACAGTGATTTTAGAGGAGTTGTCGAGTCAACAAAAATGTTCAAGTATCACTCGGTTTTTTTTATACTTATGTAACAGTGAAAATATGATGTTTGTCTTTGGTAGAGTCCTATAACTCATCCCGCTTTAAATGGCTGGATCAGGTGCCTCTATTTCAATCCCCTTCCCCAGCCCGTTTCAGACACCAATTAAGTTTTAATACATTGTCACATACTTTTCTCAGGCTAATAGACCATCTAAAAGTGTGTTATTCAATTTTATATTCATTATATCTTGCAAAGTCATTCACTGACTTTGTTTAATAACAAAAGTACCGTAATCGTTGCGAATAACTCTTTGCTGAAAATTTCCAGCCATCCCCCAATCTGGGTTTTGAATATTGTTGCATGAGCCATCTGCAGTTCGGTACCTGCTCTCAACGCACTTGCCCGGAGTTGGAATGTTACACCTAAGGCCATTCATACGTTCGAACATCTCCGTTACAGATTCCTGCTCTAAATCGCTACTGACGTATCCGCCGCTGAAGAACATTACCAAAAACAGGTAGACGGTAACAATAGTCTGTCGCACCCTTTGCATACATAAACATATTTTAAGAATTCCATCATAAATAATAACAACCTAACTGCATGTATACAATGTAAAATATATACATCTGCTTTCATACATTGTTATTTGAATACGATCGATTTGTTCCAGCTATAATGGAAAAAGATTTTCCTTCTGAGTGTTTCTATACTCACTCTTGCATCAGGATTCTCACAGCCAGGAGAGCATCGTTAGTTTTACCCTCAGACACCTTATCACCGCCTTGTTGACGTATTCCATGATGAAAGGATAATGGACACCGATTAACACTTCTGTCTTTATCTGAAACCGGTCGGTAGAGACATAAACATTCAAAATATGTCAGAAAATGGCTGGTTCAGGCAAATAATACAAGGTTTTGATGTCTTCAAGAATTATAGCAATTGGCAAAAACATCTTCAACTGTCAGATCAGAAGCTATCCAGTAAAGGTATCAATTAATTGTTTATGTCACGTCTAGAATGAAACCTAAAAAGCGCAGAAAGAATGATGTTTCTTTTCATCTTTTCAAATACACTGCATTTTTACATCCGGATATAAAACGTTTTGCTGATAAGATCGTGAAATGAATAAATAAAAAACAGTTTAGTCAATACAAATTACTTGATACTCAAGGTACAATTTAAACTTATATATAGTGACAGTTTAAAACTTGTGTTGGTACGATCCGATTTGTTTGAATCTGCCTGCAAACATTCTTGATGAGAATCCAGTGCTTTGAATTCTTAGATTTGTCTTATGACTAAACTATAGGTTAGCAGTTATGTTTGTTTAAAGTACTGTATTAATAAAATCTCCAATGACGCACACGATACAGAGTATCGGAGGCATTTTAAAGAAAGAAGGTAACTATTATAACTTACAGTCTCTTTCGAAGAAATTTATACCCCTCTTCAGAAGATTTATCTCCCTTGCTTTTTCTAATGCAGCCTCGACTTCAGTTTGATTCGGTCCATACGGATACACATCGCTCTTGAAAGCGAATGCGACAAACGATGACATTTGACAAACGAACACAGTGGCAACAAAAAGTAAAGTTATCTGTAAATACAAATGTGATGACGTAATGATAAAGGTTGTCACTCAAGTCGAGCCAACGAATCTTACTTAATGAAAATACAATATCTATATATCTGTTTTGTATCGAGGACATATTTTGTAGCCACATATCGAATCAGTTGCTCGTAGAAAAGAAATATATAGTAAATACGAATTTATTTTCAGAAAGCCTCTACAGCTTATTGAATAGTTTTCGGATATTTAATCCGGATGCTAACGCTCGCGTGAGTAAGGAAGTGAGTTTCTCATGGTTCCTACCCGCTTACAAAGTCACTAATAAAATATCATACATGTATCAATGTTTGTTTATATCTATTACGTTTAGTAGATGTCGTTACAGTTTTTTTTTTATTATATTATTTATTCCGTTTTTTCTTAAGATTTAGAACATTCATCTGCCAATTTGCGATGGAGAACGAATATCAGCTTCACTAAAAGGAAGCTTTCTTGACATAGCCATTTTTAACTTTCACATTATCTGTTTGATACAGGTGCATAGAATGAATACATAAAATGTTACTGAATGCGATTGAAATATAGCAAGTTTTAAGAAAATCTATCAGTTAGTGTTTTTCCAAGCATACCGCTTTAAGTTACAGTCACATTATCTCTGTAAATACTCATATATGTAAAATAGATATAGAAAGTTGTTTTTTATTTACTTCTCAAAAAGGGATAGCTCAGAGCTTAGATATTTAGCATATGGTGCTGCCTGCATAGCCTTTAGATTTATATAGACAAAACGTGTACCATATTCTATGGAAGGTCTAACCTGTCTTAACCCGTGTATATGGTTTATTACGTTATGGGTGACGAAAGGATATAGGGGAAACTTCAAAACCTTCTTCGAGAAAGTAGCATTCTGTAGTTTACCTCTACCAAAAGTGTTCAAATCGTGACACCAGAGTCAAAATTGACCCCGCCCCGGGGTCACTTGATTTTACAGAGTTATATAATGAAATATTAGGAGAACATCTTTTCTAAACCCACAGGGCGCATAGCTTATGACTTATAACTGTACAACTTCTTAAATGCTTATCGTGTAACGCTCTGCATTTAACATGGAAAAGATAATAAAGAGGAAAAGTCTAAAAACTACGTTTTTGATTATGTGATCATCGGATAATGTTTCTCTAAGTGTAGAGCTTGTTCTATGAAAGACTTTTTTAAACGATTTTTTGAGAATGGGGACTAAACCCTCTTCAAGACACAATTCGCTATTGTTGCCTAACTATAACTATTTTTTTCAATCAAAAGTTAATCAACGGTTAGCTTAACAGCTGGTTAAAGTTTCGAACAACAGTGCCCTGAATGTTAAAAAAACTCACAGCTATCTTTTGTACACATTACCATGTTTATAATTCTGAATATATTTGTCAAAATACAACATGAATATACGGCTCAAAAATATAATTTACGAAAAAAAAGATAAATAAGCCTACCTTCATGATATTTCCTTGTTCCAAACACGAAATGTTTGCACCTGCTCACTAAACAGTTGGTTTTATAGCTATAACGAGTGTCATTTAACACGAAAGGGTCTCAAATTATTTTCTTTTAAAAGATTATTTTTCATTTCTATAGAGATTGTACAAACACGGATGTAATGCATCATTTTTGAATTATTATTTTCAAATTGGCTGGATATTCTTTTAAAATCTTATGGTTAGAATTTGCTGAAAGGTTCCGATGAATAAGCATGCTTCTGTTCGCTGTATTCAATCTGTTTAACTGCACGTTTTCATCGCTGTTTGCGGTGTTCCAATTTGTTAAATTATGCCTAGAAAGTTGCATATGTATAAGGTTAACGCACGATTTTTCGTTTTATAACATCTGCAGAATCCTGAGGGATGGTTGGTGCTCGAGCCCGTTAGGGCGAGGGCACCAATTTGTCCCGAGGGTTTTTGCAGGTGTTATAACACGAACCAACGTTCCTTAATGCTATTCTAGCATAAATAGCATGAAAAAATTATAAAAATAAAAATGAGACGCTCTTACTGGACGACGTTCAATAAAGTGCTGGATAAGTTCATGTTGTTTACCTCATATTTATGACGTCATCAGAGGGTTTTAAGCCCGGCACTGTTGACGCCGTACATTATGTAAGACTTGAGAGATAGGTCCATTGTTTATAATGGCCTTGTACTGCGCATAAATGGAAACGGGTTATAACGGCACGTGAATCTCCCTGTTAACACACGTTTTTCCTCCTGTTAAAACACCGCAAAATTGGCAAAAACAGCATATATTATGCTAGAATATTGATTAAAGACGAATGCTAAACTCTTGAACAACATTTTAACATATTTCACATATTTTCTGTTTTATTACCTAAGGAGGATAGTGCAAGGTAAGGTTTGAACTTTTATGTGAAGGTTATCAAAAACTAAAGTTACAATGTATATGAAATATGGCATTGACATTGGGCTGTATTTGACTTTTATGATATTCAAGTATATGTTTAAAAGACAGATACTTACAAATAAGCCTTGTATCTGTTATGGTACATGTTATCAGTTCAATTGTTGTTAACTAACGATGATATATTGTGTCTAGGCTTATGATAGTTTATACTAATTTATTTTAGGTCGATTGTGAAACAAGTTATACGACTTAGATTAATCACTCTCGACACCTCATTCCTGAAGGTAACCATCGCCGTGAGGGTATGGGGGAAGAGAAGCCAGTTTTTCCCTTTTACATGCTGAGTGCAAAGCAAGGGAGCTACTGGTACCATTTTTAACGTCTTTGGTATGACGCGGCCAGGGAGCGAACCCACGACCTCCCGCACTCGTGGCGGACGCTCTACCACTAGGCTATCGAGGCGGATGATAATGATGTATATTTGCACTTATCTAGTGTAAAGCCTGTTTCTACAATAAATTATCACTAAATTAATTATCTATTTCAGCAGCCGTTGCTATGAGAAACAGACTTTGGGACCTGACACAGATATAAATAAGCAATCTATTTGTAAATGAATTTTATAGCAAGGCACAAGACGATCAACTTAACACGAGTTAGGGCGTCTATTTCAATTTCAAAAGTTAAACCAAACATTGAAGTTGATCTATCTCTAGTTTAAACTAATCATCAAATATATGTTACCCTTAAGTTTTAAACATAAAGACAAATCATCAAATATATGATTACCTTTTATTATAAATGCAAGTGTAAACCTAGATATCAGATATTTATCCTGTCACTTGCATTAGGTATTAAATATAAAGAAAAACATTCTGATTAAGCAAAAAACTTAAAATAACCCGCGCTGCCATGGTAACGCAAAGAGCTAAACAATAACGAAAGGAAATTCTATAAGGTTTACATTTAGTTGGATATTAACAAAACTGTTTTTGCATAAAAATGCAATTGAAAAACTTTATAAATTAAATGGTGAAGTAGACATCCAATGCTGTTTTTACAATAGATTGCATAATAGCTTCCACTGAATATGAATTCCCCGCTTGAGAACACCATGACAATCTTCTGGGGCAATTAATTCAATTTCACAAAGTTCTGTTGAGTTCCAAGAATATGAAAATGATCTAAATGTTAAGTTAAACCTATTCCCGAAAGCACTTTCAAACGTGTATTTTCGAACGTTTTTAAAGAAATGTCATATAATCTCGATATGACAAATTTCGGATATTTGCACAGAAAGCCACTGTTGTCAAAGTATTTGAAACTATTGTACATAAGTTCATTTTTTGAATGCCAAATTAAATAATTTTTCATGCTGACCTTTTCAAGTTCATTGTTTTTTTAAGTTAATCATTATGTCAAGTCATACGAGACAGAATACTTACAAAAATACTCTAGGATACACATATATTCCTAAGATTGTAGTTTGTTTGAAAATTGGAATTATATTAAGTTTATCAAATGGTACTTCAAACTGTGCCATTGACAAATGTGCATAGATAAAGATTATGCAGTTTCTGCATTTATTTCATAAGCATTTAAATAAAAATGCTATTCTGCACATATGTCAATCCAACGAACAATGACAAATCAATGAGGAATGGTCACAGTTTCTGCATTTATTTCATAAGCATTTAAATTCAATGCAAAACTGCACTTCTGTGTATCTCACGAACTATGAAAAATCAATATTGAATGTTCAAACTCTTTTATATCCTAAAAAAGTCGATCCCATAAAGAGTGGGAAAATGTATGTCTATAAAATCGTAAGAGGGCAAAATATGTACAGTACTTCCCAAACACCATTAAAACGTGGAGACAACAACATGTCTGCTGTAAACCTATAAAAATATTTGCCTGCGCTCAAAACACAAGCCCATAGGGGCCTGTACACGAACAGTAAAATGAAAATTTTCAAACCTATTAAAAGGTCATTTTCAAGATTGTCTAAAAGAGTCCGCATTTGTCCCAGACGTCTGAGTTTTCAATATACGTACATGTTCTGTCGGGTTTTAGATTTATACAGACAAAACCTGTTCCATACGGTATCTGTCGCTTTTATGGAAAGCCTAACCTGTCTTAACCCGCGTATACGGTTTATTATACATGTGTAATGAAATATTAGAAAAACATCTTCTCTGAAACCACAGGACCCATAGCTTAGATATTTGGCACATAGCATTGCCTAGTGATGCTGTACCAAGACTGTTGAAATCATGAACCGAGAAAGATATCTTACCGACGGAAGTGATCGTTATTTGTACTAAAACATTTCTAATTTGGCTGTTTAAACCAGTTTGTATAGGTCAAAATATCAATGATCTTGCAAAAGGTCTTCTATCAATTATTTTTCGTGACGAAACAATTCAAAAACGAAAGCCTTAGAAAGGATTATGTCAACATTGTTTAAGACTAAATAGAACATAGTGTTATCATGATCCTATCAGTGAATTTGTTATAATGTATCAGTACATTAAAAGTGATCATGTGACTTTAATAACAGATTATTGCTTTACTTAATCATTTTTGATTCCCTGATTTCATAAAATTTATTAGATATAACATATAGAGTAGACAAGTTAAGTATCTTATCCCCAAAGTATCCGAAAACTGTTACACCTCTTCACGTGAATGAAACAACATTTCTAAAATATGAAGTTATTCGATAGAATCATTTTAAACTAAATTTCTTAGTTCAACTTCTCAAAAGCAAATCGTGCAACGCTCTGCATTTAGCATGGACAAGATAATATAGAGGAAAAGTCTAAAATTTACATTCTATGTTTTGTGATGATCGGGTAATGTTTCTCCAAGTGTATCGCACTCTAGATGTTGAATCAAATTCAAAGCTATCTTTTGTATATTTTTATCATGTTTATTGCTCTGAATATATTTGTCTAAATACAAAATGAATAAACGGCTCAACAATTATAACTTACGAGAAATAGATAAATACGCCTACCTTCATGATGCCTGCATGCAGTATACCCAAAGATCAATCATTTACAGGATAAGATATGTCCTTATACCCGAAACGAAATGTTTGCACATAACCACTGAACAGTTGGTTATATAGCCGTAACGAGTATCATTCAATTCGAAACGGTCTCAAATTACCTTCATTTGAAAGATACCTTTATTACTATAGAGATTTTACAAACACGGATGTGAGCTGCAAGTGTTGACAATGCATTATTTTTCAATTACTTTTTTCAAATTGGCTAGATATATGATTTTTAAATTTTATAACTAGAATTTGCTGAATGGTGTTAATGTGAAAACAAGACATCAAATATAAGTTTACCTTTTGTTATACATGTAAGCGTAAAAAAATATAAGATATATGTCAGCTTTAGTATATATAATGCTAGTCATCAAATAGATGCTACGTTTTGTTTTAAACTCAAGACTAAACATCTGTTTGCATAACCTTAATAAACGGCTGCAATAAGCCATATCATTCTGTTGACATACCCTAATATCTTGATAATAAGCTGATCTTGAAAATAAGCCAAACTTGAAAATAATCTGCTAGACATTTTCAGTTTTATTTACACTATTTAGCATTTCACAGTGAAATAAACGTTAACTGTAAAAGCCACATTAAACCTAATTAAAATCAAACATAGTGTATTTGAGGAAAGGTAAATATTATAGAAATTAAGATCCATAAAGTTCCGGCAGAAATGATTAAACACAGTATCATTATTTTGCGCTGGAAAGGTACTTCAAAATAAACTGGACTAAAAAACAAGCCGGTTTGGAAAACCACATCCTTGCAAAACAATCGAAATAAGCCGGAGCTAATAATCGATATTTTCGGGTACAAAGATTTATGTTAGACAAGGACACAACAATTGCCATACCCAAGCCCAGCAGTAGCAACTGTAACTCAAAAAGTTGGTATCTTTTCATGCGTCATGGGAGACACTTATATATGCAGAGGCCACATTATTTATTTCAATTAATATGACTGATTGCTTGATGCAGTTAGTATTGATGACTCTAATTATTTAACCAAATCTAATATTTGCAGCTTCTGCAAAGGCACAACTTTAAAACCAATTAAAATTATCCCTCAGCGGAAACACTAAAATAAATAAAAATGAACGCTACAAACAGGATTTAAGTTCAATGTTTAAGGTTCTATTTGACGCAAACTTTAATTGATATGAATGAAATTCAAAATGCCCATGTTGCATCTGTGATAATCATATTTTTTTATATTTATTTCTTTATTTAGAAGCCATTTTGAGAATCGTTTAGATTTCAACGGCTACCCATCCATTCACTTAAAGCATATCCGCATTATATTGATGAATACATGGTAAAAACCTACATATCCTGGTATTACTTTGCAAAAACTTACAGATCCTGGTATACGCTTTCACAAAACGTTTCAGTCTGAATAGTATTAGTTTTACATTTTCTACATTCGGGAAATCCGGGGCATAAACTTTGATATGTACACAAATTTCAAGAACAGATACGTAAAATAAAATCATGTCCCGAAACTTAACTCCTTAATACAAACAATAAGAATTTCAAAGCAAAAATTAAATGACAAGATAAAAATCACACTGCATAGATTTTTCGAAGAGTCAAAAATATTAGTGTTCACAACTAAATAAATTCAATTAAAATAGCAACAGATGTTATATTTTATTATTCATATAAATAGTATTGACAAACAATAAAATCTGATCTTTCATTTACTGTTCTTATAAAAAAAGAGAAATATAAATTTCATTAAAACAAATCCATTCTGTCTGAAATAGATTTGCTATAAATATCGGACTACGGCACCATGATAATTACATACTTCTTTTAAGGTGGCCCATATGCTTAGATGTATAACCTAAAAGCCATTACGTTTGTTTTTATGTTATCGTATCGTATATTAGGGATTTATCGTTGATACCGGTTTCCCATATGACCAACGCCCCCAGAAGAGGTTAGTTACTTTAGGTTTCGGAGGATAGTGCAAGATACAGAAAGATTCCTGATTCCAGAGACACCCCTGGTTCTTCTACATGCCATGTGTATTGCACCCATACATGGGACCTCGGTTAGTTTCAGCAGAAAGACTGTTAGTAATTTTAGTTGGTCAGCCCCGGTAATCGAACCCGCTACCCGAGATTACAAGTCTCATGCTCTACCGATTAAGTTTTCCGGGTTGATAGTTGTTATGTTAACTTTGATATATCTTTATATATTATATTTATATACATGTAACAGATCATGTTTAACGCATGCGGATGGGAATTGGAGTCATGTAAATTCACAATCTGAACAATTCTGGTTGGATAGTCACCTTACCGTCACTGGTATCGCTTATGTCTTCATAATAAAAGGATTGTACAAATTCACACATGATAATATCATGTCAATTGTTGTATAACTATCAAAATAACTTTGAACGACCTTCATATCCGAACGATGCTATACATTTAAAACTTTGAAGCTTATACAAAAGAGTATTACATTTGCATATCTTCTTTTAAGCATTTATGTACCCGGATAAGACCATTCACGTACACGACTTTCTTTGTATCGTTAAACGGATGCAAATTTCCCGGAACAAGCGTGGGCGTAATAGAATATGACATTGCTTGTTTTTCAACGAACGCGTGTTTTGTCATGTGCTTTACCAAGAACAGTATTGCATTACCTATAGAACATCTTTGAAATGACATGTTTTGCTGTAATATTATAAATGTATTTATAAAACTGTCTGTATAATAAATACTTCTATTTACGATCTTATCATAGTTTGTTATTAAGTTAGTTAGACGGCAAAGTGTCAAGTTGTAGTTATTCTCATGACTGCTTCCGTGTTTACTATTTCATTTTGGGATGGGTACTGTCTATTGACACAGCGAAGAGTGAATAAAACACACTACTTCTGTGTTCTTTTCAGGTAAAACACTAATGGTGACTGTCAATGAGGACTATATGCATTGTTTAAGTCACAGGACTACATTAACAAGCAGCTCTGTTTTACAAAGAGTGATGTCTTACCGGCGAAAATGACATTTATTTGTTCCAAAAACATTCATAACTTTATTTTTTAAATCGGTGTACATGTAAGAAATGTATAGCAGTATTTTGTTTAATGAAATTGCAAAAATTAACAAAAGGTTTGCTGGCAGCAGTTCTTTTTCGTGAAAAAGCAACTAGAGTACAAAAAAATGAATATGTCAACCTTTTATCATTATCCTTTCAGCATATTTATTTTGTTTAGTGATGTCTAAATGAAGTGCACATGTACTATGTATATTACAAGAAAAACCGTGATATATCACGGCGGGCACGCAAACAAAACTGACATGTAAATATTTTGAAACTGGTGATGGTTGACGTTGAGGCATGGCCCCAAAATAATTCAAGTAGACAGAGCTTAACTTATACCTCAAGCAAATACATATCCGGAGTAGATCTGATATTAAGTATAATTATGTTGAAATAGCAAACGTAAGGTATTCAACCCATATGGTTGAGACCAGGAAGTAACGATGTTCAAATGTTTTTCTGCAGTCATTGATAGCTTAGATATGAATGTATTTTAACAAAATAGCTCATTCGATGCGTTTCAAGACAACGAGGCCTACGGTCAAATATAAGTAAATTGCATCCTTCTTAAAACAATCACCACCTATGAAATATAACAAATCGTTAAGACATCGACATTAACGTATCTGTAGTGTCTATCACTATAATTTAGGACTGTATAACCTAATACTAGCATTTTGTAAAGCTAATCTTAAAGTTAATAATATAAGTGTGTTATTTTTACAGTTTCCCGAAATGAGTCATTGCCATGCTGTATAACTAAACGTTCTGTAATTCAATAATAAAATCGCATCTGCTAAACACACGAGCTGTGTTTGTGACTTTATTTATGTCCAGCAAGTCTTTACAACATAATATCTGGCGACGATGGCGGCGCAGTTACCAACATTTTCCCCATTTAGTGTGCATTCTGATGAACAATCGGCGGGAAGTCGATGGAAAAGGTGGGTCGACAAATTTGAGAACATGCTATGTGCGTTGGACATAAACAGTGATAAAACACAAAAAAGGATTGTTGTTACATTATGTTGGGGAGGGATATTGTTCACTTTGCCTTCTCTTCTTTCTCCCAAAGCTCTATTTCAGATAAGTTTTCAACATTGTTTGACGGGAAAATGGGCAAAGTAGAAGGTGTTAAGGTGAAGCTGCACATTAACCAAGATGTTCCAGCTGTCACCCAGCGTCACAGGCGCATTCCCTTTCACATTTGCAACGATGTTAAAGCAGAATTATAACGTCTAGAGGACCTAGATGTTATTGAAAAGGTAAATGGCCCAACCCCTTGGGTTAGCCAAATGGTGGTCGTACCTAAGAAAACCTCTAGGGTGAGAATATGCATAGATATGAGAGAGGCTAACAAAGCCATTACTCGACAGAAACATCCGATGCCCAATGTTGATGACTTAATGGCGGATTTAAATTCTTCCACTGTCTTTAGCAAACTTGACCTATCTAATGCATATCACCAACTTGAACTGGAGGAATCTAGTCGTTACATTACCACTATCAGCACTCATGTTGGTCTTAGGAGATACAAACGCCTTTTGTTTGGTGTCAATGCTGCATCTGAGATCTTCCAGAAGATCATTGCTGATTTACTAGCAGACATACCTGGTGCTAGAAATCTGTCGGACGACATTATCGTCCATGGCAAGACACAGTCTGATCATGATCACTCTCTAAGATTAACATTACACAAACTTATGAGCAGTGGTGTCAAGCTGAATAAAGACAAATGCATTTTCTCTGTGAACAAAATTTCCTTCTTTGGCCATGTTTTCAGTGATGCTGGTGTATCTGCTGATCCAGAGAAGATCAAAACCATTGTTGGACGTGCTGCGCCGAAGAACCCAGCTGAAGTTAGGTCTTTTCTTGGTATGACACAATATGTCTCAAGATACATACTCCATTATGCCACTCTAACAGAACCCTCAGGTGTCTAACCCGAAAGGACAATCCCTGGTCCTGGTCCAAAGAACAAACTGCTTTTGATGATCTCAAAACTGCTTTGTCTGGAGCACACGTTATGGTGTACTTTAATCCCAAGAAGTCTACAGAGATAATAGTAGATTATAGTAGACGCGTCCCCAGTCGGTGTTGCAGCAATGTTTACGCAGGAAGGCAAGATTGTCAGTTATGCAAGTCGTGCTCTAACTGATGTGGAACAACGTTACTCCCAAACATACCGTGAAATGCTAGCAGTTGTGCTGTGGGGCTCGTTTTGGGGAGGCTGCGTTTTTGGTACGTGGCATTCCCTGTTTGATATTATTTTTGTTTTTGTGTACGGAGTTGAGCATTTCCATTTGTATTCGTTTGCATCCGAGTTCACAGTGGTTACAGACCACAAACCGCTTCTGGATATTGTAAATAGTCAGAAACCTGCTACTACACGCATGAAACGCTGGCGCCTTCGCCTTATGCCTTACCATTTTACTTTAGAATACCGGCCAGGTAAAGATGAGCAAAATCCGGCTGATTACATGAGTAGACATCGGTATGAACAACCAAAAAGAGACAATGCTGCCGAAGCATATATTACTTTCATAAGCCAGCGTGCTGTCCCAAAAGCAATGTCGCTTGCTGAAGTTCGCAATGCCACAAGAGAAAGCCTCTTTTCAGAAGGTCATGCTTGCAATTCAGACCAGTAAGTGGTGGGGTGATCCCGATTTGGTACCCTTTGTCCGGTTCAAAGATGAGTTGTCTATTTATGATGGTGTTATATTGAGAGACCATCGTTTGGTCATTCCCATCAAGCATCCTACCCTGGGCCTAACAAACGTGAACCTGTCTGTCCTACTCCTCTACCTTCAGGACCTTGGTCTGAGGTTGCCATTGACTTTGCTGGACCCTTTCCATCTGGTCAATACTTGTTTGTTGCAGTAGATGAATATAGTCGTTTCCCAGAAGTTGAAATTGCTTCCTCTACTTCTGCAAAGGTTGTTATTCCTCGGCTCATTTCTATATTTGCACGTCAAGGATTTCCTAGTGTTGTGAAGCCAGATAAAGGTCCTCCGTTCCAAGGGCAAGAATTTGCAAATTTTGCTGCAGTTTGTGGGTTTAAGCACAGAATAATTATTCCTTTGTGGCCTGAAGCTAATGGCAGTGTTAAACGTTTCATGGGCACATTGAACAAGTTTGTTCGAGCTTCTGTTGCAGGCAACCGTGACTGGAAAGTTGAACTCAACAGTTTTCTCTTGCATTATAGAGCCACCCCACATTGTGCCACAGAAGTGTCTCCATTTGAAGCACTTACTGGTAGGAAGATGAATATTGGACTTCCTGATATTCCCAAAACAGAACCTATTTCTGTTTCAGCTCGTATGTCCAAACATGATGCTGTAAGCAAAAGTAAGATGAAAGAGTATGCTGACAAAAGCGGCATACTTTACCATCCCCTCTCACCCCAGGCAACCATGTGTTGGTTAAACAGCGTAAGATGAATAAGTATACACCGCCTTATAACACCAAACCTTACACTGTTGTACAAAAGCATGGTAGCATGGTCACAGCTGAACGCAATGGCCATTTCATAACACGAAATTCTTCACATTTCAGACAGGTAGAGGTTGAAACTGTACCCGAAGAGGAAGAGGAGAAAGAACCAGACATGAGTGGTGTAAACGAAACTCAACCGCCTCATGATCTTGTCTCCAATCCTCTCCCATACTCTGGCCATTTGGACTTTTCAGATGAAGTAGCTTCTCCATCTTCCATTTCAGAGGCACTCTCGTCAAATTCTAGTCCGAGCCATTCACCTAAAGCTCTTAAGAGAAACCCATCTCGGTCTGCTGGAATGCCTCAGAAATGTATGGACTTTGTTATGAAATGAAAGCTGCACAGTTTCAGTTGATGTTGTTCAATTTGACAATCAAGGGAGATACATCTTTCGACATTTTCAGTATTAAGGCATAAATTGTTTAATGCCTGTTTTCAAAGTTCTAGTCTTTTCTAGTCATTAATTTTTGTAGTATTGTTTCAGACAAGTTTAGTGACATGCAATTTGATTATTGTTAAAGTTTGATTTTATATGCATTAATGGAAATGTTCACTATAATAAGACACACCTGATGTTCACATTCAGACTGAGCATAAGGTCTCATTTTGAGAATAAATGTTTTTTTAAATATTTAAGTTTTGAATACATAACATTTATCAACAAAGTTTGTTAAATTTATAATATTAAACGAAAATGTTTATATACTTAATTTGAATATTATTTTGATGTCTTTTCTTAGAGTTTGTAAGGGTTTCATTCAAGGTAGGGAGGAGAGTAGTGTCTATCACTATAATTTAGAACTGTATAACCTAATACTAGCCCTTTGTAAAGCTAACCTTAAAGTTTATTATATAAGTGTGTTATTCTTACAGTTTCATGGAATGAGTCATTGCCATGCTGTATAACTAAACGTTCTGTAATTCAATAACAAGTCAAATGTTTGAACGCCGCCAAATGGAGTGGGGGTTGCGATAATTAGTAATGTTGGATTTAATGTATGGTGATTAACCAAACCTAATCTTTTTGCACTCTAATTTTGTATAAGGCTGACCATTTGTTAATGTTTAATGCTAAAAAAAAGATGATTCTACGTCAAGTCTATAGGCATTGTTTCCTCTGTATGGAAATTGGCTGCTGTCACATTATTGAATTACAAATCATTGAAATAATATTTATTTTTTTTATTTTCCTAAGTCTAGAATTCTAACATATAAATTTGCTTCAATTTATATTATTCTTGTACGAAAGAAAAATTATTTCCAAGATATAAATTAATTTGTTCCCCACTATATAAAATAAATAAAGTTAATTCCACTCCGGCGAGGTTTCGATCTCTGATCTCCCGCGTACCAAGCGGGGATACATTCCACTGCGCTACCGAGACATTGAGTTTCATAGCGTATAACTTCGTTATTCACCAATACAGATGTTTGTTTCGGAATGGCGGTACAACTTTATGTAAACAAACGAATTTAACTTCCCAGACACTTTAAATAAGAAGTGGACACATCATAAGCTTGGTAGTTTCGTAAAGTATATTCAAATATCTGTTAGAAAAAAAATTCAAAGTCGGTTTAAAAGACTATCAGCCGCTACCCGTCGGCAGAATCTCAGTCGTTCGTAGTCATTCGTTTAAAATCGGCTATTTCCGTAAAATTTAGACTCGGCTATTTCCGTAAAATTTAGACTGGTTCGCGATCTCAAATCAAAAGACCGCTTGTTACAAAGACACACTGTGAAACCATTCTACAGTCTAAAAGTAGTTACGTCACCCCATGGAAATTTTACTTTCTGCATTCCAATACACGCACCGCCTTCTGGCGGTGCGTAATAAAATCGCATCTGCTAAACACACGAGCTGTGTTTGTGACTATTTATGTCCAGGACAGTCTTTACAACATACTAGTATCCTAACACTTGTTTTCTGCTTTAGGTGCTCACACATGTAGGAACGCAGACTAGCTCGCGTCAGGTCCGCAGAATATACATATCAGTAATAAGGAATGTTATAAATCCCTTGCCGCGCATGGAATAAAATTTATGAATGGAGGGATATATTCGTAAAAAGAGACTGTGTAAACATGCGCGTAAATATTCCTGACTGTTCAAAATATTTCATTCTTTAAAATGACATTTTATTGTCACATAAACTGTAAAACATATGTTTTCTTTCCACGCAAGGTTTAAGAAATGACCGGCGGATTAAGAAATCGAGGCTATTTCTATAGGGTGTATATATATATAGTCAAACTTGTATTAAGAGACCACCCAAGGGAAAGGCTAAAATCGGTCGCTTAATAAAAGTGTCTCTTAATACAAAGCATCACTGGAGACGGCAACTGTTTTCCATAAAAATCGTCCTTATGTCACGTGGTAATTAAAAAAAAATAGCAAAAAAGTTAGAACATGCAAGTACCTAAAGTCCATAAATACCACGTGTGGACATAAGGATGGACGATAATCCTTTGAGATTTGTCACATTCGTGTCTAATTCGGACGTTTAATGCAACCTTAAAGCAGTCAGTTTTCATAGATATGATCTGTTTGCACATAAATGGTCGCCTTATTCGAACAAAAGAACGATTATTGGTCGTTAATTACTGGTCGCTGGTCGCGTTAGAAAAAAGTCGCTTCATGCAATAGCAAAACAGTGTGAAAACGCTCGGGGGATTCAAAAGCGGTCGCTTAAGGCAAAGGTCGCTTAATACACGTGGTCGCATGGACAAGATTGACGCATCATTGTAAAATGAAATACATCCGCGGTTCTTATTCAAAAACAGTTTACTTTAGTTTAATTACAAAATTGAGCTGATGCTGCAAGAGTTTATAACATTATAAAAATATTATATGCAAATTTATCAATGGGGCATGCATTCCACTCTGATATTTTGTCTGTATACTCTTCTTAAAATAATCGCAAACAATGATGAACTTTCCGTCTAGATTATTAAATAACCAGATTTGGAATTCAGCCATGAAGATATTCAGGGACGGATCCAGGATTTGGTCTTGGGGGGGGGGGCGTAACTTTTTTGCCATTTGTTGGTTCTGCTCAAGCCTTATAAGACGGCAATTATGACTGTTTTATTCTTTGTTTTTAAGTAATCGAACACTAAATAGCGGTGGAGCGAGCGCGTGTATAAATAACATGTATAACTGAATGGCAATGAACAATGTCAGTGCCGTAGCCATAGGTTAAAAAAATAGGGAGGAACTTTCTAGGGGGGTTCGGGGGCATGCTCCCCCGAAAAAAAAATTTCGAGGGTGCCATTTCGTGGATTTTCCTGCATTTCAAACGTGTTTTTAATACTTTTAAGATACTGATTTCGGAAACAGAAAATAAAAATTTATACTCAGATATTTTTGTAAGGTTGGGGAATTTAAGGCCCCCCCCTTCCCCCCCTGGATCCGCTAATGACATTTATGATTGTTTGCTTTAAAACATTTAAAAACGGTTAAAGATCTGAAAAAGATACGTAAAACAGAATAAAATACATAAAAAATTTGGTTTCGGGTGGGTTTTGAACTCCATTCGTAAAGGTTCACCGCAGACGCCTTAACCGACTTAACAACGAAGACCAAATGCATTTAGGCAGGAAAAATAACCGAATCTATATAAAGAACGACAACTCTTGCAATTCTATAAAAAATAGACTGTGTCTACAGTTTTAATCTCAGAAGTACCTCAACTTTGCAATAAAGAGAGACGCAAATATTCGATCTAGTGCTTAAGTTTCCATGCATCTTTTACTTGCCCAGTGTCAAATATAGCGGGCCGCACAAGTGTAAAAACACTGCTATTTTGTAAAAAAAAAAAACGATTTTATGTGAGAATTTGTATGAAAACAAGAATTTGTAGTTTTCAACAGTAGTCCATATCCAACATATTGGTTTGCATCAAACTGGGGACTGTGTAACTTCTACACTACAGTCCAGTGTGGTGTAGAAGATCACAGGGTACTTCTACCGTTGCACAATCCTTAAATACAATATAATGATCAAAGCGCTGTGAGCGCTGAAGGCCTGGGGGCTATAGGTTAACTCCCCGAAAAACAACTTTTCACCTACGTGTTCTGCGTTGAATCTTACCTAAAGCGCGGGTCGAAATGTGCAGAGGACGAAATTCAATATATGACACAGAATGAATGATTCACAAATATATGGGTGACAGGGAAGTTTGTTTTATTATGAAATGTACGTTAAATGAAAAATAATCACATAGTCAACATTATAAAATGTTTAAGCCAGTACAAATAATTCGATCTGCGCTTTGTACAACTTCAAGCAATATGATCTGATGATGTGGATCGAAAATTATTGTGTACCAATGACAAGACCTTGAAACAGAAAAAAACAAAGCAATACCAGCAATGAAATATAAATACAGTACTGTACAATGTGTATAACAGAGAAAACCAAAAATGATTCTGGGTTACCTTGTAGTTGTAATCAGTGAAACCGTTCACTGGGCCTCGACATGCAGCGTCCTCGATAAATGGTGGGTGAATTTGATCACGTTAGTTCCTTCTCGGGAATGTACGTAAATTATATCTTTTTTTAGAGACATTTATTTTTAGGTAAATATATATGTTATCGTTCGTAAATAACAAAGTTGTCAATGAAATAACATCGGAAATTTGAAAATCAAACTACAAACTCTTATATCGAGCTTCGTACGTTTTCGTAAATTTCCGTAAATATCCGTACTTTTCCGTGATATGCATATGATTATCTTCCGTAATCAGCTAACAGCGCATTAATTTCTAAAACAGAAAAAAATGTGTAATGCAGCCCGTAAGCTATATACCTTCCTGCAGTCGTTTGAAGTTTTATGTACTATTTTTATTTGTAACATGTTCTTATCATATGCGGCATTCAAACAGAAGATTGATCTGGTCTGTCTTGCACTACTTTCGCATAGCGCATGTTTACAGTTGTTATTCGCACATAGCACGGCTAAAATTCTTGCAGGGTTTGAAATGTGGTATACTAACTTAGGCCTTGGGGACTTTCAGTCCCCAGGCCAATAATAATGATATCAATATATCAATAGAAATCGATGCTGTCTGGTTGAACTTATGGTCGAAGTGCGCTGTATGACCGTGTTAATTACACAGGTCCCCGGATGTTACGGTAGGAGACCATTAAATTACTACAGTGGTTTGAAAATGGGCAGCACACTGATGTATGCAATATACCTTTTGCAATGATTATTAAATGGAACAAAAAGAGAGGCTTTCTATGGCGCATACTCAGCGTAAAAAATGCGTGCCTGAAACGCAACAGTTTGTGTAGATATTGAAAATAGTGCACGTCGATGGGCGTGTATTTTGCGACGTAAATCTTATAAAATATACTTTATTTACAGTAACGTGCTATCTTAGTGGAAGTTAATGCCTATGCCAACAAGTGGTGTTACAACCCGAACCGATGTAACTGCTACCATTATGTGTTTATAATCCAAGGGAAACAATCTGGTACATTACCAACCTCGAAACGATCACAATTATCAACGAGTTGTCTGTACTGAATACACTATATCCATTTGAGTTGGAAAAGATGCTCGATTCAATAAAAATGTGAAGATTGCTTATCTAAAAATCCTAAAGAAAAGTTTGTACCTGTAGGGAATGTGACCAATATGCTAAAGCAGCTGACGATCTTTTATCCGGAGGTTGATAATTTTAACTTTTCAGAAATCTCGTTACCATAGCAAGGACGAGTAATCCGCCAGTTCACGATCAATTTCATATTAACCTGATATATGAATGGTATCTAAATATATGATTTCGCGAAATTTCTCATTTAACAAGAGCTGTCGTCTGTAAGTCAGTCACTATTCGGGTATTAATTAGGATGCAAGGGTGGTAGCTGGAATACAAGGTTTGTTTTAAAGATATGGCTCTGTGATATACAAGCCATAACAAGCCATAACAAGCTATTATATTTTTTGACATAAAGTGTAAAGTTTGACATTGGTTTTTGTGCTACAGACCTGGCTAATATTTATGTGCGACTACGTCATTAAGAATAACACTAGCTTTGAAGCCGAGGACAATGTGGGACAAAGATGTAAGTCCTTAGAAGCTTAGCTGGGTTATTTACCCTAAAACTGAGACTTTAACCTCGTTCTACGTACCTGGAGTTTTGCATCCTAAACGTTGGGAAATCATGGGGAATATTTTTTCCAATTTATTTAAAACATATTGTGTTCCTTTATGTAATTTACTAACCGAACAAGACATGCATCTAACTGCCATTTTGACAAGTTAACTGTTATGGGCCTGACAATTACAATATAAAAGGTTCAATGTCGCTTTTCATTCATCCAAGTTGAAGTCTGACAAGTGTTTTCATGACAACAAGAAAATAAGTTTGTGAAAAGGATCTTTAGTTTTAAAAAGTACGGAGACCTTATATCTGCTCAGCTCTCATCTCAGTTGAACAGTTGGGATGATTGATAAATTGTATCTCGGAAAATTATGAATGGAACATTTTCCTTATCAATTACATTTAATAACTCACATTTAATTTCTAAAAAAATAGTATTGTTATGTAACTGATATTTCAAAAGCCTTTGTTATGCAACAAGCTATCACTGAAACACATGTTACGCTAAACTCGTTCTTTATCCATCTCATTGTGTATCTCTGATCTCTCTCTCTCTCTCTCTCTCTCTCTCTCTCTCTCTCTCTCTCTCTCTCTCTCTCTTTCTCTAGAAATTGATTCAATCTGGAGTTAGCCTCGAGGGCGATTGATGTAAGCGAAGAGGCTCTTTATTTTGACTTCTTTTTAGGATTCCTTCTATTCGTCCGTCATCAAAGGGGATGTGAAGAACATAAGTGTCCTTGTCCCCCAAAGCCCCGTATTGAATTTCCATCTATCTGTGTGGGAATCATCAGTATCAGACTTGATAGAAAGCATAAATATGAAGTGTAGTTGTGCATTCGCAGTTGTAATTTAGAACAATATAGTCAAAGTTCAGGGTCATTGGGAGTTGAAATGTGACAACATTTTGTCTGCATTTCCTCTCTAAAACCCCTTGTTGAACTTTCATCTGACTTGGGCGGAAACATCCGTATGATGTCAAGTAACGTATATTGTTATTCGAGGTAATATGGATAAAGGTCAACGTCATATTGGCCCGAAACTAAAAGTCGTGTCCGCTGTTCATTTCCTCAACCCCTTGTTGGATTTTTTTCAAGCATCAGTATGAAGCTTATGAGTAAATACTAGTATGTTTGGGCATTGAAGTCAAGGGTCAAAGACGCAGTAGACAGAAATGAAACAAAAACCTTTTACGTAAATTAAGGTGAAATTATCTTGATCTTTAATCACTCTTTTATTGTGCTTGAAAAGTGAATATCGCCAAAGCTATAATCTAAATGGTTATATGAGTCTGTACCACATTTTATTTCATTTGAATTTAGAGAAACTCCTAGTCCAAAAATTAAAATCTCCTTTTTGTAAGACAATGTTCAATTTTATTGTAGTATGTTATGTAGCATGCACTTGATCGAACTTATTTCCTGTTGTCGAAAGGAGACAATACATTGATACAAAAGACCAAATTTGATGACATTCAATCAAAAAGAAGATGTTTAAAGTTTCTTTTTGTATTTAGATAACAGCAGATCATGTGTGAAAAAGACCAGAATAATTTCCTAATGTTTGAAAGGAATCAATGCAGGGATGATACAGAGCAAGTTTCGCAAAGATCCGACATGCAGTTTGTGAGTAATGCTTGTGTTTGCCTAAGATAGGACGAGACGGGACAAGACGAACGGGACAACGTGCGTTATTCCTATGTTTCCCCTATTTTATTTCGAAAAGAAAGCGTATAATAAGAGGAATAACACGGCTTCACTCAATCAAATAACTCTACTTAACTCTATGTTTATATGTTTTCGTAGAATTTTATATGTTTTCAGCATTGTTCCCGACCATATTTTGAAGTGTAATACATGTTTAACTTTATCAATAGTTGCATTATCAATTGATGACTAGGGTAGTAAACATTTTTTTCAATAGCAATAGAACTCTTATACAGATAAGAATCTTTAAATATACATATTCATATATTTTATAAATGATTTTCTATTGCAAATCACAGAAAACTATGTATCTTTTCAAGAAAGCTTTATAGTAAAGGTAAATACTGTATAATAACTTATACGCGGTCAGCACTTATACCTAAATATTTCTACTTATTTTCACGATCTTCGGTGAACATGTACGATTTCCCTAGCAATTTTGAACGGATGCAATTTGACATCGCAACAGTTACTATTGGCGTACATGTAGTATACTATTTTGAGTGAAAATTATGCAAACTTTCATTGTGATTTGTTATATTGTGCAACGACTGCGAATATATTCTGAAACTGTAACAGTTACTGTTACAGTATAAATGTTACCAGACGAAAACCATCATATACAAGAGATGTGTTGATACATTATTATTACAATTATGATAGTAACAATAATTATTGTTATTATTACTGTTATTGTTATTACAATGTATTAAAGATATCTTTCTGTTTCAGGAAGTGTAAGGAAAGCTTCGAGCTAGAACCATCGATCATCGTACAGGAGACAACAGTTCATGTGTCTTTATGGAAGGCCGATGCGGTCATGATCAATAAGCGTAGAGGTTCCAACACACCATCTTGACCATGACATCGGAACTTAATCGTCGTTCCTTTAGGAACCGGTAATAAATCCATATTGCCAATAAGAAGCTGTCAACTTTTTTTTTACGGTAAAAAAAAAAAACAAAAAAAAAAGAAGCTGTCAATTTTCTCACATAAAGAGAAAAGCCATGACACTCAATCAATGTGAGGTTATAGTGATTCAATGTCAGCGACTCAAACCACTTGGCAACGGAGACAGACTTATAAACATTCAATTATCGGTCAGTAAGATATCTTAACCCACTTAAATGTTTATTATATTTTAAACAAGCGAACCTCCAATATGAATTGAAAAGGACTTTAAAGCTGCTTGCTCTCAGATTTTGGTAAAAAAATTAAGTTCTTCAAACTGTATGAAAATAACGTATTTAAGAACATATAGTCATATAAAAAGGATCCAATATAAATTCCTGTCACGTATATCTGTAAATTTCAAATAATACGCTACCAAAAAATAAAGCGTTGCAAACGCTTTTGAAATTCGATTATAAAAACATATAGAGTAGCGGTGCCGTAAAAGCAACATTTTCAATCGATTTCTGCAAATTCCTACCTAGAGTTTTGCTTATATTTTGATTCAAGCCTTTAGTTTTATATTTATGTATTTTTCTTTTAAATATTTTTTTCAACGGTAACTGAGAGTGAGCAGCTTTAAGTTATTGTTTTCTTTCGGTGAAAGTCACGTAATGACGACATTATAGTTATAATCATAATCATAACAATTCATTACGTAGATTTTGGTAAAACAAACTCTTAGTGATACTCAGTAATAATACGAACACTTTTGATGCACGAAACAAGAAGTTTATTAAAAAAGCAATACACTGATTATAATGTATCTGACAGTAAGTTTCAAAACACGTGTTCAAAGCTAAAACTGAAATATAGATGTATGTACCAGTTCATGGTTATCAGTGAAGCTAACTTTAGCTGTATACCTATTACTAACCTATTTAATATCGAAGCAACGATGATTATGGTGTTTATAAGGTCAGGCCCAAGACTCACTTTTTAGTAGTAAACCGACCTAAGTATTTCTCCAATAATGCTGTTAAGATAGCTTTTGTATGTCGAAACGGAGAATTATTTGTTTTTTGCCAAATGGTGTTATTTTTATGCCAATATAGAGTATAACTGCGACAATTTTGCCTGATGGCAAAGCAAGTTCTTACAACTAAAATTAATCGCTCTCGAGACTCACTCCAGATGGAATCAACCTCAAGGCAGAGGGAGGCAATGAGGAATTAGCTGTGTCTTGCCTAAGGACACGACCACTACTAGGAGACTGGTGGAGTCCGAACTCGGGACCCTTCGAGTCTGAGGCAAACCTGTTATCACTGCACCAAGGTTGCTTCATCTTGGAAGCTATATGTATAAGAAAAGAGCAGTTGTAAACATCATCACGATGTTAAACCTTCCTAACATCAGTTTTTTTTTACTTTTTGTTGCTGAACTCACTGCTAAGGAAATACATAGGTAACCCATAAACTTCATCAAATGCCGGACTTACACACACGAATTGCCAAAATTCGAGGCGAGGCTGAAGCATAAAAGGTACGCACTTTAGCTATATATTTACTTTACAGAGACAAACGCTTATGCCAAGTGCCAGAGTAAAGGATAGCACATAAACATTTTAGACACAACACGATGAAATTAACAAATACACATATAAGAAGTAGTTGAAATCCGAGGTTGCCGCCCTGGAATAGACAGTTACCCGAATCACAATATGATGTGTCATGTACTCGGTGTCATCTCTCCGGGGTCCTAACTGTCTTCAAAATTTGATGGAATACATAATGTAAGACAAAAACACCATCAAAAACAGCCATAACCAACAACCATACTTCCTTGCAGAAAAATGAATCAGTTACATGTAGCAGAAAGGCCGCAAATAAGGTACTCATTTAAGCTTAAAGAAGAACTGGCAGACAGAAATCAGCCACCAAAAATGATAAAAGTAGTAAACGATTTACTTGTATACTTAAATTGTTTTCGAAGAATTACTTTTGCCATATCATGCACATAATATACGCAGGGTATTTTGTATTATGTCTCTACATTTCCATTATTGGAACATGAGCTTTACATATAACAAATATAATTAATTATATATCAATTATTAAGGCAAACAAAAATTGTGTGACTTGTTCTAAAGATGAAGAGGTACATGTACAGATACTTCAAAGCAAATAAAACATTATAGGATATTCAGAGACACATTTTTACATAAGTGGGCATCATTGCTCTAATATAGTGAATCATTCATAAAAAAAAAAACTGATTAAAAAATCCCTTTTGTTTAATCGTCATCGTGAAATTTGCGGTTTTGTTTAGTGGTTTCCTTGTTCTGCTTACTTTGTCTCAAGTTCCTCGATCAGCCTTTCAATGTAT
Organism: Saxidomus purpurata; assembly: GCA_022818135.1. Classification (NCBI taxonomy): domain Eukaryota; kingdom Metazoa; phylum Mollusca; class Bivalvia; order Venerida; family Veneridae; genus Saxidomus; species Saxidomus purpurata. The sequence goes on from JAFMSR010000009.1 coordinate 8,773,855, forward strand.
TCATTAACGCGTAGATCATTCTCATTCACGTTTAAGTTATCATCATCTAAAGATCTCTCTGAGTCTGCCTCATCTAAGCTATAACCATCCATTTCAACGCCATCCACACTCAAATCCTCGTTCACATCCTCGTCAGCAGCCTTTAAATCTTCCCTAACACCAAAACTATTTGCGAGTTCCTCCAGCTCTGTAAGGACTCTTTCAACATTTTCATCTTTGCCTCTTTTCGATGACACATGAAGATGAATGCCTTTCGGTGCAAATACAGATAGGTTCAGATCTGGAATTTCATCACATTTTGTGACGTCATCGCTGAAAAGTAAGAATGAACTCGACATTTACGCGTATTTTATTGTAAAGTATTGACGACATGTTATATTCGAACTGTAGTGTAATTATTGCTATGATATCTCAGAACAAACATTATTCCCCTGAACCTGAGTGATGCAAAGTTTGATAGTATATTGAAACGATACAAAAGCACTTATCTGGACTTCATAACTTTGACAACTTACCATTGTTTCCGGAAATAGTTTTGAGCTTTCCATAGAATTAAAATTATGGATTATTTCGAAGAACGTTTAACATTTAGGAATATCACCATATTAGTTTCAGTTTCGTATTTTGCAGTAAATATAAAACTGTTTCGATCAGTGTTAAGTGAACCGTGTTAAATGTTTATCCACAGTTTTATCAATCTTAAAGGTTTCCATATTTTGTGTCCACAACCTTTAAATATTTTCAAAGATTTTGTTTCGTCTGCCAAGTTGTAAGTGTTACGGTAAATGTGACAATGACTTGTCTCAAACACAAGATATAGCCAGTCAGATGAGGCTTTACACGTTGTGGTGTAAATGTCATTCGTGCAATGCACCAGAACTATAAAGTAATGAATTGGTTCTCAAAACTGTACGTAGCTTTTGAAAGCTAACTGTCAATGCTTTGAAAGGATATCTTATGCCATTTTGACATTGATTGCATTAGACAAAACAGAAAACACCAACTAAGGTCTTAATGTAAGAATAGAACAACATTTAAGCCTTCACTTATCTATAGCATATCATCAGATAACAATAAGTGGTTCGATAAATTAGGGCTGGATCGATACATCGGGGTTCCAGACTCCGTAGGTACCCCTATTTTGCAATTGTAAATGTGGTACCCAAGAACTGTTAGTTTAAACGATATATTTCCATACCGAAAACTTACGAACAGTGCCGTTAGAGTCTTAAGCGTTTTAATACTGAATTAAATATTTAACAGGCACGGTTTCTTTATTTTAGCGATATATAAAAGTCTTAATAATAAGGATAATTAAATAACTATGAATACTGGTAAAAATGAATTCAGTGCGTACGTTATCCAAATAAAACTGAAACAAGTACATTTTAACTTACGTTGATTTAAAAGCACTTGGACTATTTATTTTCAGGAAGTTGTAGTTGTTGCATAGAACTCTGGCGAGGGAATAACTCTGTATAGCCTTGATTTGATCTGAATAAGATCATATATAAATTACGATTCATTAAAGAAAGTTAACGAAAAGCAAAACATGTAGTATGAATGAATGCATGGCTCAATCATTCTTGACCAAACGAGTCGTTTATAAGATTCTTTTCAAACAGTAGTGTATGTCTTTAGCATTTCTGTGTATCATGTACACTCAATCAAGTTCAAATACTTTACAGGCCTGAAATGTGTGTATTAAGCTGTATAGAGTTCATGCAGATACGTTCTGCAATTTTATCCGGTATTTAACTACATGTGTTATGTATGACGCAATCAAATAATTAATTTCAGACTGATGGTCGGGGCAATTTACATTTACATGTATGGTGGCCTGCAAAGTACTCATATTAACCTTGACCATCTACTGCTTCCACAAATTTGTGGACTTGGACATCTAAAATTGTGTCAAATGTTTAACAGACACTATTGAAATCCCTTGCGTGAACATTTAATTGATTATAAGCATACCACTTGTAAAGCCAGCATCTTCGTTCTGATACCATAATCTGTCACCGAATTTCAGATTTCGGAAGTGTCTCCCTATTATACATTCAAACGTTGGTCCTATTTCACCACCGGGAAGACTTGTTTCTGTAATTCCACCGGTAAACAGATCAATATCACGAGGGGAGCTGTAAAAAATACCCATGATTAAAACAATATCAAGTTTATTCATACTCATTTATTTAAACTCGATTGCGAGACAAGTATTAGCAACTAATATTAACCACTCTCGAGACTCATTCTAGATGGAACCAACCTCGATGAGAGGCAATGTGGAATTATCTGTGTCAAGCCTAAGGACACTACTGCTACTTGGACACTGGTGAGAATCGAACCCGTAACCCTGCGATCCCTAGAGGAATGCGCTACCACTGACCCAAGGCGTCTTCATAACAATATCAATAAGGAAAATTGGATAAACAGTCATTGATAAATGTTACTTAATATGAAAACATGCAGGCTATATGTCTAAGTCTGTATTTTATTACCCTTTCAGGAATTTCCAGCCTTTTAATTGGCTAATCTTTTCAAACCCCGTCATTGTACATGGAGCTTCCATTGTTCGAATAGTTTAGGGTTAGCGATAACGGCTCTGGTTGCGAAAATTACTGGTACGTATATGAACGGAACATTGACAGAAAAAGAATGATGTTTTGCACGTAGTCACAAGGAAGAGAAAACATTTATAGGAATGTATATGACAAAGACTTATTCGTTTATCAAAACAAGATGGTGGACGGCAAGTTCAATAACCTTTGAGACGTTGTTTTGTGACGTCACGAAATGACATTGAAGTATTATTAGGTCTGCTTACTTTCAGCCATTAAATGAATTTAAAATGAAAAGAATCTTTCCAAATTTAAGAAAGGGAAGGGCAATAAGATTGATATTTGGTTTTGTATGTGGTATATGGACATATATTACCCGCCTCGACAGAATATAACTACTGTATTAATGATACATGAGAATAAATGTATGTATGTAAGTATTTTCTTTGAATTTTAAACTCAACTTCATAAATTGTGCGTAAAAAAGGCTGTTAACATTTTTTGCCTCACTTAAATGTTAAACAAAAATGTGTCATTGATTTTTACTGAGAGGACAAGACCAGATTGTAAAATACTTATATTAAATATGATAATTTTTACATGTAAAGCTTTCTTCTGAAAATCTACCTGTAACCGGCATGTTCAAGACGATATATCATTGTCGGTGAATGATCAACCAGCCCGGAATCGCCACTTCTCCTCCATTTTATAGATACTTCAGTCAAATCACACCACTTCCGGTACTTGTTATAAGATGGAAGACCATGATCACGTCCTCTTTGGATGTTGAGAGCGGCAAGGTCAAATGATGAGTTGTCTGTTTCATTTATGAATAACCTGCTCCGAACGGCCTCCTCAAGGACGCTGAAATATATTCACATCAAAAAAGAAAATGTACATTATTGATTTAAAAATTGTGTATGTGATTAAGGGTTTATCATGCAGACTCTAATAAGCTCATGTAAACTTTTAACTTATCAAAACTTGTCTGACACAAATTCAGTACTCTACCAGTTTTTGGTGTGACATTGCACAACGGAAGTAAAGTTTGAATATCAGCGCAACATTAAACGACGGATCCGCCAGAAACTTGAACTCTGTATAAGTTTAAAAGTAAAATACATTTTAAGTTAGACACCTCCATTTGTAGTACAAATAACATGTAAATGCAGCAGACAAGCAATACATTGCGGCTGAAATAATAACGAGATTTAAAGGTTTTTTGTCAGGCGCAAAACTAAAGAACGTGACATACATATTGTAGGCACAATATCAACAAAGCAAACGAGCACTCGTCATGCGAGTCATAGGTTGAATCAGTGTTTATCAATAAGGAACGGTTAGTAACCCGACAACTTCATAAATAGAGGTTTAAACATACTTGTCTGTTAGTGGAGATGGTCTTCCAGAGAGAAAGTATGCCAGTTTTGCAAAAGCGTGTGGCAGGTACGTCATAGCCGGATTAAAAAAAATATCCTCAGTGTTTCTAGTAAAGCCTTCTTCATCAATCGGCTTCAAGTATTTGCTGAATAGTTGCATCTCCTGGGGAATCCAAGTATGACCATACCTGTGTAACGATTACTTCATGAATATGAGCAGTTAATCAGGGTTTCTTTATCATAGCGTTACATCTATTATGGGTAAAATGTTACGCAGGTTTAAAGTAAATTCACCGTTATAAATGACGTCAAAAGTTACTAAATTACTGATTTCTACTGCTAGAATCATCAGTTATGTCATACTTTTAACCATAATATATGAAACAGTATAACAATTCTATCTTTATTTAAGATAGAGAATATCTATATAGATGACCTTTCTAGTTGGTATATTTCTATTGTTATCTGCCAGTATGAGAAATAGCCCAGTGTTTATATACATCTATTTATAAAGTTTCAATCTTAAGTTATTATCATTGTTATATACAGTAAACTCCCTGAAAACCGGACCCTGTCCGGACAAGGGAAAAAGTCCGGTATTCTGAGAGTTCCGGTTTTCAGTATATATATACTTAAGTTCCTGATTCAGAAAAAACGAGTTTCTGCATTCCGGGTCGGGATATCTGCAGTATTGAACAATGCTGGAAAATCTCATCTTAGACCCCAATGTAATATCACTCTCGTCGATTACTTGTGGCGTAACGTTATTAAAATTGTTACGTCACTTCCCAAAACAAAGCATCTGAATATCGTTTGTTTTGTAGAGTTAACGCACGTTTTTTGGTTTTTTAACATCTGCAGAATCCCGAGGGATGGTTGGTGCCCGAACCCATGAGGGCACCAACATGTCACAAGAGTTTCTGCACGTGTTATAACACGAAATAACGTTCGTTAACGCTATTCCAGCAATAATAACATGAAAAAAATAAAAAAAGAATCAAACGCTCCTACTGGTGCATTGTATGACGTTCAATAATGCGCAGGACAGCGTCCGTGTTGTTTATGACGTCACCAGCCGGTTTTAGGCCGGCACTGTTGACGCCGTACAGGATGTTAGACTTGTGAGACAGGTCCATTGTTTACAATGTCCCTGTACTGCGCATAAATGAAAACGGGTTATAACGGCGTGTGAATCTCCCCGTTAACACATGTTTTTTCCTCCTGTTAAAACACAGGCAAAATTAGCAAAAATAGCACATTTTATGCTAGAATATTTCAAAACGCATTATTTCGATAAGGTTGCGTTTAGAAAAGTGCAAGACGATATGCAAGAAAAGGTTTCTATCATTTAATTCGGATTGGGTTCGAATATTTCGATCCGAACCTTGTGCTCATGACATAAAATATTTTTATGGCTAAGTGAAATTTGAAAGGGTATTCCGGTCCATGTTTCAATCAAGAGATTCTACTCCCGTGTATATGCGAAGTTAAAACAATAAAGTCACATAATCGCACTGAGTTTACCATGATAATATAATGAATTTACTGATATGATAACCTAGTTATTATAAAACAGTTTTTTAAAATCTCTATTATTCACGATGGAGCGTTGTTGGAACGCATATCTTGGTTTCTGATTTTTTAAGTGTTTTAGCAAAAAAAAACAGATATTTATTACAGTTCGTTAAATGCTCAGACCTGTAAGCTATTCCAAAAGAATTAACCAGCGTTGGGTTGGAGTTCGGCTCGTACTCGTATGGCGCATCGCTTTGAAGATTGTATGCCTCTAACCCAGTCTTCGAGAAAAACGCAGGTAGAAACTCATCATACACAATTTTCTGCATAATGGCAATCACAATTCTCCTTGTTTCCTGGAAAATGATTTCGTCGCCTTTGAAGAATCCTGGACAAAACATAAGCCATGATTAATAACACGCATTGAAATGAAACAAAAATTACATGTTGTTGCATGTCAAAATTAAATCAAGTAATAACTAGACTAAAAATGTAAAAACATGACATCTACGTATCATGGTATTTCAAGAACAAGATATCTAAATGTTTGCATTTTAGAGGGATATCAAAACGTCATCATATTCATTGAACAAAGATCCAAGTTTAACTAAAATACGATTGGAACGGGCTTTAATCTCCTTCAACAGCAAATAAGTGACCGAAATATGTATTGGTCGTGATATAAACATAATTTCTCAGAATATCAACATATTCTTGTTTCAGTCGAGCTGGATACCAAAATATTTTTATTACCAATTCTATTTATTATAATAACATTTATTATAATACAAACTCGTTTTTCAACATTGTATGATCTATACTTTGGAACAGGATATTAAATAACGTATTATATGAAAAGGAAATTATTTTAGAAGAGGTAGTTACAAAATGTATTTTTATTTGCACAGGATATTGACATATTTAGTATGTATTAAATGGAATATGAAATTGAAAATATATGTATATTAAATGATTTCATTACGGATATCTAAAATAACACCTCTTTAATATGAATAATATTCTACATATACATTCTATAACACAAAACATCACTGACATTTTGACCAAAGTCTTTTATTTTACAGAATTAATGACTACAAACTGTTTAACGTTAAAAGTTAAAAGTTTAATTTATACCACGCTGAGACCCTGGTAGCCTCCCGTCATGCCTTAATTTAAAAGTAGAATTTGAAAGTCGAAAGTAGGTCAACCGCGGCGACCAATGAGATCTATGACTGCGACTGACCTACTTATGAAGAAAAAGAATATAGAGCACATTATATCCTTACGGGGAAAACCCCAGGCTGCCAGATAGTACGTAGATTTAATGCAGTAAACTAGCGTACTCATTAAAATATTAAATGAATACCTTTTATCTTTTCAGCAATTCTATTATGCTCTTTCACGAAGAGAAAATGATATGATGTCAACGTTGGAACCTCGTTAACTCGAATATCACCTGAAAAGATAACCGAATTGATTCATTAGAAAACACTATGTAACCGATTGCCAGTAAGTGAAAATAGGAGGGTCATTTGGTTTTGATTTCTAAGTTAAAGAATCTACCAAAACAATTTATTGTAAGCCGCTAGAGTATCCCCCTTTTACACAAACTCAGTTTTGTAATTTCTACCTAATCCATAAAGGTACTGGGTAGTCTCCCTTTAGTACTTGCTAGACACAGTGGTATAAAGCGACCCAATGAGACCTTAAGACTTATATATTCTCTGATAGCATTTTTCTAAAGTTTTGGAAAAGAAGTATATTGGCTTATATTTAGATCTGGGATGATTTACAACACACAGTTGTGAAAAGGGCATTTTAACATCCTTTACTCGGACGCTACGTTCAACTTTCTTCAAACACATTTTATAGAAACTATGGAAAGGTACTTAAACACCCGGTCCACTAGAATCATAGATTATGGCGTCCAGCATTTTAAAACTGTTCGCTCGCATTGCAATGTATCGCACACAAAATACAGTCTTTGGTCAAAAGTTATTTTTAAAAAAGTCATAATTCAATATACATATTCATATAAAACTATCATTTTGTGTAAATGTTCTCCTTAAATCATTTCCAATGCCATCAAATTTTAACAAAAATATATTTTCTATTCTCAGAATAGTTTTATGCTTTTAATTCATAACGCAATTATAATTTAAACACAGAGACTTAAAATTGATGGTCAGTAGCTCTATATATCAATCATGTATATAGTGAATTTCAGGCTTTGTTTGAGTGATTAATTCGTGAAAACTATACTGTAGAGGATACAATTCTGAATTAAATATCTGAAGAATACTGTATTTATTCTGTTGGGTTTTTTTAATGCAGCTTTCATCAAAATACTATAGAAAGTATTATATACAGCTGCATTTGAAATTTTATGTTTTTATATAAACATATACTTAGTCAATTTAAATATTGTGAAATCATTTTTGATCTGAGACTGTGTAGTTCAATTTCCCTAGATTAATCATATAGAGCCAAGCTTCTTTACTTGTTAAAACGTTTAAATAATTTTTTACTTTTTCAGAAGTTTCCGTAAATATTTAAACTCTAGATCTTTTCGTAGTCAGATAGTAAATGATGTACCTACATTGCGCAAGCATTTCTCAAGTGCGACATTAATGTCTTTTCGTTCAAAAGCGTGCATACGCTGCCGTCTGATCCACTATTATTCATAGCTTTAATTTATCAACCACCGACAATCAGCACTCTCCTCCTTTATTACATCCTTTGCAACAGCCATGTCTCCCTTAGTTATAAAGACAACTTTAGGACTATCAAGACGGGTATCATGTTTGACAGACGAATTGCTTGAGCATTACAATATTCATGTTACAAACCTACCTGTGCTTATCAGTGACTGCCTTCATATTTCTTTAAAAGTGATTAGAAATAATAACTACATCTAGCTATTGAAAAGAGGATGAAATGCAGTAAAGCTTTTAACACCCATTAATGACAGTAGTTTTTGCAGGATCCGCATACCATGTGTAATATTCTCCCATAATATGTTACCGCTCGATTAATATTCTCATTAAAATAATCATTTTGTGCTCCAAATAGATTTCAAATTGCCTCATTAATAGCTATTAGAATATAAAATCCACAGTCACTGGATATAACACTTCGTAATAGACTCAACCCGGATGTTCGAAAATCTTACCACCCGTAAAACATTTTTATGGCATTAAAAAGGTAATAATGGTTTGTTAAGAAATGTAAAAGAAACTTCGAAAAGCATATAACAACCTGCAAGAGAACACTGTTGCGTGGTGTCTGTCAAAGTACACGTGTCGCTGGGGCTGTCTAGAATGCGTTCTTCGTGGCTAAATATCGTTGTATCCATGCGAAAACCGTTTCCTTAGGAATATTTTTAAAATGTTAATATAAAAGACCTACAGTACACCAGATAACAACAAATTAACTTTGTTGTGCAAAATAGATTTGTAACAGTACCTTTCTGTCATAATAAACTTAATATTTAAAAGAATATTGGGAATTTGTCTTTCAATGTGGAATATACAAAAAAACTTCAAAATGAATACGTAGATTTAGAATGTTTAACGAGTAAGTTTCGATCTTATAATTTTTTACTCGAACTATTTCTTTTACTATTTCTTCTTTGTGTGGATATTGACATAAGGTACTAGTATTGCTATTTGCACTTTCACTGATATTTTAGCCACCTTGGTTAGATTTTTCCGTGGTGATACTGCTCAAACGCTCTAAATTCAAAATGGTACGTAAACGTAGTGCTTCCGCCGGATTAGGTAACTAGGTTCAAGCCTCACGACGGAACTTTCTAACCAAGGTGGCTAAAAGATCTGTGAAAGTGCAAACATCAACTTTAGTAGCGTATGTCTAAATCATTATGTTTGATTAACATTTCCTCACAAAAAGAAATTGTAAAAATAAATTGTCACTGAAAAAGTAAAAGACATTGTTAATATTTACTTACCATTTTCTCGAAGCTTTGCTTGTCTTTCAGATGACGAACCATAGACATTTGAAGCATCAATAAAAGATGTTATCGCATTCGTCTGCTGTCTGGTTTTACGTTTAGATACATCTGAAAAACATTAAAGTTAACAGACATTTACATGAGATTTTACTATGCCCACTGTTGATATTTTCTACATGAAAGTCAAAATTCACTGTATGTCATGCCAAAAAAGGATTCATTTCGGCTTTCATAATGTAAAAGAATAAAAGAACTCGTTAAATTCAAAACCCATAAATAATTTAATTTAGGTGATGTATCTAACGGAATGTTGTGGGTGGTAAAATATATTACATTTATATTAGAATTTGTGTTTCGTTGTGTTTCAAAATAAACGTCACTAAATGGTTATGAAATGTTTGCAGTGATAACCCAGCATAAGTTACTTGTATATGATTATTTTGATCGCTAACTACGTACCATCTTTACAGAACACCGGTGCTGATCGCTTCACTTCCATACAGTAACCCGATTCAAATATTGGAGACACCTCATGTTCCGACTCCGGGATAATAATGTTGAAACAATAGTCCGTGCTATAGAATATATTGTGAAATTATTCAATGTAAGATGAGTTGAACAAACAAAATTGTAGTACAATGTATTTGACTTGACTAAGGGTTTTTCGTTATTTATAGAATAATACATGGATGAGCAGTGAGATTGATAAACGCCCCGATATAGCAATAATAGCCTGAGGGTTTCAGCTCGAGGCAAATGCGATTATCACTCTAAAATTTATTGTTATGTAATATACAATGTATATGTATGAATCCATTTGCTTTTTTTCTATTGAGTTTTCTCTTTTAATTTTAAATATACATTAAAAAACATACCCGGCATCATACAGAAGCCGGAGTTAATCTGCAACAAGCTTACTTCTGTTCTATCCAAGAATCATGTAAACAATGATCAGCTATGTACAAATTTCTTAACTCATTCAGTGATATGACTTGTTATTTGCATGATCTAAATACTTTGTGTCTCTATCTACTCCAAAAGCTGTTTGCGTCGCAGTAATGTGTGTCATGAAATTACGTTTCTTTTGTACGTTCAGGTTTGCATTAATCGCTCTGCGCGTGAGGGACCAAAAAAGTGTTACTATATTTAGTAACATATGCATTATATTCCTATAACTTTGTTCATATACAAGTATAGTTTACGAATCTAATATGGCAACCAATGTAATTAAGGGAGCACAATATTAAAGACTGTATTACATTTTTATACATACAATATTTAGCTCCCTTTTAGTTACTGGCACATAATTCAGTCTTGGCAACCCAGCTAGATCATAATCAGCAATCATTAAGGTCTGAAAATAACCACACTGTCCGCTATTCAGTCAGGAAAGCTCCCTGAGCACCCCCTCGAACAATAAATAGTATACGCAATTTACTAAAAAATGAGTTTATTTCGTAGTTAACTGTGTAGTACATATTGAACATACTCATTCTTGAACTTCTCATCACAACAGTCGTCGACAGCTGATAAATAAATAACATATACATATTAGAAGACCAAGATGATAACATAATGTCGTGCAACATTGCACAGTTTCAAAATAATTTATAGAAATAAGTGTGATTGCGACAGACTTTTCTGATGTGTCCGACATCTGCAACATATAGAAATTGGTGTGATTGCGACCGACTTTTCTGACGTGTCAGAAATTCTGACATCATTAAAAGCCACACCCTTAAACGATGTTATGAATTGAATGTGCTATCAATGAAATGAAATTGAGCATAAATTGCCCTAAATTTCTATACCAAACATTTAAATATTTCTGATAAAAATGATATATAAAATTATCAAAAACCTAAGTACACACTTTCTTTTGAAACAGAACATACGTCGATTCAGCATAAGTAAGTTTTGCATGTGTGTGTTTAAACATGGGAAATAACTTACTTTCTTGTTCCGGAGTTCTAGCAATGTCGTGATCTAAGAACTGGCCAAAGCCCATTATGTGTAGTGTAAGGGTTGAGCTGCTAGTCTCTGCCGTCTGCGGGTTTTGATGAACTTTGTTACTTATAGTCCTAGGATTAGGCAGTGGTTTCTTTTTTAAGCCCTTTGTTCTCGGTGAACCAAGTTTATCATCTTAACAGAAAAAGTAAGAGTTGCAAAATGAAACTGATATTAAACCATTACGAAGCGAAATTATAAGTGAATGGTTTATTCCCAAATAAAGATATCCTTAGTTTTTCTATACATGTACTGTGATTTAAGAGGAGTGGTCGAGTCAACATAAAGGTTTAGTGTTACTCGTTTTTCGTTTTTCGTATAATTCAATGTAATGTTTATTATATCTTGCAAAATCATTTACTGAATTTGTTTAATAACATAAATACCGTAATCGTTGCGAATAACTCTTTGCTGTGTATTTCCGGCCATTCCCCAATTTGGGTTTTTAATATTGTTGCATGAGCCATCAGCAGTTCGGTACGTTGTCTTGAAGTCGCACTTGCCCGGATATGGAATGTCACATTTAAGACCCTTCATACGCTTGAAGAGTTCCGTAACCGATTCCTGCTCTAAATCGCTACTGCTGTATCCGCCTCTGAAAAAAACATTACCAAAACTAAACGCGTAGGCAGTAAACAATTGTTTGTCGTAACGGTTGAATATAAACATATTTTTTCACAACAAAGTATGGCACCAAGAATTATTTGAACCCAACTACATGTATATTTCTGTTTTCACACACTGTTATTGGAGTATAATCTAAAATGTCAAAGTACTTTCCATCGATTATGGATTTAGTTTAATGATATTTTTATATATATAATTCAAACATATATAAGCTTGAATATACAAAAAGATCGGACCAAACATGTGTTAAAAGGCTATCGAGTGCCCTCAACGAAACGGATTTACACGATGTTTCTGTACTCACCCTTGCATCAGGATTCTCACAGCCAAGAGAGCATCGTTCGTTTTACTCTCAGACTCCTTATCACCGCCTTGCTGACGTATTCCATGATGAAAGGATAATGGACACCGATGAACACTTCTGCTATTATCTGAAACTGGTCAGTAGAGTCACAAACATTTCAAATAAACGGTTAGTTAAGGCAATTAATATACTGAAAATATAAATTAGCTGTCACAAGTACAGGTTTTGAATTTGATATTTTCAAGTCTTATAGCAATTGACAAAAGCATCATCAACTGTTAGTCTGAGATCAGGAGCTAAAAGTATAAAATAATTGTTTATGTCACGCCTTGAGGCCCAGACATACGAATGTTCCTTTTTAACATATACTTTATATCTACACCCGGATATAAAATATTTTACTGATAAGATCGTGACATGCTTGTAAATAAACTGCGTTAATATCTAAAATAATGTTTAAACTATTTCGTTGGTAGGATCCGATTTGTTGGGATCTGCCTGCAAACATTCTTCTATAAGTCTCCATTGCTTTCAGTTCAGAATCTTTATTTTTCCTGATGACTTAACTATAGGTTAGTAATAATGTTTTTTTTAGAGTACTGTAATAATAAAATCTCCAAACATAGAGAGACTTCTGACGCACATAATACAAAGTGTCGGAGGCACTTAAAAGAAAGAAGGCAACAATTATAACTTACAGTCTCTTTCGAAGAAATTGATACCCCTCTTCAGAAGGTTTATCTCCCTTGCTTTTTGTAATGCATCCTCGACTTCAGTTTGATTCGGTCCATACGCATACACCTTACAAACGTACACAGTGGCCACCAAAATTAGAGTTATCTGTCAATACAGATGTTATGAAATAATGATATACAGAGAATTGATAACATGTGCAATCAGATGATATAGATGCGGTCGGAAAAGGCGAGGCTTCATTATTAATCATGATTTCTAAACGAAAATACAAAAATGATAAGATAAATGAAATGTTTTGATTACTTTTTCTCTGTGTCTGCACTTGAGGAGTCCTGCTTGTTGAGCTGGAAGTAGTCCGGCATGTGGGCGTGGTTACAAAGTGGTATCATGTCACTGACGTGATGACATTTTAAAATATCTGACAGATTTTATCGCTCAGATTTAATTCTAGTTGCATCATAAAGGTTTACATCTCATGCCGAGCCAACGAATATTACGTAATGAAAATACAATAACTAGATAATATATTATATGTTTTGGAACAAGAACATTTTTTGAAGCCACATTTTGTAGCAGTTGCTAGTACAAAAGGAATGTAGAGTAAATGCGAATTTATGTTAAGAACGCTACAACAGCTTATTGCATAGTTCCAGATGTTAACACTCGCGTGATATAGACAGCGAGTTTTTAATCCTTGCTACCCGTTTATCGCTGAATTGACTAAGGCACGAACTGCATTATTGTTCTTTTTTGTGATTTCCCAATTCGAACCCGATACTTTACTTTCCTAACCACTGAAGAATCGAGGCTCACTAAAGGAATGATAAGAGCAATTCTTAGAATAATAATAGAAAAATAAAAAAATTATAATATTTTTTTTTTAATAATTAGCATCTATAACTATCGTTACTACATGTATTACAATTGACAAACTATCGTTACTACATGTATTACAATTGACAAACTATCGTTACTACATGTATTACAATTGACAAACTATCGTTACTACATGTATTACAATTGACAAACTATCGTTACTACATGTATTACAATTGACAAACTAACGTTACTACATGTATTACAATTGACAAAAACAACAATGATAAAAGCAAATATAATTTTATTATACTATTACTATCCTAGATATTAATAATAATGCAAAGTCACTAGTAAAATAATTATTATACATGTATCAACGTTTGTATATGCTTATTATTTTAGTACGCGTGGGTACAATTGATCATTCGAATATTAATGCTAATTTTTTCTCTCAAGATTTAAAACATTCCTCGGCCGTTTGGGCGATGGAGAACGAATATCAGCTTCTCTAAAATGATACTGTCTTGATGAAGCCATGTTTAACCTTCACAGTATCTGTTTTATACAGGTGTATAAAATGTTATCAAAACACTTTCATCGTAAATATCGCATTTTATAAGATTTTTTCAAGTGAGTGAATGCATGATCACAGCGATATTTACCTCATTCATAAATGGAGAACATGAAATGTGTTATATTGAGTTGAACTAAATTGACAATTCATACAACTACGGCAATCGCCTGATGTATCGGATAAAACGGTGTCAAAACCATACAGTTTAGTGTATTGGGACCGAAAAGACCTTTCGGCTTACAAGTAAAGCAGGAGTCGTCACGGTTGGGTAAAAAATAAAAAATATCATATTAGGTGCAATAATGGGACCGAAGAAATTTTGTTACGACCAAGTGTCGTATTATTGCGCTTACGTACTGTCGATTTGTAGGCATTGTAGTACAAATAACATACTGTTCACTTTCTAAAGCTACTTAAAACAACAGATCATTTACAAAATGAAATTGTACTTTTAAAGTCCAAGGAGCACTATTACAAGTAGCTTTTAGTTTTACCGAAAAAGATGATCTTTATTTGTACCTATAACATTCTTAATTTTGCTGCATGTATTTTGAATTGATAAGTACATGTCAGAAATATAGCGCAGTATTTTTGTCAATGATATTGCAAAAACTAAGAAAGGCTTTATCAACTCTTTTTCGTAAAGAAACAACTTGAAAGGCATGCACATGTCAACATTGTTTTAGAGTAAATAGAACATGGTTCTATCATTATCCTACCAGTGAATTTATTTGACTATATCAGTAGATTAAAAACTGATCCAGGGACTTTAAAATTTGTTATTGTTTCATTTATTCATTTTTGAATCCTTGCTAGTTTAGTTTACATTAATTTGTTTTAGGTCGATTGTGAAACAAGTTATACAACTTATATTAATCACTCTCGACACCTCATTCCTGATGGTATCCATCGCCGTGAGGGTACATGTATGAGTGAAGAGAAGCCAGTTTCCCTTTTAAAACTGAGAGCCAAGCAATGGAGCTACTGGTACCATTTTTACGTCTTGATAGTCACTAGTCATGTTACGTATTCGAATACTATGACACTTGTTCACGTAATTTGAAGTATAGAGTTATTCGAAACAAACCGGTAGTAGACCCCTATTGGGCACCAATTCAAATCATGATAGACTTAACATTTTCTTAATCTGTATCATTTCCTTTTAATTAAAACAAATTTTTAAAAAAATTTACCGTGAAAAAATTAAGTTATAGGAATTTGAATAACCCTACCCTCATTTTGGAATTATTTATAAAATGACATCACGCGAGAAATAAGGAAATGCACGTATTTAATTTATTTTTGAATAGTTTGGTATAAATTTGGTATCAGAGTAACAAGAACTATATTTTCTTTCAGATATTATACACCACTTACCATATTATCAACAAGTTTTATAAAACTTATATGAAATAATCAGATAGTATTACAATTTTCATGTACTTTTTGACCATGTTTTATTTTAAATATCAAAGTTTTTAAGAAAAGTCAACATTTTCTAGAAACGGGGCATGGCTGTTTGTATAGTTATAATTATCTATAATATTTTGGTAACAGCATGCCAAAAATTCACAATGTTTTACCGTCTCTATTTAAATTAATTAAGAGTTTGAAATTTTCCATGGGCGATTTTAGCCGGGTACGCAAGTAATAAAATCTTCAAATAATCTAATACTTATGTGTAAAAAATATTTAATTTCTTTTTAGTCTAAAAACAATACAAATTTACGTAGAAAAATGCAAAATAATGAAAACAAAGCTGAAAAAAGTAAAAAAATAATTAAGGTCCCGGCTGGATTCGAACCTACGCCCGGAAACCCCCAAACGATCTATAGTCCTGTGCTTAACGACCTAGGCTAGTACATTTAAATTGAAGAGTTTCAAGTGGATGTTTTTATTAGGAGTCTATTTTTTAATGTCACTTCTAAAACAATTGTGCAAAACTCTGCATTTAGCATGGAACAGATAATAAAGAGGAAACCCCCTCAACTGCGTTCTTGATAATTGAGATCATCGGATAATATTTCTCTAAAAAAAAATTCTCACTCCAGAATGTTAAATAAAACTTAAAGCCATATCTTCTGTATACATTTGTCGTGGTCATAGTTCTGAACAAATTTGTTTAAAAACTAAATGAATAAACGGCTCAAAAATTATAAGTTACGAGAAATAGATAAATAAGCTTACCTTCATGATGCCTGCATGTAGATTACCCAATCACCAATCATTTACAGGTGAAGATATGTCCTTACATCCAAGACAAAATATTTGCACTAACCCATCGAGCAGCTGCTTTTATAGCCATGACACGCGTCATTCAATACGAAAGATAAATTAGATTAACATAAATAATTATCGTCTTTAAAAGCATCTTTAATAACTATACTGATTTTACAAACACGGTTTGTGAGTTGTAAGTGCTAACGATGCATGCAATTTGCAATATAATTTGTTTATTACTATTTTCGAATGTTGTTAGCTTTAGGATGCATTTAGTAAACACTGGACATCAAATAGATGCTACTTTTAGTTTTAAACTCAAAACTAAAAATAAGATGTATGTTTATGGTTTATAAACGGCTGCAATAAGCCATGTCTATTGACATACCCTAGAACTTTGACAATAAGCTGATCTTAAAAATAAGCCGGTCTGACATTTTTTTTGCAGTGTAACTGGACCTGAAAATCAGCCGGGTTGGAAATATTCCGCCATTATTTTCAATAGGCAGAGCAGGGATAAAACTGTGATAAAGTAAAATATTGCTTTTCAATTTTATTTTCACTATTTAGCATAAAACAATCACCCTGATAAAAACGTTTACTGTTATAGTCACATTAAACTTGAATAAAATCAGATAAAGTGTATTTTTAAAAGGTAACAAAATTCCGGCAGAAATTAAACGCCATTTTTATTTTCTTGTGCTGAAAAAAAGAACTTCAACATAAGCCGCACTGAGAAATAAGCCACAGCGTCCTTGCAAAGAATCGGAATTATCAAGATTTTCGGGTAAGTTACAATAGACACAGACATACAACAACTGACACACCCCAGCAGTCGCAATGGTTATACTATGGTAGCGTCTTTACATGTGACATGGGAGACAGGTATATATGGAGAGGCCACGGCATTTATTTCAATTAATATGACTGATTGAAGGAAGTAGTTTATATTAATAGCTCTAATAAGCCTCAAACTAATTAATGTTCATCGGAATCTGATACTTGCCATGCTGTGTAAATGTATGGTTGAGGATAGAACTTTGCATTTGATCATGTTCTGTCCAAATAATGAAACCATCCGCTCAAAGCTATGGTCTAATGTTATTATACACGGCGGTCTGAAATTTTTTATTTGTGTAACAAGACAATCTCCTCAGTATCGAGTTTTAAGCTTGCTTACAGGTCTTAAACATTAAGATTCTACAGTTAATAGTAAAAGTGTCTTACTAGCAGCTGTAAAGGCATTTCATATTATGACAACAACAACTTAAATTCTTATAAGAATAAATTACAATTCATAATTGTTGGCCAACATGTATTTTTTTAAAGATTTTAGCTAGTTTGAAATCATGACATATGGTCTGCGTTTGCGTCTGTAACACCGGATACAGCTCCTTTTTACGAATACAGCTCCCCTAATTAAATGGGAGTTGTATTCGGGCTTCTGGTACCTTTTTTTCGAATAGAGCGCCCCAGTGACCCGATGCATTCGTTTATACAAATACGCGGCTAATAATTTATTAAAGAATGATAAAGATCCATTTTTGTCCGTACGTGTTGGACGGACAGTTGAAGGAACATTTCAAGTTTCATGACTATTTTGCTGATATTGAAGAATTTCTTTCTTTCAATAAACCATGATGATAGCACATAAGGCAAAACATTGTTGACGGAATGAAGCTCATACCCATCAGGGTGTACAGCCTGACACACGGATGGATAAGACAATAGACAGGGTAGGACAACAGACAGATGGTAGGACAAATAGACGGACGGAATAGATGTAACTTGCAGTATATTGAACAGGTGTTAGATGTTTTTAGGCAATTTAGGTTCCTAATTTCTTTCTGTGGACATTTTTAACATAGAGATCATGGCTTTTTATATATTTTAATAAAGCAAAAACTGTGCTTTTGTTTTAATGATTAGTCTCTTATAATTCATTATTGAATGGCAATGTATATCATTTTAATGTAAATCTATTTATGAATGTGTCTTGTGATATACATTGATGAGACTCTAATAAAGATTTATATATAGGGAGCTTTATTCGAATTTGCATATGCTTCGGTTCGAATACAGCTCCACTATACCAAGGGAGCTGTATTCTTGCATACCGGATGGGGTTATCTGCAGTTGTTACCAGTGCTGGCAAATCTCATCTTACACGCTCCCGTGTAAGACGACTTACGTGCTTACTTGTGACGAAACGTTATAAACAATGTGACGTCACTTACCCATACATAGCATCTAAAGAACGTTTGTTTTTATATCAAAATGTATCATTTCGATAAGTTTGTTTTTAAACATCTATTTCAAAGTGCAAGACGGTATGCAAGAAAAAGTTTCTTCCATGAGATACTTGGTTCAGATGGAAATATCCGTCACTTCGGGTAACTTTTCGCGGGAACTCGGCAGGGCCTCGTTCCCGCCAAAACAGTTACGCTCAGTGACGGACATTTCGATCTGAACCTCGTGCTCATATAAGAAACTAATAATCGTTAATGTGCGTCGAATACAGCTCCACGGAGAGCTGTATTCGAAAGGAGTTGCATCAGGTGTTACATGCGTCTACGTTGTTTTGAAAATATGTAGCACTGCAATGTGCTGTTACATTTCATGTTTTTACTGCGTAAGTTCACGCTGCTTGGTGAGATGCGTTAAGCCCATTCTTGTATTTCGTTTCGATAAGACTGGACTAGGGGACTCAGTTTTATTGGTGCTTGTGTTTCATGCACATCTGGTTTGTCTGTAATATAGCAAGAAGTGCCAACCGTATATTAGCTGACAACGATAAGTATTAGGGTTTAGAAGTTAACCGAAACAACTACGGTTCGGTAATCCGTAAATAACGGACAGGGTCATAAATCATTGATTATGGATTGTACTTGAATATTGCCTAAGGGAGAATTGAACTTGACATGTTACTTTGGGGGTAAAAGGGAAAAACTTTTTTTTTCCCTTTTCTACCAGAAGATAAAGAACATTCAACAGTATCATTCACTTACTCGCAATTAATGATAATAATAATGATAATAATAATAATAATAATGATAATAATGATAATAAGGATTTAACTAGATAGCACTTCCCCTTCATTACGTCAAATGTTCAGTCATTTAAGGAGTTGTAAATGTAAAAAAAAAAAAATAAAAAAAAAAATTTATTAAAAATTGTTGCCAATAGTCACGACCCTAATCCAAAAGCTATAACTTTCGTGAATTTTGACATGATAATGGGAATGAATCTAGTGTGCACTTGATTTTTCTTATTCGGCTGATCCCTTTACACGTGCGTAATGTTTGCTCGTGAGAATTGTTGAAAATTGTAGACCTACAGCCGTAATTTCCAAGCACAGACCCCCACGCAAATATGTTGCAAAAGCATGCGCAAGTACTGGTTCCATAAGGACACAGACTGTGAGACACCCTCTTTGGAGGCATTCGTCACTTATGAGGGACAGCTCTTTGTTTTTGAAATATCATTGAAAAAATACTGCGCTAATTTCAAACATGTACTTACGATTAATAAAATGCAAATTGGAAATGTTTTTGGTACAAATAAAGGTCATTTCCGCTGGTAAGACATCTTTCTTGGTAAAATAAGAAGTTACATTTAATTGTGCTACTGAGTCTTTAACATCATTTGAGAGATATCTTTCTTTCTTTTTGAAAGATATCTTCTCACAGTTACAGACATCTATCCCTAAAGTTAAGACATATCTCTGTTATTTTAAACAGATGACTCGTTTCATAGATATTTTTGATGTTGGAGAGATATCTCTTTTTACGGTTAAGAGATATATCTACTACACTGAGAGATATCTCTTTAGTATTGTGAAATATCTTTCAAGAATTAGATATCTTTTATGATAGACATCTCCTTATTTACAGAGATATTTTTTTAATTTAATAAATATATCCCCCTTTGTTATAATAAGAAAATAATCTCTTTTTTTATTAAATAGTAAATTGGCTTGCCATAATGACTCGCCTTCAGTTATAACTTTAGTTAATATTAAACAGCCCAAAACCACCAAAACATGCTAATTCAATATTACTTTAAAACCATCTTAACATAGATGAAAATATAGATATTGCAAGAGTTTTGATGCATTTTGATTAATTATGGATAGATGGCGACATGAATATGTGAAGATTGGTTTAAATAATAATGATACATTCTATTTTGGGAAGGTTACGCAGGCGAAAGTACACTCTTAGCAAACCCCCCCAAGAAAACGATGCATTTTATTTCATACATATACTGATTAATATTGATAACAACATTCGTCATGTCTCTTTTTTGCAAATGCATGTGATTGTATCAGTTAGATATCATTGTACGCACCAATTTATATATTATGTGCTCTTACAAGAAAAAGAAGTTAATTGCCAATAGTCACAGATTAATCCAAAAGCTACAACATTCGTGAATTTTGACATGATAATGGGAATGAATCTTCTAGTGTTGCATTTGATTTTTCTTAAGTTAGCAAGCAGTGCATATTTATACAGTAAACTCCGTATATAACGGCTCCGGATATAACGAAAATCTGGATATAAGGAACTACTTTTATCTGCTCGAGATGTTTCCCTTCTTTTATCTAATATGAAAATGTTATATGGATATAACAAACTCCGGATATAAAGATGAAATTTAAATTGTCCCACTGGGTTCGTTATAAACGGAGTTTACTGTACATGTATTTGTATCCGTAATCAAATATAGGTCCAGTATAGTATAACTGTGCAACAGTGCGTTACGCATAACATGTATGTCAAGTACTATTAATGTCATTTAACTTTGTTTAAATAGAATTGACGTATATGTATTTGCGTATAATATATACCCATCCTTTACCTGCAATTGCGTTAATTTATTTGAAGACGTTTTTTATAATGTGTTCCTTTATTTGAATGTACTTGCATATATGTTCACAACTTTGATTAATATTCTACTGTGATTATATGTTTGTATAATGGTATGCATCGCTCTCCCTTCAGTGGAGGTAATAAAGATATCTATCTATCTATCTACATGTATATCTATTTTCTGCAAAGGTACGAATTTATAACCCATCGAAATTATTCGCCTCAACGGAGAATGCATCGGAAACACCAAAAAAGATGTAGGCAAAAACGAATGATTCAAATTGGATTTATTTAAAATATTTATTAGCAAAACATACTTTCGGTGATAGTATCAGGTTTCTATTTTGACGCAAGCTTTAGTTGATGTGCGTGAATATCAAAAGGCTCCAATTGCATTCCGCAATTATCATTTTTTTGTGTCTAGTTATTTCTTTATTTAGAAGCTATTTCTAAATTTGTACACATTTCAACGGCTACCCACCTATCAACTTTAAGTATATCCCCGTTGTTTTAAATTGTTTTGGCTAAAAAAAAAAAAACGTTAAACTGATGAATACGTACAAAAATGTTTTTTTTTTTACTAACGTGAGTAAAATCGCTTTCAGATCCATGAATTCACGTTCACGTTCACATAGCTATAATATGAACTCAAATGTGATTGTGCGTTTTATATATTGGTTAAATCGAAATATAAGTATAAATAACTTTCCTTCCACACAATTCAATCTAAATGGGTAATGTAATTATAAAATTAACAATTAGCTTGATGTAAGTGTGCAACTTATCGTACGATTTACTGCATATTACAAAGTAATTAACAAAAACACCAGCGAAAGTCTAAGAAATTTATTTTGGCAAAAACATGCTTGATACACTGTGACTTACAATGTAGTTTGCACAATATTTTATCCGTATGATTGCAATTATTAACATGTACAATGTAGTTACAAACAGTAGCATTAAGGATTGACTTATTTGCAAGCTCTCTCCTCAGTCATTATTTAGCCTAAATATTTACTATGGTAACAATTTATGTACTTAAAATTCCTGTTTTGTTTGCAGTTCTAAAAAATGTATTGAGACATGAATTAGGCAATATCAGTAGAATAAAAACAACTAAAAATAAAAGTAGGCAGACTAAATTAATTTAGAAGTCCATGTACATGCCTAAAGGTTAAGAATTAAATGGTAAGCGTACTAGTTAATGCTTTTTGTACACTGTGACTTGAATGACATGTGCGATTAAACATAATTTCATAGTAACAATCATTAGGCTAAAATTATTACAATTACATGCTAGAAATATAGCGCAGTATTTTTTTCAATGATTTTACAAAAAAATAAGAAAGGCTTTCTGGCAACTAGTCCTCAAGACAAAACGACTTGAAAATGAAGGAAAAACATATGTCAATACTGCTGTATAGTGAATAGAACATGGTTCTATTGTTATCCTATCAGTAAACTTATTTTTCTATATCAGTAAATCAATGTCATCCGCGGACTTTTTCGTGATTCATTGTAAATGTTCATTTCATACCGATTTCGGCTGCGCAAATTCTCTCATCATAATATTACGTAAGTTGTCGGTAAAAACTATTAAAATTACTTTTAACGACGTTCATATTTATTAAAGCAATTTCATTTAACTTAAAGGCTTTCAGCAAAAAGTATATATACTTTATTGCATTTAATTACCCGGAACCATTAACGATCATGACTCGCTTTGCTTTGTTAAACGGATGCAGTTTCGTGGGCGTTATGAAATACGATATACTACTATTTATAATGCAATTTTGAGTATTTTATAGCGTTTTTGTACATTCATTTTACCAAAATCCGTATAAATTTACCTCCAAATGTCAAGTATTGCTATAATATTATAAAATATAATCATACCTGTCTGTATTTTTCAACACATTACTCATCATAGCTTGTCATTTAGTTTGTTCAACAATAAAGTCAGTGTCAAGTTATAGTCATGCTCATGACTGGCAGCCCTGGTTTCATTTGGGTCTCTTACACAGAAAACACTAATTATTGTCTGTTACAAAATGTACCAGGAGCCACCGAATGATGCTAACGTTACGTTATATTCACATTACATAAATCGGCTGTTTCGGGTTTCGTTACCAGGAGCCACCAAATGATGCTTCTGTTACATTATATTCACAATTATATATATATCGGCTGTTTCGGGTTTCGTTAACTGTGAATTATTCGGGTAAAACACTAAATGGTAACTGTCAGTGAGGAATAAATACAACGTAAAGTTTGGAAAAGAGTTTGCTTACTGGTTAAAATTACCATTTTTATACAATCTGTTAGAAACATATTTAGCACTTTATTTGATACATAAACGAAACTGACAATTCAAACAAGAACAGAAGTAGATAATTATGAACTCCTAACAGATACATGGATATTTCAGTTAAAACAATGCTACATGTACAATGAAAGAGCAGCTTTTGCAAAAAGCAATATACATTGCAGTAAATGTATGTTGTATAAATCTTTCTGTACAACATAATTGTTGTCATATTATGGCTCGATGATAGAGATGAAGAGTCTACTTTGTCTGTTTCCTGTTCTCAAAGTTTGAGGATTAATTTCTCTGTGTATTATATGTTTTGTATTTATGTATATATCTGGTTTGTTTAGTGATGTCTAAACATTTATTGTCTCATATACTCTGAATATAGTCGTATAACTAGGTCAAATCACTTTTATTTTACACACTAAAATTGTGAAATTAACTTGTCATGCATGGAAGTATCTTGCGTTATGAAGTGCACATGTACTATGTACAATTTCGTTATACATATGTTTTTTACAAATACATCACTTTTTCATCACATATGCGTTACACTACTTTGCGTACATTTCTACTAATCATAAGACATATTCGTTGACATTTGGCAGGAAAAGAAGGCGTTAATAAGTTAGGGCCATCAAGGCAGTGCATTAAGAAATATAACAAGCAGATATTAAAGACAAATTACTCAACAGTAGCAGAAAGTTCAAAATTGGTAAACATTCAATAGCTAAAGACTTACAGTCAAAACAAATTTTAATTATTCTGAAAGGGTGAAAATTAAACGTTGTATTTATTTATTCATTTATTCTGGTCTCCGTGTTTCTCTTTAATTCCTCGATCATACGTTCAATGTATTCATCCGCGTTCAATGCCTCATTACCAACAATAGTATCATCCTCATCATTATCAACACTAGCATCATCCCCATCTACGTTCAAATCCTCATTGTCAACGTTGTCATAATCCGCATACATGTTCCAATCCTCATTGTCAACTCTAGCATCATCCACATCTGTGTTCAAATCCTCAATGTCAAAGCCAGCATCATCCATATCCATCTTCAAATCCTCCTCATCACCGTTAAAATCTTCATTAACGCTTAAATTTTCTTCATCGGCATTAACATCTTTATCTTCGCCTAAATTATTTTCTATTTCTTCGATCTCTGTGAGGATTCTCTTATCATTATCATGTTTGCGATGTTTCCAAAACCAGCCCTGATTATCAAAGGATTCAGAACTTTCATCCTCTTCAAACGAGCTTTCTGAGTCGCCAGATGTTCTCGGCTTGAAAACAGACAAATCTAGATCGGGAATTTTATCACAAGGTGTAAGACTGTCGCTGCAAATATAAAACAATTTTCATAAATATCTTACGTGTATTTTATCGAGATGTATTGCTGGCACATTTGGCTTAAATTGTGTTGGAAATCACCATTAGTACCCTGCACTTAAATGTCTTTTAAGTTGCATTGCGTATTGAAACGGCATAAAGCCTCTTAACCCGAGTTAATTATACCCATTTTCAAAAAGCCAACTTTTTAGAGACTCGAAAACAACACACAAAAAGGCTACACGTATTTCTTAATTTTTATCACAAAATTAATTCCAATCTAACAACAATATGTAATAAAATGTCTAATCTGACAAAAACTGTTATCCATTATGAAGTCCTCACTTGGTTTATATACAAGACAAAGCCAAATGCAATATACATGTAAATGATACGGCCAAAAATAATCAAATTTTATTGTTTAATCTGAAGGGATTTCCCCGTATTCGCTTTCAAAATAGTAATGAAAAACAAAACAACTAATTCGCCAATTTCCTACAAAACTGATAATCGTCTCAAGGCTAAACGATCGCCTATCCCGTGTCCTTTGGCAAAAAACTTTAGGCAGGATACAAATGGTGAATACTTCAGGTTAAGGGTTCAATCAGTGTATGCCTTATATATTTCACCAGGAATAGTAAATTCAGGCTTCGCAACACGAGTAAGTTTTGTTTGCTTCAAATTATGTTTTAGACATTTCTTTATTTTCTACCTGCTTCAATTCAAAGTCGCGTTCTGTAAGTAGGGATATGTTTTCGCTTAATTTACTTCACGATATCAGAACGTATTGGTAATGTCGAGGATTCACGAAAAGAAGTTAGTTGTCAGAATGTTATTGTTTACCATTTCTTTATATTGCGATATGAAAATCTGATAATCGTGAACATTGCCGGAATTCTCTAGCATATTGTTGGCTTATTAATGAAATTGTCTCCCTTGTGAATACGGTATCGGCACTAAAATAAATCATTGCCAACAATTCCTACAAAGAAATAAGAAAAGCAAGAATGCAATTTGTAAAAACTTACCGTGAACTAAAAGCATTTGGACTGTGTACTCTCAGGAAGTTGTAGTTGTTGCAAAGGACTTTGGAGTGGGAATATCTCTGTATAGCCCGGATTTGTGCTGAATAAGATGTTTGAATTAACTTAAAAATGATTTCCTGAAGAAAGTTTACAAACCATAAATATAGATTTTTTGTGTAGGCACCCTGAAGAATAAACAGTTTAATAGCGTAGCTGACTGGTACATAGATATGCAAAAAAAAGTCAAAATATTCAATTTGTTTTACTTATCATTCGAAAACAAGTGTGAAACAACGTCCTTTTGAAAAACTAAACCTATATGAGAAGTTGTATGTTTACACGTGTAAGTTTTGAACTGTAGTCCTACATATTGGTTTGAATCAAGCAGAACACTTTGCAACTTCTACAGTTTAGGATGACACAGTGAAAGGCTTCCTTCCACTTCAGTATGACATCTTGTATTATAGAATAATCTCTGTGTATAACGAACTCCTTTGGACCTTTTAAATGTGTTCCTTATACCTGGAGTATGTAATACCATACAACATTTTCATATTAAATGAAGAACAATTTCGGGCCCAGGAATTTTGTTCTTTATAGCCGAAACTTTGCTATATCTGGAGTCATTATGCATGGAGTTTACAGCAGAAATACCTCTTGTAAAGCGAGCATCTTTGTTCTGATACCAAAATCTGTCACCGAATTTCAGATTCCGGAAGTGTCTCCCAATGATACATTCAAATGTTGGTCCTAGATCACCACCGGCAAGTCTTTCTTCACTCAGGCCGCCAGCAAACAGGTCAATATCAAGCGGGGAGCTATCAAAAAAGATAAAAACAATATTAACAAGCAAATTCACTGCATTTATATCTCCTGCCAAGTGAAACAAATGCTAACTGAAAAAGAACAACTGTACCAACAGTATTGGTATGTCTTTTCAGAAAAGAAAGAGTTTCTAAAATTCCTCCACCCTACTGGGGCCTCATCTCCAAGGTGATATTTTTTTCTTCAAGTTACAGTCATGAAGAACTAAATTGTTGTAAGTTGAATTAAATCGGTACTACTACTTTCAGAAAACAAGAATGATTAAGTTTCTATATAGAATAATTATGTTAGAAAAGCACTACATTCCCTAAAGGGCCTTATTTCTGTTAAAATCCAGTTTCAAAATTTGCCGTTGTTAGAGAATACAAAGTTGATTATTTATGCCAAACAAAATCAAATTCTGATACGCCTTTTCAGACAAAATTAGTATCTTTAAAATTTCACACTCACATTAGGGCCTCATATTTGATTTCTGCATCTTACAGTCAAAAAGAACTCAGTTATTGTAAGTAATATTCAATCAGCACTATTACTTTCCGAAAAAAAAAAACTATATAGAATATTTTTAAAAAGCGCCACGCACCATTAAGGTGTCTCGTTTCTAAAATAAAAAAACAACAACAAGAAATGTAAGGGGTAATTATAAGATAGAGTGATCATTAAATCATTTGAACCAATTACGATTTTATTTTGATAACCGGCGGTTTCACTCTTTAAGATTGGTTAATCTAGTCTGTAACGGTTTTGGTACGCGATAGTTGTTTTGTTTATTCAGTTATATCGCAGTTGTATGGCGATATGTTACTTACAACTCGCTGGTTTGGAGCCCCGGGAACAACTCGCAAGCTCGTTCGAAGTTCCCACCATAGCAACACGTTCCAATTTATATTATTACCATACATGTACAATTTCACTGACCGTTTTATTATAAAAGATTCATTTAATCCTACTAGCGGGATAAAGAAAGACTTTAAATTCTTTCTGTTTTATTTACAGTTGTTATGCGAAAGAAAGTGTAAACAATTTTGTTTGACACAGCTAAATGATGTTCATTTATAGCGCTTTAAGAGATGTATAGGAAAGAGAACAACCCGTAGGTTACATCGTTAAATGCAACAGCAAGATGAAATAGCACAGAAGCTGGCATTTGTCTAATTACCTGTAACCAGCCGCCTGTAGTAGTTTTCTAGAATACCATGAATGATCAACGAGCCCGGAACTTCCGAAACGGTCCCAGTTTCTTCTGAGTGAGGACAAACCGCACCATTTCCGGTACTCGTTATAGGAAGGAAGACCATGATCACGGCCTCTTTGGATGTTGAGAGCACCAAGGTCAAAAGCTACGCTACCTTCTGTGTTTATGAAGAGTTTACTTCGGACCGACTCCTCAAGGACGCTGAAATATATCTAATTAGTATTAAAAGACCACATAAAATTACTGATTGCAATTTAATTGTATATAATCATCCGAACAGCTCATTTTAACATAACAGTGATAATTATAGACAGAAATGTATGGAATTCCTTTTCTTGGCGTTCATTCCGTCAATCGGTACAAGCACATCGTCGCTGTGAGACAGTCCGCAAGTGTTTGTGATACCAAAGGAGATCCGCCTGCATACCAGTCCAGTATGATCATGGCATGTGTGGGTTGTACGATCATGGCATGTGTGGGTTGTACGATCATGGCATGTGTGGGTTGTACGATAATGACATGTGTGGGTTGAACGACAAAGACATGTGTGGGTTGTATGATCATGTAATGCGTGAGTTGAACGATCATGGCATGTGTGGTTTGTATGATCATGTCAGGTGTGGGTTGTGCGATCATGGCATGTGTGGGTTGTGCGATCATGGCATGTATGGGTTGTGCGATCATGGCATGTGTGGGATGTG
Source organism: Saxidomus purpurata (assembly GCA_022818135.1). NCBI lineage: Eukaryota > Metazoa > Mollusca > Bivalvia > Venerida > Veneridae > Saxidomus > Saxidomus purpurata. The sequence continues at coordinate 8,802,796 of JAFMSR010000009.1, forward strand.
CGGTCATGGCATGTGTGGGTTGTACGATCATGGCATGTGTAGGTTGTACGATCATGGCATGTGTGGGTTGTACGATCATGGCATGTGTAGGTTGTACGATCATGGCATGTGTGGGATGTACGATCATGGCATGTGTGGGTTGTACGACCATGGCATGTGTGGGTTGTACGATCATGTCATGTGTGGGTTGTACGATCATGTCATGTGTGGGTTGTACGATCATGGCATGTTTTGGTTGTACGATCATGTCATGTGTGGGTTGAACGACAAAGACATGTGTGGGTTGTACGATCATGACATGTGTGGGTTGTACGATCATGTAATGCGTGGGTTGAACGATCATGTCATGTTTGGGTTGTATGATCATGTCATGTGTGGGTTGTATGATCATGTTAGCGTGGGTTGTATGATCATGTCAGTGTGAGTTGAACGATCATGTCAGTGTGGGTTGTATGATCATGTAATGTGGGTTGTACGATCATGGCATGTGTGGGTTGTTCGATCATGTCATGTTTGGGTTGTATGATCATGTCATGTGTGGGTTGAACGACAAAGACATGTGTGGGTTGTACGATCATGGCATGTGTGGGTTGTACGATCATGGCATGTGTAGGTTGCACGATCATGGCATGTGTGGGTTGTACGATCATGGCATGTGTGGGTTGTACGACCATGGCATGTTAGGGTTGTACGATCATGTCATGTGTGGGTTGTACGATCATGTCATGTGTGGGTTGTACGATCATGTCATGTGTGGGTTGAACGACAAAGACATGTGTGGGTTGTACGATCATGACATGTGTGGTTTGTATGATCATGTCAGGTGTGGGTTGTGCGATCATGGCATGTGTGGGTTGTGCGATCATGGCATGTATGGGTTGTGCGATCATGGCATCTGTGGGATGTGCGGTCATGGCATGTGTGGGTTGTACGATCATGGCATGTGTAGGTTGTACGATCATGGCATGTGTGGGTTGTACGATCATGGCATGTGTAGGTTGTACGATCATGGCATGTGTGGGATGTACGATCATGGCATGTGTGGGTTGTACGACCATGGCATGTGTGGGTTGTACGATCATGTCATGTGTGGGTTGTACGATCATGTCATGTGTGGGTTGTACGATCATGGCATGTTTTGGTTGTACGATCATGTCATGTGTGGGATGTACGATCATGGCATGTGTGGGTTGTACGATCATGACATGTGTGGGTTGTACGATCATGTCATGTGTGGGTTGTACGATCATGTCATGTGTGGGTTGTACGATCATGGCATGTTTTGGTTGTACGATCATGTCATGTGTGGGTTGAACGACAAAGACATGTGTGGGTTGTACGATCATGACATGTGTGGGTTGTACGATCATGTAATGCGTGGGTTGAACGATCATGTCATGTTTGGGTTGTATGATCATGTCATGTGTGGGTTGTATGATCATGTTATGCGTGGGTTGTATGATCATGTCATGTGTGAGTTGAACGATCATGTCATGTTTGGGTTGTATGATCATGTCATGTGTGGGTTGTATGATCATGTTATGCGTGGGTTGTATGATCATGTCATGTGTGAGTTGAACGATCATGTCATGTGTGGGTTGTATGATCATGTAATGCGTGGGTTGTACGATCATGGCATGTGTGGGTTGTTCGATCATGTCATGTTTGGGTTGTATGATCATGTCATGTGTGGGTTGAACGACAAAGACATGTGTGGGTTGTACGATCATGGCATGTGTGGGTTGTACGATCATGGCATGTGTAGGTTGCACGATCATGGCATGTGTGGGTTGTACGATCATGGCATGTGTGGGTTGTACGACCATGGCATGTTAGGGTTGTACGATCATGTCATGTGTGGGTTGTACGATCATGTCATGTGTGGGTTGTACGATCATGTCATGTGTGGGTTGAACGACAAAGACATGTGTGGGTTGTACGATCATGACATGTGTGGGTTGTACGATCATGTAATGCGTGGGTTAAACGATCATGTCATGTTTGGGTTGTATGATCATGTCATGTGTGGGTTGTATGATCATGTTATGCGTGGGTTGTATGATCATGTCATGTGTGAGTTGAACGATCATGTCATGTGTGGGTTGTATGACCATGTAATGCGTGGGTTGTACGATCATGGCATGTGTGGGTTGTTCGATCATGTCATGTTTGGGTTGTATGATCATGTCATGTGTGGGTTGAACGATCATGACATGTGTGGGTTGAACGACAAAGACATGTGTGGGTTGTACGATCATGTCACGTTTGGGTTGTACGATTTTGTCATGTGTGGGTTGAAAATGAGCAGCACACTTATGTATCTTATACACTTTTCGCAATAATTATTAAATGGAACAAAACTATATGGAAAGGTTTTCAATCACGTATTTTTAACGTGAAAACTCGGTTCTGGTAGAAGTGGCGTGCCAGACAGGCAACAATTTATATAGACATTGAAAATAGCGTATGTTTATTCAACGTCAATCTAAAGTAACCCACAATTTTTAGTGGAAAATAATGTTTGGGTTGTATGATCATGTCACATTTTTTTCACAGCTGGGTAAAACTACATTTTAACAGAGAATTATGTTTTTTGTTTTTGTTTAGTACGCAAACTTTAATGAAAGTTCTTTATACAAAAGCAATGTACATGAACAAGCAGATGTATTAAAATAATTTATATTCTTGATTTGTGGACTTCTAAATCGCAGTAAGTTCTAAGCATACCTGTCTGTTTCTGGAGAGGGTCTTCCTGTCAAGAAGTATGATAATCCCGCTAAGCCATTTGGCAAGTACGTCATATCCGGATTAATAAATACATTCTCGGTATTTCTTGTGAAACCTGGTTGGTTCATCCGCTTTAAAGACCTGCTGAATAATTGTATCTCTCGGGGGACCCATGTATGTCCAAACCTGTGGAATAAGAATGGAAAATTCAACAACAACACATTATTACAACAACGTTGTTATATCATAATTTTCATATTAACGGTTTTTTTGTTTATTTTTTGTTTGTTTTTTTCTAACCATGTGGAAGAAAAACTTCGTGAAACGTACGATAAAGGAAGGTTCTACAACTCCGTTAACTTCTACAAAATATATAAAAGGTTAAAATTGTAAATACTTTTCAAAATGGTTATGCAAAAACTAGGTCGAAATAATTATTGAAAGCATATTGCATGTGGCTGAAGACACATAAGAAACACGCTATTCTGAGTAACTTCTCTGATTGACAAAGACCAATGAAAATATATGTATCGAATTCGGTGGATTTTCAATTTTTGACTTGTATGATAAAAAAAAGATTTTCATGCTTTTTCAGTCCATTAATTAGGAATAAGACCTATTACGAAGCCGATAATTTTTGTTATATCTTTTGAAGTCCTGCTGTTTGTTATTGGTATATGAACTTGAGATATATACCCTTGTGATATATACCCTTGAGATATATACCCTTGTGAAACATGCCCTTGTGATATATACCCTTGTGATATATACCCTTGAGATATATACCCTTGTGATATATATACCCTTGTGATATATACCCTTGAGTTGTGATATATACCCTTGTTATATATACCCTTGAGATATATACCCTTGTGATATATACCCTTGTGATGTACCCTTGTGATATATACCCTTGTGAAATATGCCCCTGTGATATATACCCTTGTGATATATATACCCTTGTTATATATACCCTTGAGATATATACCCTTGTGATATATACCCTTGTGATATACCCTTGTGATATATACCCTTGTGATATATACACTTATGATATATACCCTTGAGATATATATACCCTTGTGATATATACCCTTGTGATATATACCCTTGAGATATATACCCTTGAGATATATATACCCTTGTGATATATACCCTTGTGATATATACCCTTGAGATATATACCCTTGAGATATATATACCCTTGTGATATATATACCCTTGTGATATATACCCTTGTGATATATACCCTTGTGATATATACCCTTGAGATATATACCCTGCTTAAAATGTTAACAGACACCGTAATAAAATGATTTTAAAATCGTTTTATATTTAAGTATACAAAATACATTTACATATACAAATATGGCTATTTGAAAGTGTTGTCATTGCGTTATTGTTTGTTCTCATTTATGTAACATTTTACAACTAAAGTGTCATCGCTGGGTCCACTGCAATTCTTGGTACACATCTAGTACAAGTGTGAACTGAACAAATAGAAAATATCAATTCAGTTTGGAAATCTGAATCTTCCTGTGCTAAAAGTAACTTTAAACTTTGCATTTTCAGACAAACCAGCAGTTAAACATTGCATTTCAACTGGATCAATGCCTGTAGTATTTCTATCTCAGACAATAACTTTAAGGGCCCTCCCTAAATGGGCAACCCCATTAATTTTCCAAGTCACAGATAACGCGATATTGTTTGATGGGTACCGAGGCGTTACTTATTGTACAGTGTGTTTTCACAATCGGATCATTGATTGATCTGCCTTTTCCATTATTTCTACGAAAAACGCCGAGCAATGTTGCGATTATGTGATTTCAATATCACAGTTTACCTGTAAGCTATTCCGAAAGCGTTTACCAGATTCGGATTCGTCTTGGGCTCGTACACGTATCTCGCAGAACTTCGTAGATTATACTTTCGTAACCCAGTTCGTGACATAAACGAAGGTAGAAACTCGTCATAGACAATCTTCTGCATGATTGCGATTATAATCCTTCTGGTTTCTTGGAAAATGGTTTCCTTGTTGTCGAAAAATTCTGGACAAAACGTAAGAATAAAATACAAATTGAAAATGGAACGTAGAAATAATACCAAGACGTTGCAAACAGATTGGACTTATTGCAATAGTTAAAGGTTGCAAACGTAGAGTATTTTAACACATTCTCGCAATCAGTTGATATCGTCTCTAATTTTTGTTTGCTGGTTAGATATTTTCTTAAAGTCTTTTATCTTTGTAAAAAACATTTGTCGCTTTTTTACATTAATTACTGTTCTCATATGCGTTTATTTGATGCATTGCGCATTAGTGTATAAGGGCCTTTTTACTCAGTATTTCGCCTTCAGTATTTCCTTAAATGATTTTCTTCGGAATTTCCTTAGATAATTTTAAATTAAAGTTAAGATAAGGTCATGAGCTTGCATGTTCTTATAGAAACAATCATTATGTAAATATCTTACTGCAGTAGTTTTATGAAATACGGGTAGTAGTGAATTCATAAATAAGGGGGGGGGGAAACATGGCGGTAATAGATTTAAAAGAAGATGGCGGTAATGAATTTAAAAGAAGATGGTGGTAATAAATTTATGAAATAATTGCGCTTATGTACGGTGCCCGTGAAGTGACATATGATACATTTTTTTAGTTCGTAATTACGAAATACATTTCGTAAAAACGCAATAAGATTTCGTAAAAATGCAATAAGAATTCGAAAAAAACGCAACAAGAATTCGAAAAAAAACGAAATAAGATTTCGAGAAAAAACGAAATAAGATTTAAGATTTCGTAAAAACGAAATAACATTTCCAAATTACAAATACTGATTATATTTACAGGCCAGGAATGTTTTATGTAACTTGATTGTGACATCCAAAGTGATCGTGGCCCATTAAAAGATATAGTCCGATTTCAAGAACTGAGCCGTAGATTTACTTTTAACTTATTGCAAAACAACGGTAAAAACCGAGGAAAACCTAAAGGTCGTAGCTCAAGGGCCAAGTTCAGACTATAGTGGAACCATTTAAACGGCTCGTTTTGTCGTACATTTGTTAAAATATGAAATAAACACCTTTTATCTTTTCAGCAATTCGATTATGCTCCTTCACGAAGAGATAATGGTATGATGTTAATGTTGGAATTTCGTTAACTCGCACATCGCCTGCAAAGACAAATTACAACGCTGACCAAAGACATCAGACATTATACTTACATAATATCATACAGTCTTTAGAAATAAACTGTCGTTTGATTTACACTGTAAAACATCTTTGAAGATTTTTCGGTGTCCTAAATTATAATTTTTTTCATGGTGAACAATAAATATTTGACCTTTGACATCTACATTGTACTAACTTAATGTACCATTAAGCTCACTGCAGATATTCATAGAACATTTTGGAATTCAAAGGGTTTCGTATTAAATCAGGCTCTGTGAACCTGTAACATTTCTTTTAAGTTTAGACTTTTCAAACGGTAATATACTTTGATAAAAAATGTAGCCAAATATCACCTGCAAAAGAACAGCGTTGTGTTGCGTTAGTCAGCCTACATGTATTATTGGGGTTGTCTAGAATTCGCTCCTGTTGTCCAAATATTGTTGTCTTCAAGCGGTATCCAATCCCTAAAGGAAAATAAGGACACACAAAAAGGGTGTGGTTACGAAAATGTGTGTAGTTAAGTCTGCACCGTACAAGGTACATCTTCGCCGTACCAGATTACAATCAGATTACGTATCATTTTCATATTTTGGTTTTACTTTTATAGTTTTAACCCAACTTAAGCCGTTTAATAATCAACAGTAAAGATGGTTATAAAATGTGACATGATTTCATCGTTGAAATATTGTGTTTTTTTGTAATGATTTGTAGCAAAAGACGCAATAAATGTTTTAAAGTGATATATTCAATACAAGTGACAAATCTGAAATGAAATGTCATTTTGCAGATAACTCGCTTAAAACAAAATGAATCATGTAGGTCAGTCTGCGATCATACATTCAAAAAAATATATCATTGACAAATAGTTTTGAATATAACAAATTTCAAAGTACATGTACATGGGTCCGAATCTAACGCATGTGTGGCTCTCTAATAGAAACGAGCTTAAAATCACTTATCTTACAATGTACTATTTCATACGAAAAGTCATTTAGATTTGGACATCAACTGCTGGTCTTAGAAAACACAATCTGGTGCAGATTATATTTCGGTAAGACAGTTCCCTGTAAGATTTAGACCCAGCAGCCCCGGCCCACCGAAGCAGTGCGTTTACTTACCATTTTCTCGTAGCTGTTCTTGTCTTTCAGCAGACGAACCATACACATTAGAAGCATCAATAAAAGATGTCAACCCGTTTGTCTGCTGCCTTACAGCCCGGCCGAACGATGTAGCTGGGGAAAAACACTTAATAAGTGGCTATAACTACGAGAAACACACAGCATTATAATTCATTGGCTTTTCGTCGACGAAAACATTCAATTTAGTTGATATTTATTCAAAAGAAATATTCAGTTTAGAAAATATTTCCTCGATGAAAATATCTAATTATTTCTTCAACAGATGCATACAATTTTAAATTAGTGAATGTTTCTTCGACACAAACATTCAAATTAGTTGATATTTCTTGAACAGAAGTATTCAATTTAGTTGATATTAATTTTCTTCGATTTTTGTTTTGTTTTGTAATTGTGCTTATTAGGTCCACCATCCTCGTTCGAGGTATAGTCCCCCCGGCACGACCCGCCAGTTCTCCTGTTCATGCCCCTATCTAAATACCTAACTATATGTTGTCGAAAATAGGAGATCTTATCAGAAGATTGGCAGATTGCAATCTTATTTACATGCTTTTATTTTGATTGGTTCTTAAAATGTAGGTCACCACATTGACCAATGAGATCCTACTTGTGAATGACCTAGTTTCTTAGTCCTACCTTAACCTTTAACTGAATGAATTCACATAATGATTTACCCCTTTCTTATGTACAAAATCATTATGTTTCATCAAACTTTCTACATGATGTACAATTCAGTTATTATTAAAACACAAAAATTGGGATATAAGAATGTGGACTTTGGGGTAGCCTTATGGGGCACTGAATTATACAACATGCTATTTTAAATGAAAAAATATGAGTATCCTATCTTGAAAGTTTGACCAGCAGACTCCGAAAAAGGACGCCAAGGTATCACCGGAAGCCATCAGACTGTTGGGTTTCTTACCAACGCCAGCCAAAGACGAAAACATTCAATTTAATATATCCGTAGAGTTGGTTTGCAGTTCGCAGTTCGCGATTTGAATCGCGAACTGGCAACTAAGAATTCAGCTTGCAGTTCGCGATTCGAATAGCGAACTGACAAAGCGCAGTTCGCAATTCGAATAACGAACTGCGAACTGGCAACTACTCTGCAGTTCACAGTTCAAAGTTCGCAATTCGAATCATGAACTGGCAACTAGTCTGTTGATCACAGCTGCAAACTGCGAACATGTTTGCAGTTCACAATTCGAATCGAGAACTGGCAACTAATCTTCATTTGAACGGCTAATTGGGAATGAGAAGTTGTTTGTATTTCGTTATTCAGTTAGGAAACTCACGTTAGGTTTGCAGTTCGCAAAGTTGTCTGCAACTTGAATCGCGAACTGCAAACTGCGAATTGGTTTGCAGTTCACAATTCGAACTGGCAACTTGTCTGCGAACTGCAGAGTAGTTGCCAGTTCGCAGTTCGTTATTCGAACTGTGAACTGCAGACTAGTTTCCAGTTCGCAGTTCGTTATTCGAATTGCGAACTGCAGACTAGTTGCTAGTTCGCGATTCGAATTGCCAACTGCGAACTGCAGACTAGTTGCCAGTTTGCAGTTCGCGACTCGAATTGTGAACTGCAGACTAGTTGCCAGTTCGCAGTTCGCGATTAGAATTGTGAACTGCAGACTAGTTGCCAGTTCGCAGTTCGTTATTCGAATTGCGAACTGTGAACTGCAGACTAGTTGCTAGTTCGCGATTCGAATTGCCAACTGCGAACTGCAGACTAGTTGCCAGTTTGCAGTTCGCGACTCGAATTGTGAACTGCAGACTAGTTGCCAGTTCGCAGTTCGTTATTCGAACTGTGAACTGCAGACTAGTTGCCAGTTCGCAGTTCGCGATTAGAATTGTGAACTGCAGACTAGTTGCCAGTTCGCAGTTCGCGATTCGAATTGCGAACTGCAGACTTGTTGCCAGTTCGCAGTTCGCGATTCGAATCGCGAACTGCAAACTGATTTCTTAGTTGCCAATTCGAATCGCGAATCGCGAACCGCAAACTGCGAACTGCAAACCAACTTTACGGATATCAATTTAATGGATATTTCTTCGACAGATCATGAGCACAATCATTTCTTTTGTTTCTTTTGTTTCGAATTTGAAAATACCTAGATCCAAAATGTATAGGTTTGTATACTTTTTAACCAGAATAAAAGTAAAACTCTTTGAAGATTTTGACAAATGAAAGTCTGCTACCTTGAAATAACTTCAGCGTTAAGGTTAAACTCAATATATATTTTAGTCGATTATACGACAAGGTATTGCAATTATATTAACTACTTTCTACTTTTGATGAATTCAGCGTGAAAAGTTACTGAAGCAAAATAAAAGTTTTAAGCTAGTTAAGGGGGATGACTGTGTACTAAACGATCTACAATCTACGAACACATCATGTTATCGTTCGCTACGTACCGTCTGGACAGAACACTGGTGCTGATCGCGAGACTTCCATACAGTGACCCGGTACAAATATAGGAGACTTGTCACGTGGTGTCTTCGGAATGATAATGTTGAAGCAATTGTCCGTGCTTTTAACAAGATAACAAAATGATAATTTCAAAAACACCATATACTAGCTCTCTGTCTGCGGAATACGCACATATAGACTTTTAGATGTTTTTGCCGTCATTATTTCCAACGCGAAACGTTTAATAATGTAAAAATTTTAATCCGCCCATTTTTTCACCCAAAACTTGTACCCCCCGACTCCCTTTAAGGTTAGTTTTGGTCAACGAAACGAGATCCAACCAACAAATGACTCACACTGGGATTATGCGTAGATCCTAACAAATAACATCAAAACATCAGTTCAGATATCAAGAATAATGATAATGTCAATTTTGGCGCCATATTAAATGAATCGTAAGGTCGGCTTAGACAAAGATGAACGTTGAAACAGTCATCTTTTGATACGCAAATGTAGAATAATCATTACTAGTATGGAACAAATAAAAACATATATTGATACCCATAATTTACATAATCATATTGAAGCGTCTGAGTAATAAATATGCGCCGTTGTACCGAGAGCAGACGACAATGGAGCGCAGACGAGAAGGCCAGTTAAAACGTTTTGAAAATTTGAAAACACTATTTTCGCGAAGCAGAAGGTAATATCGAAGCAGTGATAACCACAGGAGCTGGGATAGTCAGAGCAAAAGAAAAACATGTTGATTTATTTTTGTAATGAAATTTTAAGTAGATTTATGGAAAATTATGCACACTCATGCGTTTCGAACGCGTTCCATCAAAAAGTATTAAGCCAATCGCGCAAAAAAATCATAATATTACGACGAACAGTGGAGAAAAAAATGGAAACTTGAATAATTTAAATTGTTTGACAGCCCGTTCGCTGCATAATCATGTGTGCGCATAATCACGTATAATACTCTAGATACATGAAGGTATGATTCATTGTTATAATTCTTACTTTCAACATTTTCGAAATCTTGACCGTGTTTAACGAAATATTCGACGGTATTCGGCATCATCAACCTCTTTAAAACAAAAATGTCCCTTTGTAAAAGCAAATCATGTAGGCAGCGTTGATACGTTTATTAGAATGAGTGTTTCTACTACAGTAAAGAAAAGGGTTGTTGTTATTTATCATTTAACCATTTACGCTGTACCAACCCTTACTCGACCCCACCCCTTCAAAGTGAGAAAAAAAACTTATGTTGAATACTCCAGTTACATGTAGCGTTTCAATAAACCTGCTAAAATGTAACGTCTGGTGTGTAACTGAGCAGAATTCAAGATTTATTTACAATCTCTCTATATGCAATGAACATAAACACGGAAGTAAAAAACTAACATACTTACAGAGACACATGAGCATAGAGGACAACGGCTAAGCTCGTATTTCAAAAGGCATGTCAGCCTAGAAGACATGCATACTACACACAGGTCAGGGCAGGAATTAAGCTTTAACTAAAATTTTGCAAGCAGTTGGGCTTAAGAATATATTGGCGTCAGTGAGTAAATTAAATAGATCGTTTTCAATACAAGAAGAATCTACATGATATTAATATATTTGGTAGTTTTTACTCTGTATACAAATAGTTTTTCAGAATGTAGAAATATGATATTGACTATAGTTATGTTTGATTGTTTGGGGTTTAACTTCCGTTTTCAACAGTATTGCAGTTGTTTATAGGCGAGCAGTTTACCTTACCGTCGATCCTTGGAAGTATCAGTACTAGACAACTATCCGTAAGAATCTGGCAACTTTCTCACATAAAAAGACATGGTCGGTAGCAGGGCTCGCGCCCATAACCCTGAATCAGCGAAAGGTAACAGTGCTTTTAAGATCCAAAAAAAGTTAACTGATTAACTATGCAGAACAGATTTCATCCAATTGCATTGCTATTTCTGTAACGAAATTGCAGACAAACTGCCTTAATTAATATAGAAGAAGTCGTAGCATTCAAATTTTTACTGACTATCATAATAAACACGAATCTCAAAACCCGTACGCAATTCTTTAATAAACCTTCAACTACCGCCACTACGTCCGGTATACTGTATATTTGCCTAATGCGTAAACGTTGAACGCTGTACGCGAAATGACGTTCTTATTCCACAATCATTATTCGTGATTTCCGAACTTTACTTATTGCAATTTTGTAAAAAAAAATAATCCGCGTGGACATCACCCCCCCCCACCCCTCCCCTTTTTTTAAATTGTTTATGTTATTTGTTAGGATCTACGCTAAATCCACACGTTTCGCGTTGGAAATAATGACAGCAAAAGCATAAAAATTATATGTGCGTATTTCGCAGATAGAGAGTTAGCATATGAACAACATGCTTTTCAATACAATATAATACATTGATTCATTTTCATGAACTCTTGTTACAATGACGGTGCTGCGCAGAACTTGATCGGCTACCACATCCCTATATACATGTACATAGTATGATGAAGTTAGCATTATCCGCCACCCGTTTCGCACATTTTCACTTCGCGCCCTTTAAACAATTAGGGGCATTTTCCAAAGTGAATAATGTCAATTTGAAAGTAGTTTGTTTAAAAGGTTTAAAGGTAAAGGTTTAAAATTCAAGGAAACTTACTCGTCTCTGGATGCCGGATCGCAACAGTCGCTGACAGCTGGTAAATAAAATTAGATATACGGGTTAGTAGACCAAAAGGACAAATGATCTGCCATGAAAATCTGCGCACATTAAGCGATTCATTTCAACCTTTCTTTCTGAATGGCACTATATTTGACTAAGACTTACTTTAATGTACGCATAACTGATGTGTGCTAAGGATATGAAACATTAATTTTTAGAAATAATTTTGAACTTAACTAAAACTAATGCGCATTTATTTATAAAAATGCTGCTATCTCGAGCTCGCTCAAAATGGCCGCCTCACAGAGTGTCTGTTAGCACGTAAACAAATTGTATCTGTTATGTACCGCACATGTCGAGTCATATTAGGATTCTTCTGATGTTTTCTTAATTTAAACTAACTAGTCACACGTTGACTTGAGCTTTGTAATGTAAAATCATGTTCTGCTCTGTTCTGTTCATATAGGATAATGTGACAGTGACGTAACAGATATATGTGTACACAAAAGTTTACACTCATTGCATAAAAAGGTAGATCATATGTGCAAGAATGGATTAATCGGTATATTATCCAATGAATAGTTCACAGTAATATTGGACTCTTCTCATATTATCCTAAATAAACTGAGTACATGTATAAACTACTTACTCTGTTTTATAATGGCGAACACCTTGGGACCATGGCCAAATTGTTCTTATTATCCTGAAGTGTTAGTTTACATCCTTATCTTTTCCTATAAAGGAACCACAAAGACAAACTCGGACAGAAACTTGTTCCTTATATCCAGATTGCCTTATATCCGAAATCGTTATTTTGGATTTTAGGTACTACAAACTACTTACTCTATCTGTCATGGATGGAATACAATTCATAATTTAAGAACGGTCCAATTTCAACCATATAAATTGTTATTTTAGTCTGAGCTATTCCTTTATAGCAACATCAATTAGCTACCATGTTACTCACAGATCTTTCTTCACTGCCTTATTTCAAGTATGCTTTATTCTTTAGATCAACCAAGTTTATTCATCTATGACGATCTTTGTATAACTTCACTTTAAAACGATTGATTTTCAACTTTATATCAAATTACTTATTCAAGTATGACAATCTTTATATCAATAATTATTACTGATTTCAGTATGACAAATCTTGATGGTCTTGTTGTAGTATTAACGGTTTAATCTTTTATCAATTACTTATTCAAGTATGATTATCTTTATATCCAAATGACTTATACTAGGTAGTCGACATTAAATTTTCTACTATCGTCACAATTAGTCAAATACAATCTTAACTATCAAAGGTTACTTTTTCATGTGTACAATCTTTATATCAATTACTTATCTACACAGTTTCAAAAACACATTACGTCAAATACCGTAATCGTTAGGCAGAACTCTTTGCTGTATATTGCCGGCCATCCCCCAGTCCGGGTTTTGAATGTTGTTGCACGAACCATCTGCGGTTCGGTACCTACTCCCAAAGTCGCACTTGCCCGGCTTTGGGATGTCACAGGAGAAGTCTTTCGCACGTTTGAAGATCTCTCTTACAGATTCCTGCTCTAAATCGCTAGTACTGTATCCCCTTCTGAAGACAATCATGACAAAAACATAAACAAGAACACATACCGGTACGTCTAATATAACTGTTAATATATGTATTACAAAAGTATACATTCAAAACTACAAACTCAAACACATTTCTGCTTTCAAACACATTTATACATATACCAGTCATCGCAGACAGACATCAGTCGTTTCTATGAGAAAAATGACTTCAAGAGAAATCAGACCTCTTTCAATCTCAACAGACTTTTATAAGTCTACTGTCTACAGGCATTGTGATTTTATTGTAAACTCCGTATATAACGACTCGGGATATAGCGAAAATCCGGATATAAGGAACAATTTTTCTCTGCCCAAGTTTTTTTTTCTGTCTTTATTTTATATGAAAATGTTACATGTATATAACGAACTCCGGATATAAGAAACGCATTTAAATGGCCCAAAATGAGTTCGCTATAAACGGAATTTACTGTATACGAATTCATGATATTTCAAGGATCAATCGACGATTCCTTTAAATTTCCTTTCAATGTTTTCGTTAAGAACTTTACAATACTCACTCTTGCATTAGGATTCTTACAGCCAGGAGAGCGTCGTTAGTTTTTCTCTCAGACATCTTATCACCTCCGTGCTGACGTATTCCATGATGAAAGGATAATGGACACCGATGGACACTTTTGTTCCTGTCTGAAACCAGTTTGTAAAGTTATACAGTATGACATTTCGAAACACATTTGGTTATACAAATGTAACATATATTTGCAAAAAGTTCAAAAACGATGACAAATCTGTCTTCGTTATCAGAGAAAATACTCTTCAAATGCTTACAAGTCGGAGACCTTTCAGCAAAACAGCTTCATCGATGTTAGATCAGGGGTCGTATTCCTGAATTTCTTGAATATTTTTTAACTTAAAGTCCCAGGATCACTTTAAATTTACTAATATACAATGTAGTAACATACATCTATTGATAGGATAATGATATAACCATTTACTCTATTTACTCTAAAACAATGTTGACATACGCCTTTCTTTTGTATTCAAGTTGTTACTTCGAGAAAAAAAGAGTTGCAAGAAAGCTTTCTTATTTTTTTGCAATATCATTGAAAAACTACTGCACTATGTTTTTTATGTACTTATCGGTTTCAAAAGCAATTTAAAGTTAGGAATATGTTTTGTACAAACAAATGTCATTTCTGTCAGTCTTTCTTAGTAAAATGAGAGCTCCTTGTAAATGTGATCCAGGGACTTTAACAAAAGTTTTGCTCAAATGCCAATGACTGAGTACAATTATATATTGTTATTATAAAGCGCACCATATAAACTCCTGTAACAGATAGATATAACGACATCTGCCGAATGGAATAAAGAGTAGGTACGGTAAAAACAATAACTTACAATCTCGATCGTACAAGTTGATATTCCTCTTCAGAAGGTTTATCTCCCTTGCTTTTTCTAATGCAGCCTCGACTTCAGTTTGAATTGGCGCATATGGATAACCACCTCTCTCGAAATCGGCTTCCGTCGGCGATGATGTTTGACAAACGTGGACAGTGGCAACAAAAAGTATACCGGCAAAAAAGTTCTGTAAAAGCAAAGATTCAACATAAAATATATGCAGTTCAAAAGCCTTTATTCCATATTGGCTTATAGCCAATGCATGTACAGTAAACTCTGTTTATAACGAACTCATTGGGGCCATTTAAATGTGTTCCTTATATCCGCAGTTCGTTATATGCATATCACATTTTCATATAAAATAAAGACAAATAAAACTCGGGCAAAGAAAAATTGTTCTTTATAACTGGATTTTCGCTATATCCGGAGTGGTTACTGTAGTTGTACGTAGGAACGACGCATAGATTCATTCGTAAGTTAATGCATTTATTTGCCCTAGGAACGACGCATAGATTCATTCGTGAGTTAATGCATTTATTTGCCCTAGGAACGACGCATAGATTCATTCGTAAGTTAATGCATTTATTTGCCCTAGGAACGACGCATAGATTCATTCGTGAGTTAATGCATTTATTTGCCCTAGGAACGACGCATCGATTCATTCGTGAGTTAATGCATTTATTTGCCCTAGGAACGACGCATAGATTCATTCGTGAGTTAATGCATTTATTTGCCCTAGGACGAACTGAACCTATGCTGGCGCCCCCCCCCCGTATCCCTAAATCGCATCCGAAAAAATACAAAAAACAGGTGAAGAAGATTTTCAGGTACATTCAGCATTGACAGTCGATGAAATGTGTTTACAGCAATAGCCGCGCGTGCAGCTCTGTGACGTCACCGCGATACAATTGTACTTGATCCATTTCGCTAGAAATTTTCTTAAATATAAACACAAAAACACCCCAGTTAAAGTTAGCATTTTTGATAAAACTTATTTCTTTTGTAAAAATTATATTCTATGGAAACTGTTATATCTTGTTAGTTAATATTAGGCTCTTAAAACTGTTTCCCACCTGTTGGTTGTCAAATATCACATACCGCCAGCATTGGTTCCCTTCGAGGTGAAATTTCAAGTTTTGACATGTGTCGTGTCAATAGCTCCCAGAACCACATAGTCAAGTGATGAAGCACATCAACGTCTTGTTTCGAATTAGCAGGGATAACATTATGTTTTTGCTGAGGCAAATCAAAATGGTTAGGATTTCCTGCTTTCTGAACTGCTGATATACATTCAAAATACCTCCAGCATAGGTTCCCCCACTCTAGATTCATTCGTAAGTTAATGCATTTATTTGCCCTAGGAACGACGCATAGATTCATTCGTAAGTTAATGCATTTATTTGCCCTAGGAACGACGCATAGATTCATTCGTAAGTTAATGCATTTATTTGCCCTAGGAACGACACATAGATTCATTCTTTGGTTAATGCATTTATTTTCCCTAGGAACGACACATAGATTAATTCTTAGGTGAACGCATTTATTTGCCCTAGGTACGACACATAGATTAATTCTTAGGTGAACGCACTCCTTTGCCCTAGGAACGACACATACATTATTTCTTAGGTTAACATCTAACGGCCCGCTATAATCTAATACGTGGTGAGTAAAAGATGGAGACTTAAGCACTACATTCTCTTCATTGAATAATTGAGGTATTTCTGACATGAAAACTGTAGACACAGTCTATTTTTTGGAAAAGCTTGAGTTGTCGTTCGTTTCATAGAGGGCGCAATCTACGCTGATAAAAAATAGAAAAAAGCGCTTTTCATGTTTCAGGCGCAATCTAGATATATTATTGCTTTTTCCACTTACACAGCCTTTGACATTATAGAAACGAAGTGCAGTCAACTGAATATTCTGCGATTGCCTTTTTAAATATATATGATATTATCTTAGCTCATTTTTTCCCTTCAATCAGAAGCCTGTCACCGTGGCGGAATTGGTAAAGACGTTAGCTCATACACTTTTGTGTTAGTGCACTTTTACGAATCCACGAGTCCCATCCACACCCATTTTTTTTTTACTTTTTTTTGCTGTTTTAATCATCATTTTTAGCTTTTTAACCATTTTAGAATATTTTACGGCAAATAATCATAAAAATTTTCATTCATGTCAAATTAATAAGGATAATGGTAATGAAAAATTGAGACATGCCAGGAACAGTCTATCAGGAACCGCTTATAGAGTATTCCTAGGTCTATAGAGCATTCCTGGACATTCTGTATAAATATTATTTGATTTGATAACAGTAAAGTTTCGAGACTACAGGTCAGTCAGTAGATGTGGTGTCGTGTCAGGTTTTGTTTGTTCAACCAGAATTGGTTTCCTCGAGTTCTTTTGGGGCCATGCCTCAATATCAGCCATCACCAATTTCCAAAATAATTAAATGGCATTATTGTTTGTTGGCCGGCTGTGATACTTTGTATCACAGTTTTTCTTGTTTGCCTTTGGGCCTACATACAGATGAAGTGCATAGCGATTAACCAAAACTGTTATAGAACTGTTGTTTATAGCATTACTGTTCTACGCACTGCCAGTCATATTTCACTTTGTTCAAGTATTAATATGGTTAAAGTCCCAATAGCAATTGGAATACTCGTACATGTATATACAAAATGTAGAATGATACATTTAAAGTCCTACGATAGCTTTGTATGTACTTATATAGTTACAGAACTTTATTGATAGGATAACGATTGTTAAATTCACTCTTAAACAATGTTGACATACATCATATGCCTTTCTTTCGTATTCAAGTTGTTTCTTCAAGAAAAAGAGTTGCTAGAAAGCCTTTCTTATTTTTTTGCAATATCATTGAAAAGAATACTGCTATGTTTCTAGAAATGTACTTGTCGATTTAATAAGCAAAGTTAGGAATGTTTTTTGTACAAATAAAGGTATACTTTCTGTCAGCAAGACATTTTTCTTGACACAATGAGAGCTACTTGTAAATGTGAGCCTGGGGCTTTAATGTTCAATAGAATTATATTAATATGTGTTCTATTTTTTCTAAAACAGTGTTGACGTTTACCTTTCTGTCATATTTTTGTCGCCTCCTCGCGAAAAAGAAATTGTCAGAAAGCAATTCTTTTTTTTGTAATATCATTGAAAAAAAACTGCGATTTACTACGCAATGCGCCATGTACTTTCGATAAAACAATGGTCAATTTCTTGGTACATTGTGTAATTTAAAAAAGTACAGGCATTTTTTCATCCAAAATGCTAATGAGACTTTAAAAACACTTGCTTATAAGTATGTCAGAAATAGTTTACGCAAACTATACCGAGTACTTTCTCTCATAGACCACATTACAACATAGATGGATCAATTTATGACCGGATATAAAGGAGAATTTTTATTCTATAGTAAACTCCGTATATAACGAACCTTTTTGACCCATTTAACTTTGTTCTTTATACCCGGAGTTTGCTATATTCGAAACGCTTTCATATTGAATAAAGAAGGGAGGGGGACCTGGTCTAGAAAATGTGTTCGTTATAGCCATAATTTCGTTATATCCGGAGTCGTTATATAAGGAGTTTCCTGTATTCAATAGAAATTAAAATCGATTGATAAATCTCAGTTATAACTCTGATAATATGATGATATTCATATTTCTATATACATGTAGTATAAATCAATACATCATGTCCTCTATACAATTACGATAGCCACTTTTAAGGTTATTTTCACTTCAACAATAAAATGCAACAGCAGAATATCTTCCGTATGGCATATTTATTTATAATATTAAAGTTATTTATGATAATGACACACTTGTTGATCAAGTGACTTGTTATGTCTGACCTTATCAGTACATTTCAAACAAATTGTAATACAATATATAATTTATTACATACTTTATTACATTACTAGGTACTTATTGGCCAAAACTGCTAGATAAACAAAAATGAAATCATAACCGAATCATTTACTTTGTTATATGCAGTTATCTAATTTTGAATTAATATTAATAAATATTCAGTACATTTGAAGTCCATAATTTCCACAATTATCAATAGTCAGACACTTTCAGATACATGAACATATGATGTGTCCAAGGGATATTTTCAAGTGACGAAAATTTCGCGATTTGTGGGCATACATATTCTAGAATAGTGAATCTATAAGAAATAATTCGTTCGAGAGATTTTTGAATTAGCGATGTGGGACATTCAAGAAAATTGCGAGAATTATATATGGGACATTATCAAAAAATTGCGAGAATTATTTTTTATTATCAATTTTTATGCATGTATTTTTTTTTTTCCCCCATTTCCAGACCCCACAGATGTGCAAGCAAATCATAATTTACACGATTCACTACCTAAAGTTAAGTGAGTACCCCTTTAGAATAATTTATGGTACGATGGGGGCAAGTCAAAAAAAACCTGCGACGAATCCGTGGCATTCAGAATTCGAGAAAAACCTAAGTGTAGAAACTATGCTACTCTACATCTGCCTGGTACGGTTTTTCGAATCTTAAAATATTTTAAACAGAACAAGAAAAGTATTGGTGCAAAGCATCAAAGACGCGGCAAAATGGCTTCCAATTAGCAAAATAATAACACCAGGAACTAAATAGTATGGCGTGAGAATGCTACTCTGAATTATTGTTTCCTTCATAAAAAAATACACGCCCTTTCCCCAGCATATCTGGCGGCAGCAGGCCTACAGTATTTATTCAAAACAATAATACATATTTATATAGAAAACAATTTACATACTGTTGCCCCTTTACAATTTGTTCTTTTCATTAATGCGTTAAAGTATTCGGCAAGCACTGTAAAGTTAACGTGCATTTTCTCATTCCAAATTGAATTATACCATACGCAATTTATAAAAGCAAAACACTTTGTAGGTAAGAGCTCAACTTCAAAGTCATATTTTTAGAAACAGACAAAGAAGGGTCACACGTCCTTCCACACGAAAAAAAAAAAAAAAAAAAAAAAAAAAAAAAAAAAAAAAAAAAAAAAAAAAAAAAAAAAAAAAAAAAAAAAAAAAAAAAAAAAAAAAAAAAAAAAAAAAAAAAAAAAAAAAAAAAAAAAAAAAAAAAAAAAAAAAAAAAAAAAAAAAAAAAAAAAAAAAAAAAAAAAAAAAAAAAAAAAAAAAAAAAAAAAAAAAAAAAAAAAAAAAAAAAAAAAAAAAAAAAAAAAAAAAAAAAAAAAAAAAAAAAAAAAAAAAAAAAAAAAAAAAAAAAAAAAAAAAAAAAAAAAAAAAAAAAAAAAAAAAAAAAAAAAAAAAAAAAAAAAAAAAAAAAAAAAAAAAAAAAAAAAAAAAAAAAAAAAAAAAAAAAAAAAAAAAAAAAAAAAAAAAAAAAAAAAAAAAAAAAAAAAAAAAAAAAAAAAAAAAAAAAAAAAAAAAAAAAAAAAAAAAAAAAAAAAAAAAAAAAAAAAAAAAAAAAAAAAAAAAAAAAAAAAAAAAAAAAAAAAAAAAAAAAAAAAAAAAAAAAAAAAAAAAAAAAAAAAAAAAAAAAAAAAAAAAAAAAAAAAAAAAAAAAAAAAAAAAAAAAAAAAAAAAAAAAAAAAAAAAAAAAAAAAAAAAAAAAAAAAAAAAAAAAAAAAAAAAAAAAAAAAAAAAAAAAAAAAAAAAAAAAAAAAAAAAAAAAAAAAAAAAAAAAAAAAAAAAAAAAAAAAAAAAAAAAAAAAAAAAAAAAAAAAAAAAAAAAAAAAAAAAAAAAAAAAAAAAAAAAAAAAAAAAAAAAAAAAAAAAAAAAAAAAAAAAAAAAAAAAAAAAAAAAAAAAAAAAAAAAAAAAAAAAAAAAAAAAAAAAAAAAAAAAAAAAAAAAAAAAAAAAAAAAAAAAAAAAAAAAAAAAAAAAAAAAAAAAAAAAAAAAAAAAAAAAAAAAAAAAAAAAAAAAAAAAAAAAAAAAAAAAAAAAAAAAAAAAAAAAAAAAAAAAAAAAAAAAAAAAAAAAAAAAAAAAAAAAAAAAAAAAAAAAAAAAAAAAAAAAAAAAAAAAAAAAAAAAAAAAAAAAAAAAAAAAAAAAAAAAAAAAAAAAAAAAAAAAAAAAAAAAAAAAAAAAAAAAAAAAAAAAAAAAAAAAAAAAAAAAAAAAAAAAAAAAAAAAAAAAAAAAAAAAAAAAAAAAAAAAAAAAAAAAAAAAAAAAAAAAAAAAAAAAAAAAAAAAAAAAAAAAAAAAAAAAAAAAAAAAAAAAAAAAAAAAAAAAAAAAAAAAAAAAAAAAAAAAAAAAAAAAAAAAAAAAAAAAAAAAAAAAAAAAAAAAAAAAAAAAAAAAAAAAAAAAAAAAAAAAAAAAAAAAAAAAAAAAAAAAAAAAAAAAAAAGATCATTTTATATAGACGCGACAATACAGTGCCTCGTCAATAAAATGGTACTCATGAATGTAAAATGACCTTTCCAATAACCTTAAGAATATCCATACTTTCTAAACATGTTAAACTTCGTTTTCGCAAAAATAAAAACAATTTCAGTCAACGTTTTAAAAGCTTATACATTATTTTCTTGTATCAAGTATTAATTGTACTGAAAGCTTGTCTTAAAAATTTATGCAACTTAAGAAATGAAAAGTGAATAGATAAATCAACCTACCTTCATCATTGCTGCTTGAAGACTGCTCATTCACCGCACATGTGCCCTACTGTTTAGACCGAGTGATTCAGACTACCCAGTGAACAGTTGATTTTATAGCCAGGACAAGGATAGCAAGATAAGAAAAAATATATGATTTACAAGATATAACTACGATAATTCTGCTAAAACAGATGTTTTATTGCTCCCAGAGAGGTTCTTGAATATACGGATATGTAACCTACCTGAACATAGGTCATCAAATATACCCTTGGTACATGGATGTATACACGTTGTCTTTTTCACAAAAGGGGATTCGGTTCATATTAATGGATATAAAATATGATATACTAAGAAATTTCATAATTTTCATTGGCCAGAGGTGATTTATAAACAACATTTGTAATCCGGAACCTTGTTAATATTGGATTGGATATTATTTTAATTATGGTGCCATATTTGGCTATCTACAATTAAATTGACCATCATGACGATTTATCGCGCACCTGTGGATCATTGCATGTATCACGATTGTCCAATGGCATATATTACTTACTTTCCATTAGTAAAGAAATGATATGTTGAACTAATTTGCATGTTTTCAAAGTCATCATCCCATGTTCGATGAAAACAACATGAAATTCACCAAAAACTTCATCTGTGCACACTAACGTGCGAGGTCTTGGACTGAAAATAGTCCTTATTTTAAATAAGGTGATTATAGCATACCTCCTGTAACCCGACAACGTGCAGCCATCACTTACAGCGTACTGAACTTGAATTTGTTGCAGGTCTTCGAAAACAGATATATGTCGTATTAACATTAATTTCATAGATACAGTAATGATATCGAAACTTTCCTCAGATTCATATCTGACGAAACCAACTTGCTGTACATATATACATATTGAAAGGGAACAAAATAAATTGAAAGGTTCAACATGTAACAATATAACAGAACAGAACAGAACATAATAAGTAACATCATGTAACATAACAATTACATAACATCACAGGGCAATTGCATACACAATCGTTTTAGAGAAAATTTCGATCGGTGTTGAGAATTCTGTCAAATAAAAAAAATCTGCTTCAAAGTATGAAGGGTAAAAAGTACTGTCTGAAAGTAACATTTCTATCAAGGTAAAATATTTCTGTTAGGGTAGGAAGAAACAACCGAAAGAACCTGGAGATTGCGGGTTCGAGCCACACTGGGGTCACAGCCTCCTCATATGACACCAGTACTGGTTTTTCCAGGAAGTGGACTCGAAAGTGACTCTATAAGCTACCATGTACAAGCTTTCTTCAAAATCGAGGTAAAATAAATATGTTGTATAAACGTATATTAACTGAACATAACATATAGAATGGATCTACATGTATATCGTTGATATGTTATAGTATAGTATCGTTTCATAGTGAGAACCCATGTGGGTTTTGATTTTTAAAACAAAACAAAAAATCTTTTCTTTTCATTATTTTCTGTTTACGCTGTTTTATTACTTTTTACATATGAGGGGTTCTCTCGTTCGACAACGCGTGGGATCTACCTCTAAATGTGTTTTATTTACGGATATATGATCGTCTGTATAAATTTTGCGCATAAATATTATTTTTTGCATGTCATTTGAGGACAATGCAATGTCATATGTAAATGCCAAAATAGTTTTAACGTTTTATGAAGTATACATACAACCATTATCTTTAAGATCTTTAAGTCTTTATCCTTGTTTGAAACAAGTTTTAAACCCGGACATGAAAGTTTACATGACGTAATATTTATAATGTCGCCTACATACACATCTGTGATTTTCATTGAAAAGGGTTATAAAAGGCCTCTCAAACGTGAATGTAAGTGAACGCGTGGGGTACATGACAAACACTTGTTACTGAGAAATGTTTATCTTAGTCACCGCAAATATTTCATTCAAACTTTTTTTTCATCTTTCTTGTTGAGGAAGTTATGATAAATATATGCAGGACAAAAGTTATGCTGTAACCACTACTTCTAAAAATCACTAAGATACCAATTATCATACATGTAGCTAGAAATATTTTATTATAACTCAGCAACAACAACAATAATAATAATAGCAATGATAATAATAATTATGATAATAATGATAATAATACTGATTATGAAAATAATAATAATAACAATAATAATAATAATAATAATAATAATAATAATAATGATGATGATGATAATAATGCAAAATTAAAAAAAAATAATAATAAAAATAAATACAAATTTAATAAAAATAATAATGATATATCGTTTTATCTTGTTTGCTTTAACACAATTCGGTCCTTCTTTAGACTTTTGCATCATAATTATGTAGCATTAATTTCAAGGATTAACAAAAACAGAACAGGATGTATGTAACACAGTGTTTTTTGCAGTTACGCCAACTCCTACGCGTGTCTTTTCACATGTCTTAAAGTCCCAGGATCACATTGATTTTACTGAATTTGGAAAAGTAAATTTACTGATAGGATAATGATAGAAGCATGTTCTATTCACTCTGAAACAATGTTTACATAAAAAACTCATAGGAGCTCGAGGTCGGGGTTATGCTTTTTCCGGCTATGTTTTGTTATTTTACATTTATTTAAGAACCAAGTTAACAAAATATGATCTTATTTTCCCCGGATCTTAACTTTCATATTTTACCGCTGAAGTGCCCGGTAGACTGAAAAAAGAAAAGGAGTGACATCCGCCATGTTATCCAACACAAACTGCTAAGTGTGGCGTCCCTTTTTTAAAATCATTTCATTTTATTTTTTCTGCAACACTCATGGACAGTGTGCTCAATTTGTTCAAATGGTATGGCAAGATAATAATCCATTACTACTACATTAAACAAAAATAAACTGTTCCGCCAGTTTTTGAAATTGCCACCACACTATGTTTACATGTATAGGTTCCGGTTCCATGTTGCGTCACATTGGTAGACGGAGAACCAGTTTTTGAGGGACGTAACTCTTGGCAGTTTGTGTTGGATAACATGGCATGTGTCACTCCTTTTCTTTTTTCAGTCTACCGGGTACTTCAGCGGTAAAATATGAAAGTTAAGATCCGGGGAAAATAAGATCATATTTTGTTAGCTTGGTTCTTAAATGTAAAAAGACAAAACAAAGCCGGAAAAGCATAATCCCGACCTCGAGCTCCTATGAAAAAACTATGCATTTTTTCGTATTCAACTTTTTTCTTCAATAAAAAGAGTTGTCATAAAGCCTTTTTTATTCTTTTCAATATCATTGAAAAGAATACCGCACTATATTTCTAGTTAGGAATGATTTTGGTACAAATAAAGATGATTTCCGTCTGTAAGACATCTTTCTTGGTGAAATAAGAGCTACTAGTAATTGTGATCATGGGACTTTAAAGTAGGTATTAATGTTTGAAAGTATGCTTAAACCCAATACTTTGAAGGCATGTAAGAAATATTTATGACAAGCCAATTTACTATTTAAGGAAAAAAGATTTCTCTTTGATTTCGTAAAGATATCTCCTTAAATCCAGAGATATCTCTGTAAATTGGGATAATATCTTTCTTTTAATAGACTTATCTCCAATGTTTGAAAGATATATCCAAATACTAAAATGATATCTATCAATGTAATGTACATGAAGATATCTCTCTGACATACAGAGATATCTCTCCCATCCTAAATGATATCTCTGAAAAAGAGATATCTGTTAAAAAAAGAGAGATATCTCTAAAACTTAGAGATATATCTCTCAAAGTTATGGAAATAGCTTTCTTATCATGAGAGATATCTATGTCGATGAAAAATATCTTTGTGATTGTTGTTAAGATATTTCACTTTTCAGAAGAAAGATATCTTTGTATTTTACAAAGATACATGTATTTCTGCAAAATTGAGAGATATCTCTCATACGATACAATAATTTATTTTTGACCACCTTCATCGCTCCCTTAACACGCACGTATCGGAGACTCTGGTTTCCACCCACGGTAACAAAACCCTACGCCAACATCTGTGCAGTCGATAATATGGAACGCCATGACCGTCTTTATATGACTTGTTTGCTTATATGCGGTAGGTATCTCATTATATACATTAGATCTTTTATTATATGCAGTAGATATAAAATTATATGTGGTAGATATTTCATAAAATGTGGTAGATATTTCATTACGTGTTGTACTAGTTACTTTAAATGGCATACCTACTTGGAAAGGGATTGGTCTAAAGATTTAGACATATATGCATAAAATTTTAATACGGCATGAAATACACACTTACCTGATAAGCGCTATTCATTCAACGGGAATGTTCTGTTTTAGCATTTAAACGGTCTCAGTGCACTGGAATTACTCGTACGAAACATCCAGATTCGATTCAATCCAGCAATAATCGGTTTTGTTCGGAAGTATCCGAACCATCTCATCACCATGAATGACGAAACTACCGCATATAAAGAATATACCGCTATTACCGCATATAATGTTGGAAGTACAACATATAAGAGAATCGCATGTGAAGCATATACTGTGAGGTCTGAATTGTTTATAAACGAAAGTACGACCATATGTAAATTAAATAAATGTGGTTTGCATTGCATGTAAGGAAAAAATCACCTCACATAATGGACACAGTGACTACCACATATATTTACGTTTGCACATCAGATATTGTAAAAAGCACCACGTATAACGTTGGATCTACTACACTCAATAAAAAATTTACTACATACAACAAAGAAATTACAGCTAATGAAGTAACTAGTACCACCAAAATAAAACTGTCATATTTGTCGAGGCTTTTCTCCTCAAATGTGGTACCTGTCCCGACAAATTTAAAGTGCATGTGCTGCTTTCCTGATATATTGTGAAACAATATTTATTTCCCCTTACTCACAAAGACAACAGAAAAGGAAATCCGAAATACCTACCCTTTGCAAATATCACACGTTTCGTCTTAAAGATGCTGTCAACGCCGTTAACGAGGTTGTACACTGTAATATCACATACCATCTGCATAGTACTAATCGAGCTTATGAAGACTTTGTCGATGTTTTTTTCTTTCATTGTTTAAAAGTCTCGGCCGATCCTGGGACTTATCCCTGGGTGAACTTGCCAAGCCTTGTGACTCCTGACAGGCGCATGTTGAAGAGAGACAGATGCGGATACAAGGTAATCCGAGTACCAGACCCAAGCTTTTTTTACGAATAGACCCCTTAGTTTTTTTACTTGCACGATGTATAGCACCGATACACCCGAGACTCCCTCTGGGTTTCTAACCAGTTCATTTCTAGATGGGTGGGAACCACTGAAAGGCATTGCTGAAATTTCCAGTGCCCGGGCCGGGATTCGAACCGGGTACCTCCAGATTGGTAGTCCAGAGCGTTAACCACTCAGCCACCGCAACGCCAGTACGCTATTTTTAACTTTTTAAGTTTAATGCAGCCATTTATAAATTTACCTTAGGCGAGGACGGTATGGAAGAATCAAAACACTACAGGGTACTAAGCTAGGAGCCGGAGCTGCGAACACATGTAATTATACAAAATTCATGATTTGCTATTCTCATACCGTTATTCTTTCAGCTGCACGGAATGAATATATTTTATTGCGGGCCGCAGCAGCGGCCCGCTATATTTAATACGTGGTGAGTAAAAGATGCATGGAGACTTAAACACTAGATAGAATATATGCATCTCTCTTCAGTGAAAAATTGAGGTAATTCTGAGATGAAAACTGTGGACACAGTCAATTATTTGGGAAAAGCAAGAGTTGTCGTTCGTTTCATAGTGGGCGCAATCTACGCTGATAAAAATAGAGAAAAGCGCTTTTCATGTAGCAGGCGCAATCTATGCTGAGAAAAAAATGGAAATATGATTGCTTTTCCCACTTATACAGCCCTCGACATTATAGAAACGAAGTACAATCGACTGAATATTCTTCGATTGCTTTTTTAAATATAAACTAAACAAAACTTCTAACGCGCCACCTGCCATTTTCCTTCTGTATTTAACTATCAGCCCTTCCTATATCTGCCAGCTTATTTTTAGCTATTGGTGCACGAAAGCTATCATATCTTGCATTTATGAAGACACTGGGTAGATACTTCAGTCACACGAATTTCATAAAGATCGAGTGGCACAAATCATGTGGCAGAGAATTTTACTTTAACGTTTAAACCTCCGTAGATTTAACATGTGTTTTTGCCTTGTTGCTCTTCCTTGGGAAAACCACTCTTACAATTTTCTTCCATATTAAATTTGTACCACTCAATCATTTTGAAATTTCATATATAACAGAAGTATCTACCCAATGTCTTCATAATTGTAAGATATGATGCCGTTCGTGCAGCGATAGCTAAATATAAGAGGACATAAATGGGGACTCTCGGTAATTAAATAAAGAAGGAAAAAGGCAGGTGGCGCGTTAGAAGTTTTGTTTAGTGTATATGATATTATCTTAGCTCATTTTTCCCTTGCAATAGCAACTTGTCACCTTGGCGTAAAGCTCACATTCTTTTGTATAAGTGTACTTTTACGAATCCACGAGTTCGAATCCCACCGACACCCATTTGTTTTACTTTTTTCTACTGTTTTAATAATAATTTTTCGTGTCAATTTGCTTGTTCAACCAGAATTGGTTTCCACGAGTTCTTTTGAATGCCTCAACATCAACCATCACCACCAATTTCCAAAATATGTACATAGCATCATTGTTTGTTGGCCCACTTTGTATCACAGTTTTTCTTGTAGCTACAATGACGCCAAAAACATCGAATGTTTCGCACGAAATATAATTTTTCATTTATATATATTTTTTTATGCTTTTCAATTTAGCAAAGTTTAATGAGCGCAGGTTAGTACCGAAACGTATTAAATTTTAATAAAAGTGTTATTATCACATAGAAATGGGTCCAGATGCCGGACAGGCGCTCGTCGCTTTCGGGTTCTACTCGTGAGGCTCGAGCAAAGCCAGCGTCTAGATCAACTTACTATATTAGTAACCCTATGAGAGTCTTACATATTTTTCGTCAAAACTGGTGTTTAAGTTATTATAAACTGATTATTTTCATATAGTACATGAACACAGATTCGGGATCTTGCAACTTATATCAATTTCTCCCTATGATTGCAGTTCTGTTCTCGCACAGAAATAAAACTGGGCTGTCAGGGTTAAACTCCATGCTCGGAATTAGAACGAGCGTCCGGCGTCCCTACAACACGACACCTTCTTGAACAGGATAACTCCAAAAATGAAAGAGTCGTAACTTACACGTTCTACTAGGCATTTATCGTTGAATTGTAATACGCTAAAAGTGCAGACAGGTTTCACTTAAGGTTGTTAACCTATAAATAAACTCCTTGAGAACTTGTATATGTGTTTAAAATAAAGAATAAAAAAGGTCTATGTATATTTAAGTATAGAGTTGATTCGACAAGAGGGGGTAAAAGCAATTTTCTATCATTCTGTATCTTATGTCACGTGAGCATTATTGTTTACATTATAAATTCCTTTTAAAATAAATATGAAGACACGGCTCCTTCAGAGAATAATGTCATACTTAACCCTTTCATATTATCAAATAGTCTACTTTTAAGTTTTGGTTTTTGTACGGAAGGATCCGGGAACCGAGTTTTAGGGCTTTTGTGAACAATACGTCTGTTTCAACTCTCTGAAGTGTTCCTATATATCTGTCGTTGAATATTGCAAATAAAAAGTTTCGGTTCAGATCGAAATATCTGTCACCGTTCGTAACTGTTTTGGCGAGAACGAGGCGCTGTCCAACCAGTGCCATTGCCAAGACAGCCAAGTCTCTCATTCTATCTCTTCGAGGTTGACGCCATCTATATTGAGTCTCCAGAGTAATTAAATATACGTGTAACTTTCTGTCGCAGTCGGAATTATATATATATATAAGACAAAATATAAACAAAAATATAAATAGTACCAGATACATTTTGTAAATGTTTGTCAAATTCCAGAATGATAATTTTATAATATAAAAGCATAAAAATCTCTATCGGCAAAATCTACATCATATTTCAGCTGTATTTGTTAAATTACTGTGTTAGCGTTTTTTGTCCTTATTGTGTAGCTTATGCACTTGAACGAGATAAAAGATACGTTCTGTACTGTTTTAATTTTTTGCTGAAACAGATACGGATTTTAATGCATTCCTATTATACCCTACATGTTTTCAGGAACGTAGAATCAATTGTTTTAAACTTTGAAACTATTTTTTCTAATGTTTAAAAATTTGGTATTAATGGCGAGGATCTATTGTCTCCTAAATCAACACCAGGTAACTGAAGAGGTGCGGAAAACACATAACGCCTAATGTTAGAACTTGTCATCGGCACAGGCCTTAATGTTGTTGTTGTTATTGTCTGCGGTGATTTCGTGTAATCTTTTAATTCGTCCTAATTACTTCAACAATAGTCTTTTACCGAAAATATCACAGTTATTTGAATATTACGCAGTTTTACGTCAAAAGTCAGCATGTATAATCGTTTAACCACTTGGAAATAAGTAGCAAAGTAATAAATAATAAAAAACACAACACTATTTGACTTCATGTCCGTGCTTATATAAGGTAAAAGCTTAATTTTACAATATAAACACACTCTTTAGAATATATACAAGCTTAAAATAAATGATAAAATTCTACAGATTGTATCTGTTAATAATACGTCTATGAAATTAATAGTTTTATCAAAATTAAGCAACTATAGTGGAATAAATTTAAACGGATACATTTCTTGAAAGTGATTGAGTGAAGTGAAGAAGAAATTCCAGATATGATGCTAACGATGTTTCTATGGCTATCCACCACGCTGTTTATAGGTACGTTACAGTTTAATTTCAGTACAGTCGCACTTAGACCAGTATGAGTTCCGAAAACACTGATATTGTTAGCTTTTTGTAAGATAAACCAGTATAGACTTATAATGATTACAGATGGCAAGCGTCCATTTGATGCGATTTTAACTATCATTGCTTTTCGCCTTATGCAATTAAAGAATTCAGCTATTTACCTCGCATGATATTGGCTTAATATTTAGGTTTTTCTTCGCCTTTCTTGAAGTTTTTTTTTGTGGAAAGAAGGAAAGAAAGCAATATTAGATCAATGATATAATCTTTCACAGATGAGGAAACATAACAGGCTGAAATGTTGCAATCTATTACATATTGCGAAATAAAGCTCCAGAAAGCCGTACTCTCTTCAAAATTCCAACTCGTTTAAATTTGTCTCGTTATATAATTACTGTTGATTGGCTAAACATGTTAATTGTAATCTAAACAGCAAAATCAGATTTAATTTATTTAGATATCTTACCTATTTCCTGCTTTCTACATACAGGTAGCACCCAGGGAAAAGGATCAAACCCGATGTTACGGTACAGTGCAGTGCGTTACGGCAATTACTACAGCACAGTGTATGTATACATAGGCGGACAAAATCCCCTACTTGATTTTGCACAGGGAGGACAAAATCCCCTTCATGTGTAAACATTGGGCGGACAAAATCCCCTACATTAATTTGTACAGGGTGGTCAAAATCCCCTTCAGTCCCCTGGATGCATTACAATATATGAACTGAAACATTGGCAGTACAGATGTACTTGAGTTTCAGAGTCTAGCTTTAATTTTTATCTTTTACGTGCATACATAACTACTTACACAGCAAACATTTTTTTAAATTTTATTTGTAAGTTATACTAACACAGGTACTATAAGCCCATGTCAAATTTGAAACCATGTAAAACAAGTGTACTTCAAAATCACACTGGTCCAAAAATGGCATACCGTAGTAGTCATACTCCCCTCAATGGATTTTACAAGTGGAAAAACATAATTTTTATATTGAATGAAAAATATTACTAAATGTTTCTTTTGTCTCTAGTTTTATTTTACTTTAGCGAATGATTGAAAAAAAAATGAATTTACAACGTAAAATCCATTGAGGGGATTATGACTACTATACTATTTTTGGACCAAGGGAATTTTGAGTGTCTCCCATGTAAAACAGTACACAGAATTTGCATGAAATGACAAGTCATGTTTTGTTCTTGAAAAAACATTTTTTCACAAGACATAGCAGACACAGCGCAAATATTATTAGCACATGACATATAAACAATTATTACAAGAAATTATTATTCACTTTAAATGGAACTAGTTAAAACTATGACAACTATTTATTTACCACACATGGCATACAGAGTTAATAATTAGCTGATTAACCAAATGTTATTATTTCCTTTAATCAAATATTTATAAAACAAACTGCTAACCATTTAACTATTTAATTTAATTTATGAAGGTAAAATTATTTTCTTCCCATTGTTAATGGTACTGTAATTTTCTTAGTTTGTTTTAATTGATCATTTTAATATAGTCAGTTTTTCAATATCAAGTAATTTTCAAACTAATTCATTGAAATTAATTCTTTACAAAACTCCCATACAAAATTATCACAATCACTGTTAAAGTACTTTGATACATTCAATTGAAATACATTTAATGAAGTCTTGCACAGCTGCTAATTGCATTTAGAAATACAGAGACATTTTCTCACCTTTATTATATTGAGTACAAAGGGCTTTTTTGTGTTTTCTCTTTTTGATTGACAAACCTAGCCTTACAAGTTCTGTTCATGTATCAACATCCTTAGAAACTTTTTTTGTAATCCATTGACCATTGTCCATATACCTGTAAACAAGAGACTTTAATCTTTACAATTAACAACTGTTTGTTTTTCTAATTTCCAATTTGTTCTCTGTTGAAATTAAATTGATAAGTCTTATTAAAATACTTTAACAAAACTTTCCTCAAATTATGTTATACAAAAAGGGTGCACTGAGACAATTTTTGTGACTAACTTGAATCTAAAATCTCACTGTTACGGGCGAAAGCTGGAAGGGCGCAAAACCCGACCATGAAAATGAAAATCCTGTTATGCTTTCGCCCGATATATGTATTGCCTTTTTTCATTTTTAATTGGAAATAGGTAACATAAAAATAAGAACTCTTTTATTGGCACTGATCAATGCTACCTGAATTTAAACAAAGCTATACACAGAAGTCAGAGTGAAGGGGATTCCATATGTAGGGGATTTTGTACCCCCTGAACAATTTTATGAAGGGGATTTTGTCCGCACTGTGCATTTCCATGTAGGGGATTTCGTCCTCCCCTGTCAAAATAATGTAGGGGATTTTGTCCGCCTGTGTCAGTTTTTTCGAAGGGGATTTTGTCCGTAGGGGATTATGTCCTACAATCTAGTTTAACTAGTGATAGTTATACATAGATTACATGTATTTAAATTGTACACCAGTACATAACGTAACCATAAATGTAATGTACATCGGAGATACGACTTCCAGCATGTAATACATGTACGACAATCATACAGCATTTTATTAAATTAACTACAATGTCTACCACATCGCGCTACAATAATTATAGTGTAAATTGTGTGCAAGCAAAGAATACGTATAATGGGGGTACCCGCTTTGCTGGTGAAGATAACTTGTAGTTAGCAGTTAACGGCATTAAGATTTGCATTATGTCAGTGGGCGGTGGTGTAACGGTTAAGGTGTCGGCCGCTCGATCATCCCGGAGGTAGCGGGTTCGAACCTCACTGGGGTCACGACCGTACCTCCTCATATGACACCAGCACTAGTTTTTCCAGGAAGCGGACTTCGTGTCTCGGTAAGCTACACGCTTTCCTCACAATCGAGCTATGATAGACTAGAATAAACTATAACTACTACATTACTGAGTTATCGGACCTACCACACATCATCGGCTATGAAAAGGAAGCCAACCATAAATCGGTGCTATACAACGGTGATTTAAGTGTTAACGAGGGGAAAGATTATAAATCACACACTGATGCCGACATGTTTTGACAAAACAGTAATATAGCAAACTGTCTGGTAAACTGGTTACTAGTATATGTCTTGTCACGTGATTTGGTTCGTAACTTATGTTACGTTTTATTTTCAGATACTACTCCTATTCGGGCGGGAAAGGCTTTGCGCGTTATAGTCGTGTGTATTCACGTGAAAAGAACCATTATCCCGGGTTGTATAATTATATGTTTGACTGGTTAAAGACAGAACAGTTCAAAGTCTACAAGAATACACCGTCGGGCTGTAAGTATCAAAGTGAACCATTTTTAATGTACCTTTTTTTATCTGCATCTAGTTTTATTGTAAACAGATTTAATAGCAATTTAGCAAGTAAATTATGTATGAAAGAAACGAAACAATTGCTTTTTCAAAACTCTTACTAGTTTTCAGAAAAGTATATATCCTTAGTGAATTTCAGTTCATTATTGTGTAAAAACTAATTCATGGCGTATTTTGTTTCGGTGGGGATCAAGGTATGGCAAAGTTTTATACATGGTCCTTGTAATTGATTTTTTCCAGGCATATCGGTGTGTAAGAACTACGAGGCTAACGAGAATGGAACGTACCTTGGAATATTCACGTGTCCTCTGCCGTTTGTGCCGAAGGACCATGCGTACTGTTGCGGTCTTACAAATGCGCAATATTGCTGCAGATTCTGGGACATGTAAGTACATTGTATTGGAAGGATTTTTGGATAGGCTGTATAAGCTAATGAATCGTGTTGCCCTATGAAATTTCTATCCTGTTTTATGTCACATGAGCCTGTCGTCCGTCGTCTGTCGTACGTCGCCTATCGTCGTCAACACTCTCTTCTAACGACATCTCCTTAACCACTAGGCCAATTTTAGCAATCTTCACAGATATGTCCTCTTCTAGAACTGCTTAACCCGTTCTGCTCCTTTGTACATAATAGCCGCTAGAGCAAAAAATAAAAAACAAGCATTTAGCGACATCTCCTCTTAAATTACTGGTCTAGTTTTCAAATAAGTTCACACAAATGTTCGTCACGTGACCTTCTTGCAGAATTGGCCAAATCGTTCCTCTCAATTGCACAAGATGGATGCAAGGGCTATATGAACACGACATATCCCCCTGTAGGGCTGGTCCAATTTTGAAATAATTTCAGACACACGTTTATCATGTAATTCTCAAACCGTTCAGCTCTAATGCACAAGATTGCTGTCAGAGCTAAACATAGAAAAATCTCTAAGCGATAGCTGGTCCGATTTTGAAATAATTTGACACAAAAAATCCTCAAGAAACCAAAGTAGATGCCGAGACCGTTCCGCTCCACTACACCAAGATGGTCACCAAGGCTAAAAATAGAAGAAACTCCTATAAAGCTGATCTGATTTTGACAGAATGTCACAATTAAAGTGTTCTTACGGTGACCGTCTATACACACGTGAGCGATATAGGGTCAGCATTGCCCTCTTGTTTTTTTTACTTGAAGCAAAAATCTCAAATCACTCTTGCTACATTGTAAACGTGTCATCCAACATAGCTTTTAAATCACTAAATTCAATGTTCTTCTATTTTCAGACCTCTTAACTTTGCCGCAGCGTTTCTTGCTATATTGATGGGCGTGCTCTTATTTGTAACAAGCATATACGTAACAATTCAGCTTTGCATCAACCATCTGAAAACAAGTACGTGTCTTTCATTTATACTAACCTATTTCCTTCCGTCTTACCACTTATATTAATCGCTCCCGAGACCGAATAGTACTCCAGATGGAATCAACCTCGACGAGAGAAAAAGTGAAGAAAAAATCATGTGCCTTACCGAAGGGATACTATCACTATAAGGCACTGGTTGAGATCGAGCCCGTGACCCTCTGATTGTCTTTAGCTCTACTGGATGGTAGTTTGTCCGTCGTCCGTCTATCTATAAACCTTTTCTTAATAACACTCCACAGGTCACAATTTTTATTTGACTTTCATGATACTAGTACTTGCTCATACGGTTTCCAGCACCTGTAAATGTTTGCTATAAAGGTGCCTGCAGCATGTAAGTGATCCGTAATGTTTTTGTGGCCAGTGGGCCAATGGTCACTGTGAGCTGAACTTTGACAAACTTTTCCACTCAATATCTTGAGAACGTTATCATCTACAGTCTTCAAAATTCAAAGAATGATTGGTCTTACTGAGTATCCGTACTGTTATTAGGTCAGTGGGTCAAAGTCAGAGTGACCTCCGTTATCTTTTCCTTAATAGCACTCTACAGGTCACAATTTCCATTTGATTTTTAGGAAACGTGCTTAGGCGGTTCCATGTAACCTGTAGATGATACCTTTAGAGGCAGCTGGTCAAAGCTCAAAGTCACACAGACCAGAACTTTGAAAATCGTTTCTGCTCAATATTTTGTGATCATCTAATGAAGAACAGTCTTCAAACTTCATAAGATGATTGGTTTTACTGAGTAGATGATTCTTACTGTTTTTGGGATCAGTGGACCAGGGTCTAGATCACAGTGACCTCTGTCGCTGTTTTCTTTGATAACATTCCAAAATGTTTTTCACAAACCTTACTCAGTCCAGTCCAGTCTATCCATTTGAGCGACACTGGACCTTTTGGGCCTCTTATTATTTGTTAAGAATAAGTATATATACGAATTTATTTGAACCGTATTAAGATCGTTTTTCTCTGTTTTGTTTTATTCTAGATGAAGAGATCAAACTGCGAAAGGCCGTCCGTAGAATAGGTTTACTGCGCAGGTGCGGTCGTCGCGTGTCTTCCGGCTTAATGTGGGCGCGTGCGTTGTTCGATCGCGTGCACGCTGAATCCACTTTTTCTGAGAGTAGAGACATTGAGGATGAAGAAGACACCGAAATTAAAAACAAAGAAATACAAAACGATGTGATAAGTACGATGAAAAGTCTAGTCTACAACAAATCAAACAATAATGACGTAACAAATACAATTAATCAAGACGAAAATGACGCGAGGGTTTGTAAAGAAATGGACAAACTTGCGCCACCAACTAAAGTAGTGAGACATGATTCTTCAGAAAGTGGCTTTATCGAAGGAGCTTCAGCATTCCTAGAACAAGTCGAAGAGACTACCACAAGCATGGCAATCGTGTCGTCTTGGACGGAGAAAAGAGGGACGGGTGACGGCCTGCGACCGGGAGACGCGCTCAAACCGCTGCGTGTTTCACCCAGGATCAGTTTTAATGGTAGTTTAAATCAAAAGACAAACTTGGCATCTAAATACCATTAAAGAACCGAAAGTGAACGACAATGAGAATATGCCAATGTGCCAAATGACGTCGGATCTGTTGAAATCTCATTGGGTAGAACATATCACAGCTTTCGCTGATATGAAACGAAATTTGTCATTAGACGACAAAACGGTATATGATGCCAATATATTGAACAAGTAATTCTTCTCAAAAGGATATCAGGTCGCGTTGACAAATGTATGATTTTATCTCATTGGTAAATAAAACAGAAACTTTACCATATACATTTATTGTTTGCCTGACATGTAAATAACTTAAATGCTCTCAAATGCATAGCTGCCATATTTAATCCAAAACTAAAAAAAATACAAGTTTTGCTAGTAAAATCAATCTTAAAAGCGGCTTCTTTGGTTCTTGTTATGAGGCGATCATCTGTCTGAATTGTCCATATATCTCAGGCACGGCGTCTGGCATTTAATCTAATCCAGGCACGGCGTCTGGCATTTAATCTATTTCAGACACGACGTCTGGCATTTAATCTATTTAATACATTGTAGAAATGCAACTCTGCAAGTTTTGATCAGATTATATTATGTTATTCTGTGTAATACTATATAGTATGACCCTCAGTACTTTTATACTTTATCTCTAAAAGTGAAGGTCAGAACAAAATCTTTTAGTAATGACTATCTAACATATAACTAGAGGGTGACCACTTTAAAAAAATATGGGTCACTATGCGGTTATGCTGTTTTTCCTGTGCGCGTGGACAGTCAAATAAGCTGCAATTATTACATAAATTTGAGTAGATCTACTTGAATAAAACCCAGTAGATGATTAACTATTGTACGGAAATAGGTTCCTGTAAATTTTAGTAAGAATGTTTTCGGAAAACCAGAGTTACTGCCCTTTGTACCGTTTCTGGTGAATTCCGTATTGAAACTCTTCAAAAAAGAGGTTGCCAGAAGTAAACGTACTAATGTGATGACAGTATACACTAAATTTTGTAATACGAACGTAACCACTTTAAAATAGGGAGGTTTATTCCGTTTGACTGCTTTTTCCCTATGCTAATCTGTTAAAAATGATATAAGCTGTCTGTGAGACATGGTTTGGAGTATTTGAACAAATCCCTGGAAGAAATAAAATGATCACGATGTTTCTCTTCCAAAAGATTTGAAATAAACATTTCCCTTGAAAATTAGCGACCCTATTGGTTTGACTTATTCCACCCTTTAGGCGTTAATGTCACTGCATTTAAAGACAATTGAACAGGAATGTGGGGTATTCACCACAGGGGTCCAGTCAGCCATGCGAATTCACAGCCAATTCACAGTACTGTAGATGTCAATTAACATGACTGGTCACTGGTAGACTAGCTTCTGTTTATCATATTCAGCTACTGTATAACTTCCTTACATTATGTACAGATAATGTAGGAAAGGGATGTTAGTTATACATAAATTTTAAGACCTTCATAAGATGTTATTATTCTATTTTTTAAGTTAGATTGAGTAATGTTTTAAATACCCAATCAATTACTCTTACAACAAACCAATTAACACTAAGACTAGATGTTACACTTGATACATAAGAGAAATTTAGTTTTAGCTTATTTTAAAGTTAGAAGATTCTTTATACATCAAAAATGCATTCAGGCCACACCACAGGAAGGTGCTTAATTACTTGAGCATAACTTTCTCAGTATAACTTTAAAATCACAGTTTACTGCATTTATCTAAAATATTTTTCATATCCTGCAATAAAAGTAAAATGTCATTATTATATAAAACAGTTTATATAAACAACAAGAAATAAGTTATAAATAAATTATCTGTACAAATCAATAAAATTTATGGTTCTACTATTGTACTACATATCAAGTCTACTGACACACTGCTGGACCTAATCAGAGAGGATTAAAACTGATAAGGGGCAATAAAACGATTAAGATATTTGACCACCTGCGGTTTGGGGGTTGGGGGGGGGGGGGTCACTTATGAAGGACATTTTAATTGTCTTTAATTGATTAATCGTAAAGCAGTATATCATGTCATGTATACACATGTATCTTCGCCATCTTTTCATAATTATAAAGTAGAGGTCTTGTTATAAAACCTCCCTTTCGGATCCGTGTTAATGGTCTTACTATATAACTGTTCTTATTGTCAATACCTTTTTACAATGAAACAGACAATTTGTTTTCAGAAACATCGCGTGCAACACCCGGGTCCCAAATGAGGGTAAATGATATTGTTGAAATAACTTTTTAACATCCTAATTTACCAGACTTCAACACGGTTCTTTACTCAAGGGAATGACCACATTTACATTTTTTCTCAAAGCTTTGGTAAGCTTTATACGTATACATTTACCGGAAAGTTTGTCCAGTGCATGCCGTTTTCGATTGAGGGAATTTTAACTAATGTCGGCAGACAATAATTCATTAAGACAGGTTCAAAGTGTGATGAGAGCTGTTGTATGTCTTGGTCAGATATAACGGTCGCCCTCTATTGTTTTGTTTAGAAATGCAGTAAAATATATGGACAAAACATATACATGTATATATGGGACACAAGAAACTTCGAATATATAGGTTCTACAGAAATGTGTCATCAAATTATTTTTTTTCTTCCATGTTTGCTAAAAAGATCTTTAGATGCAACTTGGCATGTTGAACGTTTCAGACAGATATTCCCGTTTATTTCGCCGTGTCGAGTCACATGTAAAACAAAAGATGTCCTTCATGAGTGACGAATGCCCCCAAAGTGGTGTTTCAGTGTGTGTGACCTTGATCTTAAAGGTGTGGAACCGGTGCTTGCACACAACACTTTACTTCTATTAGCTGGGTATTTGTGCCAATTTATATAAAAATCTTTCAAATATAACAGAGCTACAAGCCGGACATGAATAGGTGCATATACTCAGGATTCATATACATTTGTATACTCTAAATGTGACCTTGAACTTGACCTTGACCAACATTATAATATGTTCTACGTACGCTATGTTCCATTAAAGTGATTCTAAGAATATACAATGCTATTTCTACCAGTCTATTCTCACAAAATCGTTTGCAGTCAACAAACAAAACAACGCATTTTCACGACTACTCTGTCAGTGATACTTCCATTCAAAAACAAGCTGAAGTGTGATTTTAAATTTTAAATTAAAAAAAAATCGAGTCATAGTAACGTAATGGATCTACATTATCCGATACCGGAAGATACCGACATGTTTGGCCGATATCGGTTTTTATACTGGCCGAACAATAAAATTTGTTCACTACTTATTAAACGATTACATAATCATATAAAACAATTTGACGTTTTTAGAAGTATTTTTCGAAATATGCTAACAGTTACTGGTTGCTGGTTAGTACCAGATGAAACAGAGTCCAAAAGTATGACATTCTTAGTACATGTTCCTGTCCGAGCCCAAAAAGTGGTGGTTACGTGGCTATGGCAACAATAGGTAACAGTTAATTCTCTTTGATGTCAGTCATTCCGTATGTCTTATGTGGCTATTTTTGGACATATGTGGCTAAAAAGCACAATAGAGAGAACAAAAGAATAGCCACACAACTGCCAATTTGTATAACCAGGACGAAGGCTAGGATTCGAATATGTAATCAAATTCCCACATAGATAGACATGGTCGGTAGGAGGGCTCGAACCCATGGCCATCAATCTACAGTGTTTTCAAGTCAGCGACTCTTACCACTCGACCATGGAGGCGGACTAGATAATCTCTTATCAAACCTATATTTATATAAAGAGCACACGAACATAAACTCCTGCCTTATCTCTTGATATGGTTCAAAGTTGCATGTAAGTTTTACTTTTAAGTTTCCCTTTTTTTCAACTTTTACACTTTTTATGACAAATAAAAGACAGGTGAGTATTTAGTAAATATTAATTGTGTAATACTATTTACAATTGATTCTAATATGGTTTCATTTTTATTACAACTTTAATCATACTTAAAATAAACAACATAATT
Source organism: Saxidomus purpurata (assembly GCA_022818135.1). Classification (NCBI taxonomy): domain Eukaryota; kingdom Metazoa; phylum Mollusca; class Bivalvia; order Venerida; family Veneridae; genus Saxidomus; species Saxidomus purpurata. The sequence goes on from JAFMSR010000009.1 coordinate 8,843,552, forward strand.
ATATAGTGTTAATAGTCGGTTCAAAAGCTCCTGGAGAGCTTAGTAACACCGGATACAGCTCCTTTCGAATACAGCTCACGGGGAGCTGTATTCTATGCATATTAATGAATACAGTTCCCTTGGTATAGCGGAGCTGTATTCGAACCAAAGCATATGCGAATTCGAACAAAGCTTCCTATGTCTGCTTTATAAATCCATGATCCCTATGTTAAAAATGTCCACAGATAGAAATTAGGAACCTAAATTGCCTAAAAATATGTAACACCTGTTCAATATACTGCATGTTTCATTTATTCCGTCTGTCTATTTGTCCAACCATCTGTCTGTTGTCCTACCCTGTCTGTGTCTTATCCGTCCGTCTGTCAGGCCGGACACCCTGATGCATGAGCTTCATTCCGTCAAATATTTTGTTTTGCCTTATGTGATACCGTGATATGAAAACAATGAAGGTTTATTGAAAGAAAACAAATTCTTTAATATCAGCAATAAAGTCATTAAACTTCAAATTTTCATTCAACTGTCCGTCCAACATGTACGGACAAAAAGACAGACATTCCAGGGCTAAGTACTGCATCCTGAAAAGCGGTAAGGATCCTTATTATTCTATAATTAATTCTCTGCCGCGTATTTGTATAAACGAATGATACGTCTATGTCGCATCGGGTCACTGGGGCGCTCTATTCGAAAAAAGGTAGTACATGTACATGAACCCCGAATACAGCTCCCATTTGATTAGGGGAGCTTTATTCGTTGATGCGCTGTATTCGTTAGTGTGCACCGAATACAGCTCCCTGGGGAGCTGTATTCGAAAGGAGCTGTATCCGGTGTTACAGAGCTTATGTTATATCTGTTTATCTGTCTTGCCGACTCAAAAATAAAACTTATTATTATATCGTATTGTACCTTGAATAATTGCGACTGCGTTTGCGTTTTAAATAATGACAGATCTATTGTACCCTATAAGATTTTTTAAATTGTCTTGTTTGTCAGTCGCAGAATTGTCTTGTTTGTAAGTCACAGAATTGTTTTGTTTGTCAGTCGCAGAATTGTCTTGTTTGTAAGTCGCAGAATTGTCTTGTTTGTCAGTCGCAGAATTGTCTTGTTTGTAAGTCGCAGAATTGTCTTGTTTGTAAGTCGCAGAATTGTCTTGTTTGTAAGTCGCAGAATTGTCTTGTTTGTATGTCACATTTTCATCTTGTTTGTATGTCTCATATTTGCCTTATTAAGTGTCTTGTTTGTCACAAAATTGTTTTGTTTCTTGCCCTTTTGCAGCTGCATGCCAAGGATATGAGCCTGACTGTCCTTTCCGTGCTCCTTTTGACTCTTTCAGTATTATCAGAAGTAAAAACTTCACATAGTGACGGTGAGAGTTTTCTTTTTATTCAGAGGCAGTTTATGTATTATGTTAAAGTCTTCATTAACAGCGGGTGTGCGATTTATGTTCTTCGTTCAGTTCTTCTTTTTCAAATGTTACATAAATTATTTGCTTATTTGTTATAACTGAAACGTACAATACTACGGTGCCCATTAAGCGACATGTGATACATTTTTATTTCTTATTTCGTTTTTACGAAATGTATTTCGTAATTACGAAATAAAATAAAATGTATCACATGCCACTTCACGGGCATCGTACAATACACCTTATACACGTATAATCTAAATATTCTCTTTATTTTTTATCTCATTTTTTTTTGACAGACGAAGAAACCTTCTCATCTTTTGTATGTAATAAGGCATATGTTTATGTTGTACAGGTCTATCTGAGAGGTTCATTTCAAACGGATTATATCACAGTTACGTCTCAAGAAAGTACACGAAGGAGGAATGTTTATTGTGTAAATGTTATCAAGAATGTCACAGTATCGACGGTAAGAATTGCATTCATAGCACATTAATTATTGTATATAGAATGAATATTTGAACTATGCTCCAAACCGTACATCATTAACTGAACTGAACTGAACTTAACTGGTTTTCAGATTTATTGGATTTCATCCCATATCTCACACAAATACATAGGTCCATCTCATACTATGTACACCGAAACCGAATCGAATCCTAAGTGAAACAAGAACTACCTTAAAGTTTAAAAGATGGTCGGCGCAATATTAAGCACATGAAAGCGATTGTTAGCTAGATTTTTAAAGTAAAAATTAATTTTATTCAGTCGGAAGGCGCGGAATGTTACATGGTGAGAAAAAAAAAGAAACTTCACCTGGATTCGAAACAATGTACCTTCCATTGCAAAGTGTTAAACCTAATACTCTCCCGACTGAGCTAACCAGGACTTGTCTACTTTGTCCTCAATAGTAATTAAATATCTAACGCGACATGTGTATCAGGAAAACAAACTTAATCCTTGTTTTTCTTATAAATATGCTACTCGAATTATTGACCGTTATTCACTGGCCGAGAAAGAATAAATACTCTACACTTGCAAAGTTATAGCTATCAATTTTCAGGAACTTGCCATTTGCAATCTGCTTTCAACGGAATTGTGTAGGAATACTTACTTGAAACAGTTTGAAACATAAAATAAATGTGTTATCAGCCAAATACATCCAACCCATTACTTTTAATTAACATACATGTATCTGGAAATAATATATACGAAGCATCTATGCAATTTAGATCGTAGCTTACCGACGTAACCGTAAGCGTGTTAATGTTACTAAATGAATTATTTCTTTAGTTGAACAGTATAGGCCTTAAAGTCCCAAGATCATTTGATTTACTGATATAGTAAAATGAATTTACTGATAGGATAATGATAGATACATGTTTTATTCACTCTAAAACAATGTTGACATATGCTTTCTTTCGTATTCAAGTCGTTTCGTAATGAGAAAATGTTGCCAGAAAGCCTTTCTTACTTTTTGCAATATCACGGACAAAATTATGCGCTATATTTCTAACATGTACTTTTCGATTTAAAAGGCAAAGTTATGAATGTTTTTGATACAAATAAAGGTCATTTCCGCCGGTAAGACATCTTTCTGGGTAAAATTTGGGCTACTTGTAATTGTGGTCCTGGGACTTTAAAGTGAGTGTAGATTTCATGATGATGCATATAAAACTGATTAAATGTTGAAGAAGACTTTAATCATATGGATTTCACAAAAACATAGAATAAATAGTAAATATTAGGGCCGCAATTAACATAATCGAAACCATAACAATAACTGCTTACTTTTTGGCAACCAATCAAATTCAATCTTTGGCTAAAACTGACTGGAAATTGCAATCAGGTAAATCTCTCCTCTTTTCGGCTTCAAAATTCTACTTTTCTAGGCATGATGGGAGACATGCCGGGGTCTCATCCAAAACATAAGCTAAAAATTTAGCTTTTGGACGGACTTTGATAAAATCTCTTTCAAATCAAATCAAAACAATAACTGCTCTATTCCAGAAGCAACTTTGTGCAAGGACTATACGGATTCCATCAGATGCTCAGGTAGGTAGTTAAAACCAAACTATATGAATCTGTATAACAGATTCAATCCCACTGAATATAGAGAAAATCTGGATTGACTATCATAGTCAAAAATTAAGAATCCACAATTGTTGTTATGAATTTTTTAATTCGTAACTGTTAATAAGAGAAATAAATATGTATAACTATTTTCTTACACGTTTTCAAAGCATCTACCAAGTTTTCAGCATCATTTGTGACCAAATCTCACTATTGCCATCTAGAAGCTTAAGGGTAATAGATCTACAACTTGAAGGGAAAAATAAACTTTGCAGACAGTCGAGTTTCTCAGTAAGTATAAATTGAACTGATACGATGTGCCGTTAGGGCCATCGCATTCTCTCTAATAATTCAGTGGGCGATAACTCGAAGGAACGATGACAATGCGCAGAGTTACGGGGGGGAGGGGAGAAATTGGAAAAACATCGCGTATTGTCTTCGTGACTTTGCATATCGTTATCGTGACTTTACTTATTGCTGTCGTCACTTCGCTATCATGACTTCGCATATCGCCATCGTCAATTCGTTTATCGATTTCCTGTCGTGCGTGCACATGTTGTTGTCAAAGATGGAAGACGTTGTTGAACACGTCATACATATTTTCCTAGACACGCGATGCGTGATTTCACGATGACGATTCGTGAAGTTACGATGGCGTTTCGCGATGTGACGATGGCAATGTAGCGATGGCAATACGCGAAGTCACGACAGCGATGTGCGATACGCAAAATCACAATGATGAAACATCCATCGTCACTTCGCGCATCGTCTTTGTAACTATGCGCATCGCAATCATAACTTCGCACATCGTCTTCATAGTTTTGCGTTATCGCCCACTGAATTATTAGAGAGAGGGCGATAGTTCTAACTGAAACACCGTAAGCTGAAGATGCTCTTAGATATAGTTTCATACCGAATATCAAATGGTATAATAATCACGTTGTATCGTCTTATTTTTTTCTTAAAACTTGACTCATATTCCACTATTAAATCATTGGAAGAAAAAGCGTGATTTTTGCGGTATTACATGTAACCTTTGAAATTACCCTGATATTACAGACGCTAAATGATACAACTCCCTGACTTCAGGACACAACTTGTACGGATCATGCACGATCACTGTATAAAGTATGAAAAATGGCTCCTCTTCGTCACTTTACTTCAGAAATCATCCATACCCTTTTTTTCAAATTGCGGACGGAGTTACATTCAAAGAGACGGATCGTAACACAGTGTTGTAATGATATGAGCATCTACAAACACTGCAAAAACAATGGTACTTGTTTGTTTCAGAGACAGATCGTTGCAATCATACGAGCACCTCCAAGCCTTGCAAACACAACGGTACGTGTCATAACATGGGAAATGGAAGTTATGTTTGTGCCTGCCGTTCTGGGTATATTGGCCAAAGATGTCGGCATAGAGGTATGCAATTGTTTGACCATTTTACCATCGTTCCTGGGCATTTCCAGTACAAAATCCATCTTTCTCACATAAAGATAAATGGCTGGTAGCACGGCTCAGGTTACAGTGATTTCAAGTCAGCGACTCTAACCACTCTGCGGACTGACACTGCGTCTGACATCCTTATTAATGTGTTTGACATATTTATTGAGCCTAGGTGACTGTGTAGACCAGGGCTTCGATAATTTGGTCAACTCAATCGGTCCGGGCCGAGTCTCTGACGTTATTGATGTTGCAAATCATGTTACCCCACCCACTTCGGCAATACAGCGGAAGTTACTCTCTTGTTTTATTATGCGGTTTTACAGTGATGTCATGCTCAAAATACACGATCTTACTTTTCAAAATTCATTTCTTGTTGAAATTGATCAATATTTTATTATGTCTGAAGTTGATTTACGTATATTTCGAAAGGAAAAGCAAGCAACTAATGTCAGCCAAATTTATCGAGAAAATGTTTACAGTGGCACCGTGCGACGGGAGATAATAAAAGCCGGTCTCCGGCTCAGGTCTTCAAAGGTCTCCGAAACGATATGTGTAATAATTAGCCATGAAAATATTTTTGCAGAATATTAATTCATGGTTTAATACATGACCATTCGTGACTTAGGATAGAGCCTGCAAAAATATGTACCGGTCGACGATTTTAAATCGTATTCTGGAAAAAATAGGTCTACCACATATCTTTTTGTTGAATTTAAATAAAGTACATTTACAAGTTGTGTTATTTAATTTATTTTCTAAAACTGAACATCTACTTTCAAAATAATTCAAAGTAATTAAAGACCGATTTTTTGTTTATTAGGGGAGTCCCGAGTTAATGAAACATAACCGTTTCAATAACCAACAAAGCAATCAAGGATCGGTCTTTTCCAAGTTGATAGGCTAGCTGCAAACATAAAAGTATTGCCAGAGGCATTTGGCTTTGTCCTCTGATTGCTAATTACCGACTGATTAGCGAAGTGACAGTCGGATTATCTGACACATTTATTGCTCTTCCTTGGGGGCAAATAACAGACCTGTAGGTGTTGACAGGAGCCTGTGTATTGTGATTTTCAACACATATTTGACCGAAAATGTAAAAATTCTCGGACCGATTTAGAATGGCTTTTCAGACTTGTGAATCGGTTTTTGAAGTCAAAATTCGGTCCAGAACCGAAAAACCGAAGATTATCGAAGCCCTGAGGGTGTAGACATAATGACTGACTATAAACAGTATTACATCGATAAACTTTGTGACTATGTATTTCCAAGATTGGGAACGGCAAAAACATGATTGAAGTGATCCTATTGGTTATCGAACTTGACCGATATATTTATGTATGTGGATAATCTGATGAAGTTTGCCTTTGTTTACGAGTGGAAAGTACAAAAGTCGGCGAATTTTTGACAATTAAAGGATCCTAACTCCAGTATATCTGGGACAGCTTACTTAGTAACTGTTATTGATCTTGGCCAAATCAATGATCCAATAAATAATTAGGCTTGATGTTGAGTTAGTTATAGAAAGGTTATACACATTTATTATCAGGTGAAAACTCGGCAATTTAGTGCTTAATATGACATGACTGGTTATCTAACTTGCCCACGAAATTACATTCTGTTGTTTGATTATGGTACATTGTAAATTAAGATAGTTCAAGATAGAGAACGGACAACATGAGCGGTCGCCCGATCCAGGCGATCCTTTAGTACGATCCGAATAGAAGTGGTCGTGTCCAAAAATGACACATAATACACAAAGTGAAATTTTATCCGACGGCATGCACCGTATCATATGATACCTCAAAATACGTGGTGTATGGGGTCTATGTCGGAATCACGTGTGAAGAAAATTTGTCCGAGCTATATCTCGGATACCACTGGCCGAAATTCAAAAAGGTACCAATGTAGAGATGTTTGTCCGCGATATATCTCTCCTACGAATGTCTGGAATTCAATTAAACGTCGATTGAGTGATTAGTACCAATCATAGTTGTGCATATCATCGGCATGTTGCGTCCGAATATTTTTCATTAAGTTATGGCCCTTTCAATACTTTCAGCTACTACTGGCTGCAAAAAAGAAACTTCCCAGTAGAGGAGTGTTAAGAAGCAAGCTTAGTTGTGCATACCGTAGACATGCTGTTCTTGGACAATATTTTTGGCCGCAATTAATTGAAAAATTTTAGGCAATTGCAACCGAGCGTCCAGCACATGCATGCGGTGCTCTTATTACTTTACCATGATAAAGTGACGAGCAATAGGGTGGAATAACTAACTGTGTCCAGGCGGCATCAGGGGGAATTGATCACCTTAAGCGATAGCTCCAAGTTGACGCTAAAATATTGAATTTCAATTAGATAAGACGACACTGTATTTCCGAAGACTAAAAGGCTGCATGATCATTGTACAATGCATTTTAGAAATAACCAAATCAAATTGAAATATAGTATACATGTAAATGTATGAATACAAACTGTGGCATCGGTGAATTTCTGAATTTCAAATACTAGTATACTTGTCCAATTTTCAATTTTAGAACATACAATCATGAAGTATAATGTCACGGTTATGAACTTAACTATAAAAAGGGTAGAAAATGTGCAGGCTGCACCGTTTTCTCACCATGTGACATACATGTAGAATGAATACTCAATTTAAAAAACAATGTTATGAATGGTTTTCTAACAAATAACAGCCCATTGCGCTGTTAAGATATATTTCTTCAAGTTCAAATAATGCAAGAGCTACATGTACCAATTACTTTACATCCAAAGTGCTATTAAACTACCGTACACTGTCCTACATATTGTTTGTGTTTATATATTAGATAGCCATCAGCAACAGACTGATCATTGTGCAAGTGCCCATTGTCTAAATGGAGGTAGATGTCAAAATAGTCACTATGGCTACGTGTGTCACTGTAGAGATGGTTGGACTGGAGATACATGTGACATAGGTAAAGGTTTAAAGCTGCTCGCTCTCAGATTTTGGTAAAAAAAATAAAGTTCTTCAAACTGGATGAAAATAACATATGTTAGAACATATACTCATATAAAAAGGTTACAGTATAAATTCCTGTCGCGTATATCTGTAGATTTCAAATAATAAGCTACCAAATAATAAAGCGTTGCAAACGCTTTTGAAATCCAATATAAACATATAATGTAGCGGTGCCGTCAAAACAAGCATTTTCAATCGATTTCTGCCAATTCCTACCTAGATTGTTGCTTATTTTTTATTATAGTCTTTAGTTTTATATTTATTTATTTGTATGTCAATGTAAAAAAAAATTTCAACGGTAACTGATAGCGAGCAGCTTTAAAACTGCTCGAACACACAGTCAGATTTTGTTGTAAATTTATAAAAACTCGTTCGTTTACATAAATTAAATGTCAGTCATACTAGCTGTGATATTGTAACCTTATCGTAATATTCATAAGCTATCTGTGATAAAAAGAACTTCCTCCAGGTAGATTTACGTTTTAGCTAGTCTGTATTTGACTCTGTTTTAAGTTATTTGTTTAACTATGCAACTGGTATTTGTAGCTAATATATGTATATGTGTGTTTTAACCTGAATAAACATCAATCAATCAATCAATCAATCAATCAATCAATCAATCAATCAATCAATCAATCAATCAATCAATCAATCAATCAATCAATCAATCAATCAATCAATCATAACTTAATTTAATATATATTGTACATGACGTAAGTGAATTTGAAACTATTAATTTTGCCGTTTTCATTGTTTCCCACATGCGTGCTTCTAAACGGCGTTAAACTGATAAAAGCGTTGATGGAAACCGATCTAAATGACAAATGTAGATCTATGTTAAAATGAAATTGAATATATAATTCGGAATTAATATGGTTAAATAACTAGTTATGATAACTGAAATCCTATGTACTTTTTGCGCTTATATAATTATCTAGGAACCACACACCATCAAAGTAATCCTTGTGCTAGTGGCCCTTGCTTACATGGAGATTGTCATATTACACATGATCATAATGGTTACACTTGTCACTGTGCAACGGGTTGGGCAGGACAGAAATGTGACATAGGTAAAGGTTTAAAACTGCTTGCACATAGACTCGGATTTTGTTGAAAAAGTTATAAACCTGTTTATTTACATAACTTATTTATGAACATGGTGTAATACCATGGTGTAATACTTTTGAAAGTTTTAATTGTTTCGCACATGCGTTCTACTAAACGATGTTAAACACAAAGTTTGATATAGACGCTGACTAAGGCGTTGTTGGAAACCGTTTAAAATGACATATATATATATCAAACTGAAATGTTTTTAATAATTCTGAATTTACAATATCTAGGAACCACACACCATCAAAGTAATCCTTGTGCTAGTGGCCCTTGCTTAAATGGAGTGTGTCATATTACACATGATCATAATGGTTACACTTGTCACTGTGCAAAGGGTTGGACTGGACAGAAATGTGAAACAGGTAAATGTACATCTTGTATTACTTCAACTACAGGTATTAGAAATCGCATATTTTGCTACCGATTTGCACGGCGGTGGAAAGGCAAAATGTTAGTATATTCAATTATTTGCACCTCAATAAAACGTGCGGTTTAACATAAACTAATATATTTTTACGCGCCACACAAAGATAGCTGTAAAGAAGGGGGAGGCGGATACTGGATTCAGCATATCCTTCCGTCCGTCTGTTTGTCTGTCAAAGGTTACGATAACAGTGACATCAAGTTGAAAAGCGGTTTCCAGTTACCACTGAGGAACAGTTGAACCCCTAAACACCCCTCAGTGGTTAAGCTGGTTTAAAACCACCATATACATAGAGTCGTGCATTCGTGTTATGCATTGACATTTTTTGCTGTATTTGTTAAGCATATGTCTGCATTTTAACTGTTTTTACCCATGTTGCTTTAAAGACTTAGATGAGTGTTCGAGGAACCAGCCATGCAAAAATGGTGCAACATGTATGAATACGAAAGGTGGATACGCATGTCAGTGTAACGTTGGATGGATAGGGGATCAGTGTGAACAAGGTAATTTATACAACTCTTTGAGGCGCTTTGAAATTTTCTAAATAAGAGTTGTATGCTTTCGAACGTAGTATAAGGATTCTGTTATATAGAGCGAAAGTAAAGAAAACCCCATTGATGACAAAGACGAGCAAAGGACTACAACAGTTACTCTGAATTTAGAAGCATATCGAAAGAGTTATTTGCAACATGAAGATGTTAAAATAGAAGAAAGAAACACGGACAGGTATCAAAACAGATTCAAATAGCAAAACACAATTTGAAACAATCACAGATGTCATAGTTTTGCGTACATACATATCGGGATTTTTTGCATTACAATCATTTCTTAGTGCCATTTAACAATACTCTTATAAAATGTGCAGTTATAATTTTTCTGTAAAACCATAATAGAAAACCAAAGTTAGTCTCTTTTTTTTCTGCGTTCATGATTTACACTGTCGCCCTGTCTCAGCACATTCGAGTGAAGCCTGACTGCTCCCAAGCATACTGTTTTCAGTATTTTCTCCTTGCTGTTCAGTTGGTATGCTAGTTTCCTTATAATCGTTAGCTTTTAACAGGCATGAGTTTGAGATTTAGCTAGATGGGGCTTGCATACTAGTCGCCTGTCAGAGATTTTACGTAAACGTGTTTAAGCCTTCTGCTTATGTGACCGTATGATTATTTACCTGTAAGAAATAGTCTTCTGTCGACCCTTAAAGCATGTCGTTAGAATGCTGCATCTGTTAAGTTACATATAGCAGTAAATGTATTTCGCATCTTCAATCTCTTTGGCGGAGTATGTTGTCTGGTCTTCCGTTGAATCGAATTAGCTGACGCCAGCGTGTTGCTTAGCTTGGCTTCTGATCACTTTTGACTCGCATGATGAAATTAAATTTGTTTAAAAATGCTTTGCTATTCGATGTATTTTTCAAATATTAGGAACTTCTGTTTAAATATTGACTTTAAATCAGTTAAGAGAAGTAAAATTACTATGTGGGTACATGTACCTGTAGTTGAATTCACATAACTGTGTATTATAATTCATATTAAATGTTACTATGCAAGTGCTATCCATATGATAACACCATAATAAACTTCCAGCCAGTAGGTGAAACAGTCCCCTAATTTTGTAGACACTATTTACTTGAAAGCCCAATATCTGCTGAACATTTTCACATTGTCTAAATGCTGGCCATTGGGGCATAAGAAAATTACACCATGTTAATTTACGTAACCCCCTAAAATGTAGACGCAAAATAGCTTTTTTCAATCTGAATGATATATCCATGTTGTCCCATCACTATATATACTGTTTAAGAAAAATAAAACGGAAGTGACATTAAATACACGCTATATATGTGTACATGTATGACGAACAAGTCATTTACAGATAAAATTGGCAAACCACAAATCTGCAGTTTTCGTTACCATGCTTACTGATTACGTTACTGCATATAATAAATATAAGTTTTGTTTGTAAAATCTGAACTTTCTTAGGTATAATACTGTCAAGTTTGGAAACAAGTTTTCTCCACGTATTTTGGTTTATGTTTCTGTTAAGTTAAACGACATCGTCATAGTCCAATTTGACGTTTTGCGAATATATCTATTAATATACATGTATATATTTTTGTACTCTTACGTTGTATCCAATTGTAATTCGTCTAGCTTTCATGAAGCGCTAATGGTACCAGATTGAAAATGTTAAAATCATATATCATGTTTTAAAATGTTAAATGTACTGTTATGCATTTTTAGTGGAAAGAAAAAAAAACGTTTGAAAGCAGTTAGATGTTAGATAGAATACAGCATTAATTGTATTTGTATTTTGATGGAAGCTGGTATCGAACTTCGGTAAATACTGACTTCTGTTCTTGGGAAGTATTGGCTTTCCCTTGCCATTAAGGTCCTTGTCAAACATTTACTGTTCTCAAAAGAAAGTAACCATATACTACTATCTTCTACAGATATTGATGAATGTACAACATATGGTAACCTTTGTCACAATGGTGGTATCTGTGTTAACACACCTGCGCATTTCAAATGCGATTGCGCAAACGGATGGACTGGGCTTGTTTGTCAAACAGGTATTGTAAACGGACATAATTCCATTTTGTTCTTGATATGGCGACGCCTTTGTTGTCGATGTTGTTGTCTACAGCTAAACATGTTCAAAAAGTCACAGTTACCACAAACGATAAGGACACCATCAAGGAGAGTTAACTGTTACCTTTTGTCCTCTTAAGTTTTGAGAGGCTGATGTATCCATTAAGGAAAGATCATTGATAGTGTTTTGTATATCTTTATATTCAGTACAGTTTCTTGTTTCTTGAGAAGCTGGGCCTTTTTTATGAATATTCTTTCATTGATACTTTTGTTTACTTCCATTCATATGGTGCCATGCAGTAAATTAGTTGAAGGATATTAAACTCGGACTTTACCAGCTGGTTACGTGCTATAGGACAACAAAACGGGTACCATATGGAACAAATCTCGGCTACCCATTTTGTTGCCCTATAGCATATTACCAGCTAGTAAAGCCCTATCTTATGTCCTCTAACATAAACATATTCGTCATACCCTATAAGCATCCGAGTGTGTTGTGTTGTTACTTAGATATAGATGAGTGTGCCTCGTACCAGCAATGCAAAAATGAGGCAACATGCACTAATACTCAAGGTGGCTACACGTGTCAGTGTAAACCTGGATGGACAGGGGATCAGTGTGACCTAGGTAATTTATACTAAAAATTCTTTATGTAGTTTTAAATTATACTAAGAAATTAGTTGCTGAAATCCATACGAAATGTTTGATATTCCGTTAAAAAGAGTATAAGTCAAGAACTTTACTTTGATACAACAACCGTGTCAAGTATTACACCAATAATTACGTGTAGTTAGACCATGTGTGAATTACAAAGTACAAAAACAACTAAACATGAACAAAATTGAAAAAAGACTTACAATACAGAAGTGTAGGAAATATTTAAAATACTGAGTGTGTCAAACATATCAAAATGTGGGATCGAAAACGTAAAAATCAAATGTCCGTGAAGTTGGCGGCCTAGCGGCCTAGCGGCCTAGCGGCGTGAAGTTAGCGGCCCAGCGGCCTGGCGGCCTAGCGGCGTGAAGCTGGCGGCCTAGCGGCCTGGCGGCCTAGCGGCGTGAATTTGGCGGCCTGGCGGCCTGGCGGCCTAACGGCGTGAACTTAGCGGCCTAGCGGCCTGGCGGCCTAGCGGCGTGAACTTGGCGGCCCAGCGGCCTAGCGGCCTGATTTGATGGTCACTAAAATAAGTTCATTTTGCAAAGCAGAAACACGACTAAACATCTTTTTTTAACGAAAATATGGTATATTAGCTTTATTCAATGTCGCTCATTCTACGATAAATAATATCACAGAAATACAATTTCGTTATAAGAAAATTGATTTCTTCTTCAAAATAACTCCCCAGCGGCCTGGCGGCCTAGCGGCCAAACGACTTAACATCTTTTTTTACCGAAAATATGGTATATTATCTTAATTGAATGTCGCTCATTATACGATAAAAATATCACAGAAATACAATTTCGTTATAAGAAAATTGATTTCTTCTTCAAAATAACACCCAGCGGCCTGGCGGCCTAGCGGCCTAGCGGCCAAACGACTAAACATCTTTTTTTAACGAAAATAAGGTATATTAGCTTTATTCAATGTCGCTCATTCTACGATAAAAAATATCACAGAAATACAATTTCGTTATAAGAAAATTGATTTCTTCTTCAAAATAACACCCCAGCGGCCTGGCGGCCTGGCGGCCTAGCGGCCTAGCGGCCTAGCGGCCTGGCGGCCAAACGACTAAAAATCTATTTTTAACGAAAATATGGTCTATTATCTTAATTCAATTTCGCTCAATCTTCGATAAAAAATATCACAGAAATACAATTTCGTTATAAGAAAATTAATTTCTTCTTTAAAATAACACCCAGCGGCCTGGCGGCCTAGCGGCCTGGCGGCCTGGCGGCCTAGCGGCCTGGCGGCCTAGCGGCCAAACGACTAAACATCTTTTTTTAACGAAAATATGGTATATTAGCTTTATTCAATGTCGCTCATTCTACGATAAAAAATATCCCAGAAATACAATTTCGTTATAAGAAAATTGATTTCTTCTTCAAAATAACACCCAGCGGCCTGGCGGCCTAGCGGCCAAACGACTAAACATCTTTTTTTAACGAAAATATGGTATATTATCTTAATTCAATGTCGCTCATTCTACGATAAAAAATATCACAGAAATACAATTTCGTTATAAGAAAATTAATTTCTTCTTTAAAATAACACCCAGCGGCCTGGCGGCCTGGCGGCCTGGCGGCCTAGCGGCCTGGCGGCCTAGCGGCCAAACGACTAAACATCTTTTTTTAACGAAAATATGGTATATTAGCTTTATTCAATGTCGCTCATTCTACGATAAAAAATATCTCAGAAATACAATTTCGTTATAAGAAAATTGATTTCTTCTTCAAAATAACAACCCAGCGGCCTGGCGGCCTAGCGGCCTAGCGGCCTGGCGGCCAAACGACTAAAAATCTATTTTTAACGAAAATATGGTCTATTATCTTAATTCAATTTCGCTCAATCTTCGATAAAAAATATCACAGAAATACAATTTCGTTATAAGAAAATTAATTTCTTCTTTAAAATAACACCCAGCGGCCTGGCGGCCTAGCGGCCTGGCGGCCTAGCGGCCAAACGACTAAACATCTTTTTTTAACGAAAATATGGTATATTAGCTTTATTCAATGTCGCTCATTCTACGATAAAAAATATCTCAGAAATACAATTTCGTTATAAAAAAATTGATTTCTTCTTTAAAATAACACCCCAGCGGCCTAGCGGCCTGGCGGCCAAACGACTAAACATCTTTTTTAACCAAACAATGGTAATTTTACTTTTTTCAATGTCGCTCATTCTGCGAGAAAAATATCACAAAAATACAATTTCGTTATAAGAAAATTGATTTATTCATCAACATGACACCCTAGCGGCCTGGCGGCCTAGCGGCTAAACAACTAAACATATTTTTTAAACGAAAATATGGTATATTCACGTTATTCAATGTCGCTCATTCTGCGATTGAAATGTAAAAAAGTACGATTTCGTTATAAGAAAATTCATTTCTTCATCAACATAAAACCCCAGCGGCCTAGCGGCCTGGCGGCCAAGCGACATAGCATCTTTGTTTTTTTTTCAAACGAAAATATGGTATGTTCACTTTATGCAATGTTGATCATTCTGCGATAAAAGTATCACAAAAATACAATTTCATTATAAGAAAATTCATTTCTTCATCAATATAAAACCCCAGCGGGGTCATCCTGGATATATTTGTCTGTTACTTAATGTTAATGATTATTGGTAATGTTGTAATCATTATTACTCAAACCTCTTTTTAATTTTTAATGCCTAGTCATTGTCGTATGTAATATTTATTTTCATTGATTTTATTTGTCGTACAATACCATGTATCTTACATGCTGAAAAAAATATATCTACATGTATTTGTATGGCATGTATAAGACTTTAGTTTTAGCTCGACTATTCAAAGAATAAGGAGGGGTATTGTCTTCACCCTGGCATTAGTGAATTTTCTTAAGTACTGCCTCTATCTTCAACAACTTTCATATAGGGATTTGTCTTTGTAAGGGACAGACGTTTTTTGGTTCAGGGGCAGGTACCCCAAAGGTCAAATTTACTAGGATCCCCCAAATTATTTTTAGCCTCACCTGAACCCTTTGGTTCCGGTGTGAGCTATTAGCATAGGGCCGATGGTCCGACATCCATATAATAATCCGTCGTTCATCTTCAACATTTGTACTTAAGACTTTCTGAAAGTATTGGTCAGAATTACAACAAGCTTAGTCTGGAGCAGCCATGTATTGTTGTATTGTATTGTATTGTGTTGTTAAAAGGTTCTGCTTGACCTCTTGTAGGGGCCTTTAGAGCTAAAAGTTGAAAAAAACTTTAAACAACTCCTCATGAACTAATTTATGGATCATCAACAAACTTGTCCTCAAGAAAGTGTGCCATAAGATTAAGTTCATGGTCAAAAGGTCAGGTGAGAAACTTAGTCCCTCTTGTTTTTGTTTTTACATTTTCATATTATTTCTTAGTGTTTTAATAAATAATACAACCTTTTGAATCTACTGTTTTGTTTTTGAAACTGCAGTGTTGAAATCAGGGCCAAATGTTTTTCATATTGTAACATATCTGCAAATATAGAAGTAATACATACATTTATAAAGCTGCTAGATTGAATGGAAAATGTATTTGAATCATACAGCAACTGGGTGACCGAATTAGAAAGTGTCGAGAATGTCCTGAAAATCCATTAAAAAGAACAACTGCTAGTCTGCTGAGCTGCTAGTCTGCTGAGCTGCTGGTCTGCTGAGCTGCTGGTCTGCTTAGCGGCTGGTCTGCTGAGTTGCTGGGCTGCTGGCAGCGAAAAGTCTGCTTGCATCAAAAAATCTTCGAGTAACGGAAGCAAATGAATACCGGTATAAGATATAAAATATCAAAATGTATATTAATTGTATCTACGCATAAGATGTGCTTCTGTCGTATTTTAAACTTTGAAGTTTCGGCTGCTGATCTGCTGGTCTGCTGAGCTGCTAGTCTGCTGAGCTGCTAGTCTGCTGAGCTGCTGGTCTGCTGGGCTGCTGGTCTGCTGGTCTGCTTAGCGGCTGGTCTGCTGAGTTGCTGGGCTGCTGGCAGCGAAAAGTCTGCTTGCAACGAAAGCTCTTCAAGTAACGTAAACTTATGAATATAAAATTTAAAATATCAGAATGAAAGGGCGTGTATTTATTGTTTCTACGCATAATTCGTGCTTCTGAAGTATTTTATGAGAAAAAAACCTATTTCATTCAATATAGCACAATATTAAACTTTGAAGTTTCGGCTGCTGAACTGCTGGTCTGCTGGTCTGCTGAGCTGCTGGTCTGCTGATCTGCTAATCTGCTGGTCTGCTGAGCTGCTGGTCTACTGAGCTGCTGAGTTGCTGGGCTGCTGGCAGCGAAAAGTCTGCTTTCAAGTAACGGAAACTAATGAAAACCGGTAAAAGATATAAAATATCAAAATGAACGGGCGTGTATGTTAATTGTATCTAGGCATAATTCGTGCTTCTGTCGTATTTTAAACATCCATTTCATTCAATATAGCCAAGTTTACGCTGCTAGGCTGCTAAGCTGCCAGTCTGCCAAGTTCTCGCTTCTAGGGTGCTAAGCTGCCAGTCTGCCAAGTTCACCCTGCTACGCTGCCAGTCTGCCAGTCTGCCAAGTTCACGCTGCTACGCTGCCAGTCTGCCAGTCTGCCAAGTTCACGCTGCTATAGGCTGCTACGCTGCCTGTCTGCCAAGTTCACGCTGCTACGCTGCTAGTCTGCCAGTCTGCCAAGTTCACGCTGCTACGCTGCCAGTCTGCCAACTTCACGAACATCCCTGCAGACTATAACATGATTTAATTATTCTGACAGTTGAAATACGGTTAAACATTTTGGTAACCAATGTTGTTGCATGTAGCAGATAAACTCAACAACTTAAAGTTCCATTTTTGTAATTAGTTCATCAAATGTACCCAAAGCTTCGTGCAACACAGATGGTAGTGGCACTTCATCTAATAACATTATTTCCAGAGCTAGTTCTGAAAATTCGTCTGTAGCTCACATTACAGGTAAATGTCTTTGCACAATTTCATCGCACCTATTCAGTAGGTTCAAGTATACAGGCTTACTCATATCTGGTGAACCCCACAGAATGGAACAGTCAAACAAAAGAGATGGACGTCCTTTTGGACAGTGGGCGGCCTGCTTCAGTATTATATGGTCATTCCAAGTGTCCATTACTTATTTTAAATCTGAACCAATAACTGGTATGTAACAAAATCTAAGTCATTCTATGTGTAGGTGGTTATTGACATTCAGGATCCCACTGTCTCTCGTGTCCCTAAATAAATCTGCACATGTCCTTGTATATACACTAATTAGATAACTCCAGAACCTTTCAATTCTTTCGTTGTGAGCTGACTTACCAACGATCACACAGTTTTTGGCAAATGCATCGTCGTGAACTTTTCGAAACGGACAATGGACATCAGCCTGATTCCAATAACATGCCCAGAACCACTGGCAAGTTCCTGTTCAATTGCATTGATTATATCATCAACCGGTGATGGGTTGACTCTTTTCTTCAAACCAAGCTTCGTCAGAAGTCTCTGTATAATTATGACGAGTACGAGTGAAGAATGATTAAATTGTTTTATTTAATTATTTCGTCTCGGAGTCACTCCAAGAATATCCGGCAAGTGGCATGAAAACAATAAAAACCAGCTTGAGCTGATCTGTACATATTTACAAATATTATAGTAGATGCCATCACTGTCTAAAGCGGTAAATCTGTGTGAAATGCTTGTCAAGACATCCAAGTGAAAGTTTTGGAGTGTGCGATGGTTCCGTCAAAGTAAAAGGCATATATACATGTATAAGTAAATATGTTGAAAAAACTATAGGGGACCCTTTAAATTTTTGTTGAGTATATAACATAAAATAATTTCGAAAATGTTATCAGCGTCTACCTGTAAAAGACAATGTGCTTCATTCCAAGTACAGCTGTTATTTCAGTAACTGTATAATTGTTAGTCCAATAATATTTTAAAAGTTTATCCATCATTCATCAAACACGGAAGCAGCACGCAATAACCAGTATGCAGTAAACATCAAACAGTAAGCAGCACGCAGTAGATAGTACGCATTAAGTAGTGCTCACGCAGGAAGCAGTACGCAGTAAACAGTACACAGTAGACGGTACGCAGTAAGCAGCACGCAGGAAGCAGTACACGGTAGACGGTACGCAGTAAGCAGCACGCAGGAAGCAGTAGACAGTACGCAGTAAGCAGCACACAGGAAGCAGTACACGGTAGACAGTACGCAGTAAGCAGCACGCAGGACGCAGGACGCAGGACGCTGTCGTTTATGGAATTATGTAGTAATATTTTTAGAAGTTAATACGAACGTAGAAGTGCCATAGTCATAGATAATCGCCATACTATAACATTATTTTTAAAAGTAATGTATAGGTAAAGTGTTTGTTTATTATAGTGTCACCCCTATATAAGGCCAGCAATTTCTGACTTATGAGTAACCATTATTTAACTAGCTGGCGGCTCACCAACCGGCCATATCAGAACGGACACCTGCTGGGATTCGAACCTTCGACCTCCCCTCCCGTGGCTTAGGCAGATGCCTAAACCACAAGACCAAGGGAGACGATGTGTAATAATTGAGCTCTTTCACGCGAAACCCTGTCTTAGAGTCATAAAAGGTAAAATTGAAACTAATGAATAAATAGTATGCGACCTTTGTCCGACGTCAGACATCAAAAAGCTAGTTTTCTTCATTTGTTATAAAATTTTGCATAATGGTACTCTTAACATGGTTCTTATTTAGCTTGTTTTAATATTCATGTTTTTCACTTCGTTTCCTAGCAACGCGATGGTGACTGGCAATGGTGTAAAATCGACGTATTACATACAAAACTGGTTCAAAAATACCCCTATTTCAATTTCAAACACACCATGTGCTATCTCTCAATATTTGTCGTCATTATTTCCAACGCGAAACGTTTAATACTGAAAATTATATAGCATAATTTGTTTCAGATATTTCATGTCACATTATTTCAGTCGTCATTTTAGTCTTTTTATGAACAGTAAAGTACAGCAAAACACTCCCTATCACACTCTTTTGTTAAGTTTTTGCTTGTGAAAGCAAAAGGAAGAATAAAAGCTAGAAAAGCCAGCAATCGCACCACAGGCTTTCATATAAAAATGGTTTCACCTTTTCTATGGGTTAAATGTAATATACAAAATGTCAAATACTTCAAAACACCTGACCAAAGAAAAAGTAACATATAGCCCAAATTATGTGCCCTAATATCTTGTCTAATACTTGAAACTGCACTATTGGCAATTCTAGATTTTGCCAACCGGCGAGGACAGCCATCCACCGCCAAACCCGGCCTAACCCCAAGTCATGCCTTGTCTGCATCTGTCCCTTACTCCCCTACATGAAGTGATAAAGATCTACGTTTTCTGTAATATTGGTGGGAAGCTTCAATTGGAAATAAAGGGAAAAAATAAAATTAATAAAAATGTGGTCGCACTAGGGCTCGAACCAGCGACCTTAAAATGAAATGTACAATTTATACGCTTAAATATTTCGCTTTTACCGCACGGCCAGCGCTGCACGATTTCCTTTTGTCAGATTATTGTATAAAATAATTAAAACTTATTCAGCCGACTTACCTCGGCACTGAAGCGGTCTATTTCAAAAAACAAAAGCACGTATAACCTAGAAATCGAACTGCACAATACATCAGCAATATTTAGAGCAATCAAGCAATTATGAAAATCCATATTTGAATATTGACAGTTTGTAATTTTACATGGAACTCTAAATTGTATTCGATATAAAGCTGAAAAGTACGATGGCACAGAGGTGACATGTGTAAGTTTTTATTTATCTCGTGCGCACGACATACTTAGTCGTGCGCACGAGAGACTATGCCGTGCGCACGAGATACTATGTCGTGCGCACTAGATAATTAAGTCATGCGCACGAGTAACTATGTCGTGCGCGACTTAGTAACTCGTGCGCACTACATAGTCTCTCATGTTTTTATTTATCTCTTGCGCACGACTTAATTATCTAGTGCACACAACATAGTATCTCGTGTGCACGACATAGTATCTCGTGCGCATCTCGTGTACACGACATAGTATCTCGTGCGCATCTCGTGTGCACGACATAGTATCTCGTGCGCACGATATAGTATGTCGTGCGCACGAGATAAATAAAAACATACACATGTCACCTCTGTGCCACCGTAGAAAAGGTTTGAAATTACATTAGGGGCATTTTTGAACCAATTTTGCATATAAAACGTCGATTTTACACCATTGATATTCGACGTCGCGTTCTAGGAAACGACGTGAAAAATAGAAAATTTAAAAAGAGTAAAATACGAAAAACATTTTAGAGTACCGTTACGCAGAATTTCATTACAATCGGAGAAAACCCGCTTTTTAACGTCTGAGAACGTAATTATCACAGTTTCATGTCGTCGTACATTAGCCTTGGAGAGTATTCGTTCGATTTCTAAACGAATGACATTTTTTCATGACAAGACAATAATAATTTATTCCATAGGTTTAAGTATAAATAACTTCGCCAATGATTACCGATTTCTAATATATACTTAATATTTATGTTATTTCATAACGCTACAAATTCTTCAATTTTTCGTATACATTTTAAACGTTATCAACCATGGCATGAGCGGGTCCGTGGCGTGATAACTGATCCTCAACTGCAAAGGACCCGAGTGCTGTATTGTGGTGTCTTTGAGCCGATTATCACTCTCTGGCTTTTTATGTACTTTCAGAACATTGACAGCACTATAAAAATGATTGTTTTCAAATGTACCATTAACAATTAGCAATAGTTATAGCAGGCAGCCTGCAGAATGAGGAACACTGTGTGACAAATAAATAAAAGAGATACAGTGCCCACTTCAGAAAAATGTACAGGAGTCATGTAATGTAATTTTCTGAAACAGAATAATATCGTCATTCGTGCCTTTGTTGTATGTGATGTATCTTTAATTTGACAGTCATCGGAATGATATAGGTGGGACCTATCAAACGGGGTTTTTTTTCTTCTAAGGTCACTGTTTATTTATACTGGTCTATACCTTGATTTGTCAATGACCCGTAAATAGACATTGATATTAACGGGCAAGCCGGAAATATACACTTGACATATCCTTTCATTGTACCCCGCGCTAAAAGGTAGAGTGTTCGCGTACAGTATGTCAATGTATCAGTACGTGCTGATTTGTGATGTTATAAAGAGACCATCTTTAACCCAAATATTGTTCTTCTTAAGCCGGCCTCGGGGATCACTTGATTGTACATATGCTTATGTAGGCAGAATTATAAAACTCTTGCCTAGAACATAGAGCTTAGATAATTTGAATGTAGCATCATTATAGTGCTTCTCTATGAATATTGTAAGATGAGGACCCCACTGCCTGCCTTCTAGAAGTGTTGACCTTGTGTTATAATCAATGGTAGCGATATAGGGCCATCTTTCCCTCTTTTTGTTCGAATATTCGTTCTAAAGTATGATAACTTAAGACATTTCGAAAAACCGTTAGGCCGCTTGGTTATGCTGATGAAAAAATCTATTTTCTTATAATGAAATCGTATTGTTAAAGAGCTATGGTCTTTTACTGTATCTGTCTTTCTAAAGCTTGCACCGTATTAACCTTGAAAAAGGATGGTGAGCAATAAGCACGTCAAACAAATAAACTAACAAGCTTGGCCGCTAGGCCGCCATGCCGCTTGGGTGTCATGTTGATGTAGAAATATATTTTCTTATAACGAAATCATTCTTTTTGATATTTTTATCTCAGAATGAGCGACATTGAATAATGTGAATATACCATATTTTCATTTAAAAAAAAGTTTAGTCGTTTGGCCGCTAGGCCGCTAGGCCGCCAGGCCGCTGGGGTTTTATGTTGATGAAGAAATCAATTTTCTTATAACGGAATTGTATTTTTGTGATATTTTTCTCGCAGAATGAGCGACATTAGAATAAAGTGAACATACCATAGTTTCGTTAAAAAAACCCAAAGATGCTATGTCGCTCGGCCGCCAGGCCGGTACCCGCTTGGGTGTTATGTTGATGAAGAAATATGTTTTCTTTTAACGAAATCGTACTTTTTGATATTTTTATCGCAGAATGAGCGACATTGAATAAAGTGAATATACCATATTTGGCCGCTAGGCCGCCAGGCCGCCAGGCCGCTGGGGTTTTGTGTTGATGAAGATATCAATTTTCTTATAACGAAATTGTACTTTTGTGATATTTTTATCGCAGAATGAGCGACATTGAAAAAAGTGAAATTACCATAGTTTAGTTAAAAAAAAGATGTTTAGTCGTTTGGCCGCTAGGCCGCCAGGCCGCTGGGGTGTTATTTTGAAGAAGAAATTAATTTTCTTATAACGAAATTGTATTTCTATGATATTTTGATATTTTTTTTCGTAGAATGAGCGAAGCGACATTGAATAAAGCTAATATACCATATTTTCGTTAAAAAAAGATGTGTAGTCGTTTGGCCGCTAGGCCGCTAGGCCGCCAGGCCGCCAGGCCGCTGGGGGTGTTATTTTGAAGAAGAAATCAATTTTCTTATAACGAAATTGTATTTTTGTGATATTATTTATCGTAGAACGAGCGACATTGAATAAAGCTAATATACCATATTTTCGTTAAAAAAAAGATGTGTAGTCGTTTGGCCGCTAGGCCGCCAGGCCGCTAGGCCGCTAGGCCGCCAGGCCGCTGGGGGTGTTATTTTGAAGAAGAAATCAATTTTCTTATAACGAAATTGTATTTTTGTGATATTATTTATCGTAGAACGAGCGACATTGAATAAAGCTAATATACCATATTTTCGTTAAAAAAAGATGTTTAGTCGTTTGGCCGCCAGGCCGCTAGGCCGCCAGGCCGCTGGCCGCCAGGCCGCTGGGATGTTATTTTGAAGAAGAAATCAATTTTCTTATAACGAAATTGCATTTTTGTGATATTATTTATCGTAGAACGAGCGACATTGAATAAAGCTAATATACCATATTTTCGTTAAAAAAAAGATGTGTAGTCGTTTGGCCGCTAGGCCGCCAGGCCGCTAGGCCGCTAGGCCGCCAGGCCGCTGGGGGTGTTATTTTGAAGAAGAAATCAATTTTCTTATAACGAAATTGTATTTTTGTGATATTATTTATCGTAGAACGAGCGACATTGAATAAAGCTAATATACCATATTTTCGTTAAAAAAAGATGTTTAGTCGTTTGGCCGCTAGGCCGTTAGGCCGCTAGGCCGCCAGGCCGCCAGGCCGCTGGCCGCCAGGCCGCTGGGATGTTATTTTGAAGAAGAAATCAATTTTCTTATAACGAAATTGTATTTTTGTGATATTTTTATCGCAGAATGAGCGAAATTGAATAAAGTTAATATACCATATTTTCGTTAAAAAAAGATGTTAAGTCGTTTGGCCGCCAGGCCGCTAAGCCGCCAGGCCGCTGGGGTGTTATTTTGAAGAAGAAATCAATTTTCTTATAACGAAATTGTATCTCTGTGATATTATTTATC
The DNA here is from genome assembly GCA_022818135.1 of Saxidomus purpurata. Taxonomy (NCBI): domain Eukaryota; kingdom Metazoa; phylum Mollusca; class Bivalvia; order Venerida; family Veneridae; genus Saxidomus; species Saxidomus purpurata. The sequence continues at coordinate 8,867,721 of JAFMSR010000009.1, forward strand.
GTAGAATGAGCGACATTGAATAAAGCTAATATACCATATTTTCGTAAAAAAAGATGTTTAGTCGTTTGGCCGCTAGGCCGCCCGCTGGGGTGTTATTTTGAAGAAGAAATCAATTTTCTTACAACGAAATTGTATAAAGCTTATATACCATAATTACGTTAAAAAAGATGTTTAGTCACTTGGTCGCTATGCCGCTGGGGTGTTATTTTGAAGAAGAAATCAATTATCTTATAATGTTTAATCGTTTGGTCGCCAGGCCGCCAGGCCGCTGGGGTGTTATTTTGAAGATGTTTTTTAAGCTAATATACCATTTTTAAAAAGATGTTTAGTCGTTTGGCCGCTAGGCCGTTGGGCTGCTGGGGTTTTATGTTGAAGAAGAAATCAATAAAAAAAGTATGTTAGTGTTTTTAATATGAAACAATTTTTTGAATGTTTCTGCTTTGCAAAATGAACTTATTTTAGTGACCATCAAATCTGGCCGCTTGGCCGCTGGGCCGCTAAGTTCACGCCGCTAGGCCGCCAGGCCGCTAGGCCGCTAAGTTCACGCCGTTAGGCCGCTAGGCCGCTGGGCCGCTAAGTTCACACCGTTAGGCCGCCAGGCCGCTAGGCCGCCAAATTCACGCCGCTAGGCCGCTAGGCCGCCAGGCCGCTAGGCCGCCAAATTCACGCCGCTAGGCCGCCAGGCCGCTAGGCCGCCAGCTTCACGCCGCTAGGCTGGTAGGCCGCTGGGCCGCTAACTTCACGCACATAAAAATCAATGCATTGTATCGAAGTGCTATTCAAAACTAATATTAGCTTAAGTGCAAGTAAGAAAAATCAGCAAAATAAAATTTAGACGGATATATGCTGTTTTCCTTTATTTTTTTATCATTGTGAGTAACATTTGATGACTGGTGACAATACTATACAGCTTTTATTTCGTATATATTTTGTTGTTTGTCTAGATGCATGTCATATCAAACAGTGTGGTACATATGGAGTGTGTCAACACCAACAGACATTTCCATTTTATAACTGCAGCTGCACCAACGGACATTTTGGACATCACTGCGAATGTAATAAAAGAATTTTTAGTTTTAGTTTAGTTTATACTAATTTGTTTTAGCTGGATTGCAAAGAAAGCTTGATCCTTATCGAGTCACTCTCGAGTCCGCTTCCTTGAAAAAAAAACAGTAGGTACAGTCGTGACCCCAGTGGGGATCGAACCCGCAACCTCCGATGAGCGGTAGACACCTTAATCTCTACACCACCGCTCGTATATTTAAACGATACACCTCGTCAGTAACCTCTGACTCAATTTGGATTTAGATTACATTATAATTTTGCATTTATTTTCAATCGAAAGTATATTTGACAAAAACAATAAAATAAATTCTGCTTTAGTGTCATTGTTGAAATCTGACTTAATCAAATACATGGGTTTGATTCAAATTTTAAGTTGTCGGAAACTTATGTTGTTTTTAGATTTTTAAATTTTCGCTGCGTAGTATTTTTCATTTTTATATGTAGATCATGCATGTGATATACAACCATGCCATAACGGCGGAAGTTGTGTCCCTGTCGGCGGTATCCCTTACTACCATTGTCGGTGTAAAACTGGCTTTACTGGAGCCGCTTGTGAGGGTAAACATCATCATTTACAAATAACTAGCAATAAGTCTGAGTTTTAGTATTTTTAGTATGTTTATAATCATAACGCCATTCATGTAATATTATATACTACATAGAAGTGCAATATGTATGTGCTACTAGAGCTGCAATAACAATTACTGTTGTTTGTAAAAAGGGTTTAGTCTTACCTACTAGTATTTTCGATTTAAGAGCAAGTTCTTGCAACATATGTAACTACTTTCGATGACAGCTTTCTGGAGTTTTGATATAGACTCGCGCCGCAGGAATGGACTGTGGATGTCGAGGTAAATTGCCGCTGTCGAACCCACGACCTCTGTGTTAGGGGTCAAATGATACTCCCCTACAACACTGCGCCTCCTGTAAGCAAGGTTAGCGCTTTTGCCAATAAATTAGATCGGTATTTAGGTTAAACTTTACAGTTGCACCAGCGCTACCAAAGTGGACACACTGGTTTAATGACGCTTGCTCAGTGACTTGCGGTACTGGTACAATGGTGCGAATAAGAAAGTGCAGTACCGGGCATGACGAAGATTGTGTAGGTGAAGCTATCGAAACGACAACATGCACAGAAAAAGCTTGCTGAAGTGGGTAATATTCTCGGCTCTAACAAAATTACTTCACGCTTTAAAATAGTATTAACTTATATTGCAATATAACGGTTGCTAAAATAAACAACGGTTTAGCAAAGAAGGTTTATTCCTACATTGAAACGATTCGGTTGTGATATTCACTATAAGTTTTTAATTCACCTTTGAAATAATAAGTTGTTCCATTTTTATATTCTTCTTTTTCTTTTCAAGGTGCAGCAGCGCAAGTAACTTTTTTACAGATAATGACCGGGCATGAACTTTTTGGATTTAATACCTTGTGAAAATTAAACATACTCTATTAATTTAAAAATAAATTTAAGTCATATCGAAGTTAGACAGGAATTGAGTGAATAGGCTTGAAATCTTAAAAGAATTTCACAATTTCCACTGTGGAGCAATTGTTTCCAAATGATAGACATTAAACAAAAACGAATAAGTATCCCTAGTAAATATAGAAAGCAATAGTTATCTCAATGGTTAGTTAGATGGTTTTAAGTTATTTCATTACCAAAGTCGACATGCTATCACCATAAGTATCAGAAACATTGCCATCATCATCGTCAATAGCGAAACAACCATAATGATCTCTTTAGATCATTTGAGAAGAAGACCCGAATCGATAAATGTAAGCCGTACGTCAGTCGTCTATCATTTAGGTTACATTTAGTTGATACAATTCTTAATCAACCTTAAAAGTGTATCTATATGTACTACATGTATATGACTAAAATTATTAGAGTTCGATTATAGACTTGATAAAAAAAGAAGGCCACTGATTTACAGAGATACTTCATTTTGACCGTGTTTATACACCAGAAGGCACATTCCTTAAAATGCCAGTGTCACATTGAATTGACTTTCAACTTTCAACTTTATTGGCAAATCAGCAAATTACTTGCCTTTGGCCATTTACATTGTATAAGAAATATGGCAAAGACACAATTAATGTACAAATTGAAAATAACAATAACACATAAGCACCTGTGATATAGTAAAAGTAATTTACTGGTAGGATAATTATAGAACCATGTGATGGGTTCGATCAGAAGAGAAGTCCCATGGTGAACAACAAGTGATTTTTTCAGAAATATATATATTCCTCTGTAACACACATTCCTAAAGCAGTCATAACCAAAATAAGAGGGAGTAATTATGGCCTCATATTCCCGGTCATCATTGGGTAATAATGCAAACTCTTAATTGCAGTGTGTGGCGGGGGATATATAACACTGGTATCTTCCTTTATTAAAATCATTTATTATACAGCATGTGTGTGACAGTAAGGTCTTGTTCAGCTTTTAATGTGGACCTATTGAAAAAAAAGTTACGACGAGGCTAATTCTGTTTGAACTAATGTACAGTTTGGACGCCGATCTCTTAGCAATAATAATCAAACAGTGAAGGAGTGTGTATTGCGTAAAGATCTTGAGTAAGCTTAGTAAGTAATGATCATAATCAGACAAGTATTTACATAAAAAACAGTGATACCGGGTATTCTGCAATGTCTTAGTGACATCAAGTTTTCGCAATCAGTCCTTGATCAAAAAAGTATCGTCATATAACGAGTCTGATTAAAGCGAACGTTCAGTGAAAACTTATGAAAAGATCTGGTTCTACCAAAATTTGTGAGCATCTAAACTACATGTACATGTATAGAACAATCGTTTCTGCACAAAAGAATGTCGGTTTGTTGGGATAGAAGGAAGTCCTTATTTTGTAGTCTTTCAGACAGGTAAGATCATGATAGCATTATAACATGCTTCTCTCTGTCATCCTAAAATACAGTAACTGTTAATGTTGACTGCACGAGCTTAATTCTTCAGCAATGTTCGAATTGAAAATCCAACTCTAGCTTTATTATAATTTTGCAGATTTGTTTGGTCCGGTAGAAAATTTTCCTACCGAGGACGTTAAAAAAGTGAGCTAAAGATTTCTAACTTTAAATTAGCGAGGAAAGTTAAACAAAAAGGGCGTGAGTAGAAACAATCAGCGAGACAGTCGTTACCACAGGTTATTATGTACAAGTAGCTAAAAAGTTTTATGTACTACATATATTATACTGCATCCTTGTTTGAAATTGTCGTCTTCGTTAAGACTCGGTATCAATTCAGCAGGCTATAAACTAAAGAGCTGGTCTCCATTTAAACGATCTATTATTGGAATTAGTGTAGGGTTAACGCACGTCATTTCGTGTTATAACATCTGCAGAATCCCGAGGGATGGTTGGTGCCCAAGCCCGTTAGGGCGAGGGCACCAACATATCCCGAGGGTTTCTGCAGGTGTTGTAACACGAAAAAACGTTCGTTAGCTCTATTCTAGCATAAATAACATAAAAAATCATAAAAATAAAAGTGAAACGCTCTTACTGGTACGAAGTTCAATAATGCGCGGGACAACGTCCATGTTGTTTACGTCATATTTATGACGTCACCAGCGGTTTTTAAGCCCGGCACTGTTGACGCCGTACATGATGTAAGACCTGGGAGACAGGTCCATTGTTTACAATGGCCCTGTGCTGCGCATAAATGAAAACGGGTTATAACGGTGCGTGAATCTCCCCGTTAACACACGTTTTTTCTCCTGTTAAAACACCGGCAAAATGGACAAAAACAGCACATTTTATGCTAGAATAATGATAAAATAACGCCAACGCAGCGTTAAGAGAAGGTAACATAACGTTCTATAAATAATTATAACACTTTCGAAAGAACAAAAGTTAGTACAACATTGAGGTAAGACCTGCTTTATTTGAAACCTTATTACATTGTACTCCAATTCGTTAAGGTGTGTATCATTCTTATTGTTGTTGAGAACGTATTTAACCTACACATATAAGGAAGGCACTTGCAATCCATAACCACACATTGAGACCACTGACGGTGTTTATGAATGTCATGAAATGTAATATTTTCTATTGCCTACAATGCCTTTAATTTTCAACAGCCAAGGATAACCCATTTTAGCCGAAACGTTTGCAGCACGTTATAGCATAGAATAACTCATTGTATCTCTTCATATTGCTCACATCTCTCAAACATTATGAGCAGGATGCACGCCGGCTGTTAATGACAGTACAAAACTAACTACCAGTAGTACAGCAGGATGCACACCGGCTGTTAATGACAGTATAACACCCACCCCCCGGCTCTTTCATTTAGGAGAAGCAATATTGTTAAAATTGTTAAAAGGAGTAAAATGTTTGAAAACAAATGAGGTATTGTTTATAACTGAGCTGAGCCGCTGCCTGCTTGAATGATTGAAACTCAGACAGGGTTGCAATATGCTAGTGTAACCTATTCTACAGGTCTTGTGGTATGAGTGAAAATGGTAGTCCGAGTCTGCGGAACCACCTAGGGAGTTGCACTTGCCTAGTAAGTCTGATTGGGACTTTGAGGTAATTAGGTAGAGAAATTGCTACAATATTGTAGTGTATTTTATAGTCTAGACGCCTTTTCTCAAGGTTTGTCCAGTCAATGGTGTTCTGTAGGTCTGTTAAGTAATACACTAGAAATCATTTTTGACCAATCTGATTGCGCGTCGCTGGACCATGTCCAGCTAATGTTTACTGCGACCATACAGATGATGCGTACTTTAATTGTGCTCTGATATGTTCATGTTTTGTTTTGATGTTACGTTTGAGGAAGCCTAGTGTTCTGTTTGCATTTGTTAATATTCTGGAGATGTGTGTGTGCGTGCGCGTGTGTGCGTGCGCGTGCGCGTGCGCGTGCGCGTGAGTGTGTGTGTGCGTGTGTGTGTTTGTTTCAACTGATGTCTTGCCTAATGCCCACACCAAAGTATTTTGTGTCCTTAACTAGGGAAAATCTTGTGACCATGAATAAATGGGCTTTCTGCTACGTGTGATATGAAGGACCTGGCACTTTACTAGGGTAAAATTCCATGTCCCTCAATTTTTCCCAGGGTTCCAGTTGCAGGCGATTATTTTGCAACCTTAAACAATAAGAATCCATCAGATCATATAGTTATGTAGTGTCGGAAGAGAAGAGGTCCCATGACAGAACTCTGGGGAACACCGGATGAAACAGGGACTTGTTCAGACCTGTAATCGTTAACCACTGCTGACTAGGATCTACCTATTAAAAAGGACCGGACACCATGTTCTTGGAGAATAGGACAAGGGCGGTCTGTTTACCTGTGGTTAAGTTTTTAGATCATTCACAGGACAGTCTTTCACGGAAAACATGCTGTAGCTTAAAGAGCATGTTGTGTTTTGAGAATTGTGTGGAAAGGCTAGATCGAATTATGTGTTCTAGCGTTTACATAGAATACAGATTAGCGAGATGGGGGCCTACAGTTTGTATGGTCGCTTGTATCACCTTTTTAGATAGTGGGGCGAGGTTTGCCTTCGTCCAATCGGATCCGAGTTGACGGTACTAAAGGATCTTTTGAAAATAGGTGATACTATGTCAAGGACATCATGGGGGAGCTCCTTCAGGACAATGGGCTTTATTGTGTCTAGATCAGCAGCCTTTTTAGGTTTTGGGTTGTTTCAGAACAACTTTGGGATCGATTACAATGTCGGACATTGCAGGGTATTTCCTTTTTCCTATGGCATTCCTACGCAACTGGGACAGGTACATTGGAGGAACACCTGAAAAAACAGAATGGAATTGATTATTCAGAATATTTGTTTGACCCAAATTATCTGATTTTACCATATTTTGGCATGACAATATCAATATCAATTAGCAGAAACACTGTTTCACAGGTGGACCGACAACAGCTCATTCCACGTATGACATCTCAAATGACTTCATATTTCACAACAAACACTAGAAATATATTTCCACATATCAAACGATAACACATTGAATGTTTATGCCCCCGTTGGGTGGCATATAGAAATCGACTCGTCCGTCCGTCCATCCGTCCCCGCTTCTTTGTCCGGAGCAATTATCCCCCTTTGTTACATTTTCTTGTTCGGAGCATAACCCATAAAGTACTGAAAGAAATTTCTTCAAATTGCATCTAATGAGAGAGGACGCTCATGGAAAGTGCAATGCCCACGAACCATAACTCTACCTTGCCAAATTTTTTAATTACCCCCCTTTGTTACATTTTCTTGATTTTTCTTGTCTGGCGTGTAACTGCAAATGTACTGAAAGGAATTATTTGAAAGTTCATACATTGGTAGAACACAATGACGGGAAGTGCAGTACCCGAGAACCACAACTCTACCTTGTCTGTTTTTTTAATTACCCCCCTCTGTTACATTTTTTTGTCCGGAGCATAACTCGAAAAGTACTGAGGGAAATTCCTTCAAATTGCATTTAATGAGAGAGGACACTCAGGAAATGTGCAGTGCCTAAGTTCCATAACCCTGTGTTGCCTTTTTTAATTGTTTCCCTTGATTGATTTTCCTTGTCCGCAGCATAACTCCAAAGGTACTGAATTCCTTCAAATTGCGGACAATGAGAGAGGACATTTAGGGGGAGTGCAGTGATTCTATGATATTTGGTAGGATGATTTTGAATGCAGAAAAAGATTTAATGATGATTTCGTGTATACAGATTTAGGTTAACAGTTAGTATTGACTCTATTGTTGCAGTGTCTTAGAAAACAAAAATGAGACTTTTCAGTAAATATATGAAAACTATTTCTGTCTGCTGGTAAAATATATATTTTAGCTGGGAATGTTTCATAAAATGTATTCAAAGAAAAAGCTACATATCATGAAGTAAACAAAGTGATACTAACCAGTGCAACTTTGAGATAATCAACTTCTATTGTTGGCTAATTATTTCTGTGAATGGAATATGTGCAAACAACTGTTGGTCTGTTCTTACAAATATAAAAAATGCACACTTGATGACAACTGAGAAGCTAAATAGATTTTAAATCCTTTGTCAATTATGATAGTTGTATGTATCTTAAAGTTTTATCGTTGGTTCCGGATAATCCATATGACCAACGCCCCCAGAAGAGTTTAGACACCCCTTGCTCTTTAACATGCCCGATGTACAGCACCGATACATCTCACCGCGGGTCCGCTCCATTATCTACAGTGTTGATTTCGTCTTAAATTTAATAACACCCTTAGCTTCACCTTCTTCATTTTTGAAAGGGTAGATGACAAGATAATAAGTGTCATGATGTGGGAAGTAATGCCCAAATCCTGCAATGACCAATTGTGATGAACAGGTTTGATTGATTGATGGTTGATTATAATATGAGCATATAGGTGTAGTGGATACACTTGAATTATACAGTAACAGCCAAAACAGTTGCACAGTCAGCTAATAGGGCTCTAGGACTACTTATTGCCAAATCAAAAGCAGTTGGAGGTTTCCCATATGAAGCATTCACAAAATTATTTGAGGCAACTGTTGTGCCAGTTATAACATATGGAGCCTCAATATGGGGAAATGAAGAATTCAGTTGCATAAATGCAGTTCAACATAGGGCAGCTAGGTATTTTTTAAACGTAGGAAAGTATACGCCAAATGCAGCTGTTAATGGAGATATAGGCTGGACACCAATGAGCTGTAAAATAAAGAAGTGTATTATTTATCAATGGTGCAGACTTGTTAATATGAATAGAAATAGGATAAATAGACAAGTGTTCCAGTGAGCATACTCTTGTAAAGGTAGAAATTGTAGAAATTGGTGCTTCAAAGTTTGTAATATGTTTTTAAAGAATGAGTTAGATGGTTGCACCAGTACAGATACTTTATGTGTAAGCAATTCATCTCAGACAAAGTACTTTCAGATAGTTTTGAGGAATACAAAAATTCCTGGTCCCAAGAAATCAAAGAGTCAATGCTCAAAGAGGTGAAGGCCAGAAAAGTTAAGATTCTATAGAAAATTCAAACAAACTTATGAAGTAGAACCCTATTGTTGTAAAGTGTTAAATAGAAGACACAGAGGTGCTTTTAGCAAATTTAGAAGTGGAACTGCACCAATAAATATTGAAATTGGTAGATATACTAATGTACCACTTGAATCAAGAAAGTGTTTCTTGCAGTAGCTTAGGAATAAGTGTTTTAGAAGATGAGAAACATGTATTTTTGACTGTCCCTTATATTTTGATATTAGGAGTAAACTTGTACACGAGGCCAGTAATCAGTTTGAACTTTTGATGATCTTGACACTGATTTGAAATTGAAACATCTATTGTCAGACAGTAATATTGTTAATTTAACTGCCAAAACCTGCTACCAAATGCTAGGAAAACGCAGAGAGAACATTTACAGTAACTAAAGGCATAGTAATGGATACATTAAAAAATATAGCTGTCCGTTCCTAATTAATCACTGTTTTAATTGATTGATTAATTGGGATAAGTAGTAATGGATAGAAGCCATTGCCTGTATATTATTACGTGATAAAATGATTAGAACAATCTTAGTTTTATAATTGTATGTATATAATGTATGTACTTCTGTGGTCACAGGTTTTAAGTGTAAAATAATTTTAAGCACTCTTGATACTAAAGTGACTTTCCAATTTATTTAAAAAGGATTAATAGACTATTTTTAATATTGTAATATAATATAACTTAATGTAAATTATAGCATGTGACCATGTGTACTGTGTACTCTTTTTATTGTCTCTCATAATTCTTGTTAGAATGGCAGACATGTTAGTCACTGTTTTTATATTGCATGAAATGTATATTATGTGTAACATGTATGGTGAGACAGAAATAAATAAAATAATAATGGATAACGAGCTTGAGCACGAATTAAACAGCACCGAGAGCCAATCCGGCTTCTGAATTACATTTCTATGATAATGACCCTTTTATTATATGCTTTTGGGCACTTTTGCGGCGCGAATAAACTAAATTAAAGTCACAGTTTTAGCATAAAAACTGAAGAAAAACTCTCATTCGCGCGAAATAAGCGCTGATTGTGGCGTCATTGTATTGACGTTACGGCATAAACAAGCTGTAACGACCTAACCAAAAGCGACGTTTTTCACGCCAATGTGTGCATGAATCTTCTACGGACCGATTGAATGCATTATTACAAATAATGCAGATCTTATATATCAAACGGGTATTTCAATAGTTTCATTAGTTCCAATACATCCATATAGTCCAACTCAACTAAATACTCCAGATTCTTTACAGGTATATAATAACGTCAAAAAAGGTTATTTGTTTCTTTGTTTATTTTAGCCAATCTGTTTGTGGAAGTTCAAAGATTAAACATGGACAAGAAAGAAAAGACTATCATTAGAAGAAAGACGAGAAAAACAGGCTCAACATTACTTATAAATTTCGAAAAAACAATGATAACACCTTTATAAGAAATAGACAAAATCACTGGTGCATAACGGATGATACATAATAGGGAATGTAACAAACAAACAACGTCATAAGCGGGTGACAGATAAATACATAAAATACATATCTTGTGTAATGAATTTATTGTATAATAAAAACGTGATTTAAATCAACTTTCCGTGAAGGGAAAATGGACCTTCGCGGAAAATAGCGATAATTGACTCATCTTTAATATTCCCAAATTTGCAGTACATGTTATTGGTACTAAATTAAGTAAAATAGCACTGACAAAACTAGTTTATATGACCTACATAAAGATAAGAAGCGGACACAATCATATAATGAACTCGTGCCTGATCTCTGATAAGATTCTTGTTGTCTAATATAGGACTGTGACGTGAGTACTGACTTTCTTCCGATTCATTTTGTATTTCAAAGTTTCATTACTAGACTATGGAATTAACGTTTAAACGTATAAGTTCATTCTGTCAAGAAAATTTATTAATAAAAAACAATGTTTTAGCTATCTAAGATATGCCGCGACCAATAAAATATTACAGCGCAACTCAAACATGTACCCATTAATTATCTAAGATTATGCAGCAAACATTAATATTACGTAGAATCATAGACTTAATGTGAGCTTCACATGCAATATAATGCGCGCCAAGAAACATATGTTTTACATTATAACACCGATTCTCCATTTTATCCAAATTCGACATCAAACAACATTGTAAGCCAACTGCATCAGTCGTTGGCAAAATAATTCATATCCAGTGACATTAAAACTGACTACACTTGATGCGCTCATTTAGTCAACTGCATTTCACATCCATGATAAATTGTGCGCTCATTTCCAATTAATTAACGCAGTGACATACACTGCTCGTTTTAAGCCAATTATATTAAATCAGTAACTTACATTCTAATCCACGTACAATTACTTTATATAACTAAACTTGGTATTCACTTTAGCCAATTGCTCAACTAACGGCTACTTGTTGCCGAAAACCAACTATTTAACTCATAACTAAACTTTGTGCTTCAAGCCACATTTAATATAACAAATACCTTGCCCGATTAGCCAAATACATTGAACCCCATAACAAACACTTGTGTCCTTTTCTATCCAATTCTTTCATGTAATTAACTCCTGTGTCCATTAGCCAATGCCATTTAACTATAACTAACACTGTGAGCTTCCCTACCATCCATTATTACCACAATTTGCACTATTATCCTTATATGGTGTACATTCAAAAAACTGTGCTTGACTTCAGCAAATCTCTGTTTACCCTCTCAGTCCGGTATACGCTTATACAAAACACCGCTACCTTAAACATATTACTTTATCTTTTGAGCTACACTTATGAAAATACTTTAACTTTGTACCGCTTGAATCTAATACCATAACAAGTCAAATGTTTGAACGCCGCCAAATGGAGTGGGGGTTGCGATAATTAGGATTTAATGTATGGTGATTAACCAAACCTAATCTTTTTGCACTCTAATTTTGTATACGGCTGACCTGCTATAAATGATGATTCTACGTCAAGTCTGTAGGCATTGTTTCCTCTGTATGGAAATTGGCTGCTGTCACATTATTGAATTATCAAATCATTGAAATAAATTCTTTTTTTAATTTCCTAAGTCTAGAATTCTAACATATAAATAAATTTGCTTCAATTTAATATATTATTCTTGTACGAAAGAACAATTATTTCCAAGATATAAATTAATTTGTTCCCACTATATATAAATAAAGTTAATTCCACTCCTGCGAGATTTCGATCTCTGATCTCCCGCGTTCTAAGCGGGGAAACATCACAGCACTGCGCTATCGAGGCATTGAGTTTCAGAGCGTATAACTTCGTTATTCGCCAATACAGACGTTTGTTTCGGAATGGCGGTGCAAATTTATGTAAACAAACGAATTTAGCTTCCCATACACTTTAAATAAGAAGTGGACACATCATAAACTTGGTAGTTTCGTAAAGTATATTCAAATATCTGTTAGTAGTACATTGTATTTCATTTAAAATCGGCTATTTCCGTAAAATTTAGACAGGTTCGCGATCTCAAATCAAAAAAGACCGCTTGTTACAAAATAACACACTGTGAAATCAGTCTTAGACTACAGTCTAAAAGTAGTAACGTCACCTCATGGAAATTTTACTTACTGCATTCCAATATACACGCCGCCTCCAGGACGGCGTGTAATAAAATAAAAATTGGACTAGTTGAATGGAAATTATTTATCAAGTGACTGCAAATAGCACAAACAACATTGTAAGCCAAAATGATATATATCTTTAAATAAATGAAATACTGAGAAAAAAACTATGATCGGCTGATTAGTTTTTTTAGTTTAGTTTTAACAATATTTTATATATGATACAATAAACATAGCTATTAGGATTAAGAAGGAAGCTAAAAGCTGATGTAAACTCTTTTCTAAGGCTGATTTCGAGAGCATTACGTAATCATACGAAGGTAAAAGGTATGGGGGCTCCTACGGGTATCAACTTTTTGTCATTTATAAATATAACAGCAATATTTTGACAACAATTCATTTAGTTTTCTTGTCTTTCGAATAAATTTGCAGTTCGGGTTATATCAATTCAAACAAGATATACCCCGTCAAGAATTTATAAAACTAAACGCATAACTTATACTGTTTTTTAACCGTTTCGAATTACATATAACAACATAAATCACAGAACTGTTACAGTAATGCATTTTACTCATAAATATAGTTTATTTATTGGTATACAGTAGGTCATAGACCCATGTGGCAAAATATGCACAATATACAATATGGCGAACATATACATTTAAAGCTTTTCAATTAGACATAAATACATTACATTATATATTTCATATATCTAAAATATGTTATGTGGACGCATATTGTGTTACAACCAAGGCAGACTGGCCGAGATGTTGTATTTATATTATTTATAATGTATAAAACACATTCTACACCGAAATTATTTTTTTTTTAAATTCGTGACTTTTATACAGGCTGAAACTATCTATAACACCCAATACCCTTGTTTGAAGGTCTAAACAACAAGGTGTATTTCTGTGTGTAACTTTGCATAAGCCTGTTAAATTCCACTGTAGTCTATCTTGTTCGAAAACGAAACAACAAGAATGACTAGAGGATCATAATATCATATCATAGTGACTTTATATGTAACACATCCAAACTTACTGATAATCAATCTACATATAATAGAGCATATACTAAATTTAGCGTAGTAGTTAATATGAAACACTTACATTAACTTAAGTTACTAAAAACAACCAACTCTAAGAGTTCCTTATCTTTCTATATATAGTACAAACATTGATATTAGCAACATATAAAGACCCGTAATAATTGAAAAGGTATTTTGTTATAAGTATAACAGTAACAGTAATGTTACAACATTGTGTTCTATGTCTACATCTATGGTCTGTTATACAATAATTCTGATCTGAACGCGAATTCTTTGTTTACAATACTTCCTAGATTTTTTAATATTCGATTATTTTCAGAATTCACTAGTTCTACAAATTTTAACATATTTGGCCGTTTCCAATAATATGGTGGTACTAATCAGTATATAAAACACATTCTAAAACAAAATGATATTCGTCTTCTAAGTTATTACAAAATGTACATTTACGCTTATTTAAAAGGTGTACTCACAGGTTTATTCCATCTACCAGTTTCAATAAAGAGTCTATGACTGGACAGACGAAGCCTTGACAGACTAATTCTGACTTGTGTTATATTCAAAATATTTAGATATGGCTGAAAACTAAAATCAGCAATGTGTCTATAGAATATTGCTCTGCTCGAATTTTCTAGTCTACTTTTCCAATTTTGCAAGAATTGATCATTGATTCTTTGTTTTATTAACAAAAGAAATAATTCAAAATTACCAACTGTTTGCGAATACCAGACGTCTGGAAAGCCTAAAGAAAACAATAAGTCTCTTAACAATGAACACCAATTTTTAGTATTAGGCTTGTCTTCAATATCTTGATACAACACATTAATATAATTCTAATGTATTTTTTGGAGTCTGTTTGCAAGATTTTTAACCAAAACTTGACAATAACATAATATCTATAGTTTTGCTATGGCATTCTACCTAGTTCACCATATATAAAATCATTTTGTGTACTTTCTTAACTCCTAGCAAGCGTTTACAAAATTGTGTATGTACTCTATCTAATGCACTACCACTGTGAAAACCCCAAACTTCACATCCATAATTAAGGATAGGTAACACTAATTTATCAAATAAATCTAGTTTATGTTTAACAGTAATATTGGTAAATTTATGTAAATACTTATTTAACTTGAAAATTGCCTTTAAAGACTGTCCTGCCAACGTCTTTTGAGTTTCAGAAAATGACCCTCCTGTAGAAAACACTATTCCAAGATATATAAATTTGTTAACAATTTCAAGAATTTGATCTCCATAGCTAAATGTGACGTTATTCGGTAATCTTCCACCTCTCCTGAAAATCATAATTTTTGTTTTACAGAGTTTACTTTCAATTTCCATCTATTGCAATAATCATAAAGTAAATCTAAATTTAACTGCAATTCTTCGCTGTTTTTAGCAAAAATCACAATATCATCAGCATAGATAATCAAAAACATTTTAAACATATAAGTATCAATCCCTTCGGCGTCATTTTCAATAAGCATATCTTCAATGTCATTAACATACATAGAAAATAGAAACGGAGACAAACATTCGCCCTGTCGAACACCAAGATGACATTCAAAACTATCACTTAATTGATTCCTATACTTCAATCTTGATTTTATATTGCTATACATTGACTTGATGATGTTGAGCATATTACCTCTTATACCCAGTTTGATTAACTTCAGCCATAAATTTTCACGTGTAACATAATCAAAAGCTTTGCTAAAATCAATAAATGCACAGTATAATTGTTTACTATTATTTATTAAATGACTAACTAAACCATGTAACACATATATATTATCTGAGGTACCCATTTTAGTTCTAAAACCTGCTTGTGCCTCTATATAAACACCATATAATTCAGCCCATTCAGAAAGTCTATAATTTAATAATAATAATTAGTAAAACGTTTTCCAAGTGTGCTAGAAGAGTGATACCTCGAAAATTGTTTACATCATTTATACTACCCTTCTTGTGCAATGGAACTACAAAGCCCTCGGACCGTGATTCAGGGAAATACCCAGTCTCAAATATTTGATTAAACAATACCAACAAATGATGTGACATAACATTTTTACCATGTATAAAAAACTCATTTAAGTACATATCTGGACCACCTGATTTATTATGTGATTTATTATTGATAGAATTCAATAACTCATCTAACGTAAAAGGTATATTTAACTCTTTAAACATAACACCAAATTCATCATTTTCATATCGTTCTATAAAAAATAATACATCATCATCTGGCGTAAAGAAATGGTCATCAGGACAATTAACAGCTTTAAAATAAGTCTCGAAAGCAGTAAGAGAAATATTTGTCTCTTTAATACTACAAGTACACTGATTTTATTCTCTTATACCTAATACAATTATCACTACAAACAACAGTGATGATACTCACTTACACCAGTTACATATTAAAACATTACTTTCACTTTTGTGTCTCATTTGTCCTCGATTCTTTCAAGTTACTTGTATAGTGGGAATTGTAGCTAATGATAAGTACCTTATACATTTTCGTGACTAACCGGTCTTGAAGAACATTATACTTGGTACTGCATTAACATATTCTACAGAATATTTATAGTAAAAAAGTGTTTGCTAATAATTAATAATTGAGCTGATAAATATAAATATCGAGTATTCGTCACACATATCACGGAGTGAACAGGTTAAGTACGGGTAATGAGCGGTTGAATCAGGAGATTTCAGTTCAAAGAATTTGTTTGAAAAACCTTTCTGGACGATAAATATAAACTTTTGAAGTCTTGCACTACCGGCCATTGAGAACAAAAGAGTATTGTTTGCTGTATCATTTACACACGCTGATCTGGATCACTACATTAGAGCTTAAATTATCACTTTTTGAATGAGCAAAGCTATTGGAGGTTTTAATGAAAGCTGTTATGTATGTTATTCCTAAATGAGTCAAACTAAAGTCAAGTAGGTTAACCAATTACTAGTAATCAATGAATTTTCGGGCTTGAGTACATATAGAATGGAGGATCCGAAAAAAATTTGTGAAATTTCGAAAATTATACGATTTTCTAACATATCTGCTAAAATGTGTTTTATAAAAGCATACATTTTACAGTTACTTTACGAAATGCGATAGTGTCGTAACATGTGTGTGTATACACAACAGCTCAAAATCATTGCTTGAAAAGATTAAGTATGTGTACAAAACAGAGTTCAATCCATTATCTTTATACAATCATACTGGACTCGTTTTACATAAAATGTACATAGTTCCCATTCTCTTCACAGCTATAAGAGAAATGGGTGTCGGTCGTTTCTTCATACTTGTGTTGGCTCTCTCAGTATCATCTGAAACCGAAAGCTCTCATAGCAAAAGGCTCGGTTTGTAAAGTTTTAGTTGTATGTATTTATGCAGAATGCATCAAGTAACAATAACTTTAGGATAAAGTGACACTGATATAACAGATGCATGTGTACACCTAGTCTTGTGATACCTGCCGCTACCCATACAGTACGGGTCAGGCAAAGCTCAATAATGGCGGCGCCCACACTTTCAAATTTGTACATTGAGTAAATAAGGGTGTTTTATGTAGGAGTTGATCCTTCGAAAAACCTTGCAGTATGTGATTTGCCAATACAAACCCAATGTAAATTGCTAGTAATATTTGATTGATCAGTTAAATATGAGCAGAAATAAACAACAGGAAAAATAGCCGTGTTTTCGGATGAGATAGATATTCGTTGGCATTTCGGATATTTAGTCTGTATACTATTATGTTTGCAGCTGTTTTATATATAGGAATTGAATATGCATGTCTTATTTAAGCAGTAAGTTTTATATTATTCCCCGTGGCCCAGTGGGTAAGTCACTGTTCTTTAATTTTACGGGCGAGGTTTGAATCCAACCGGCGACACTTTTTTCCTCATTTTTGTTTTGTTTGTTTTTTGTTTCTTTTCATATTTAAATTTGAACATTTTTAGACTCGACTATGGCGAAAAAAAAACATTAAAAGAGTTTTATATCCGAAATGTCTTCCTGAAGTAACTTGTACGTAATATAGTACACTTACTGGTCCAGCTTTTTCAACGTTTATAGCGTTCACAGACTGAGCATTTAAAAAAACCTTTGGTCTCTTAAAGCTATGTCAATAACTATTTTTAATGAACATATTAGTTTTAAATAATCAATACTTTTATCATTTTCACTATATAAAAAGTATACTTTTGAGCATCCACTTGGCGCCGCCATTATTGAGCTTTGCCTGACGTACTGTAGTATGCCAGTACGACAGGGAACCAGACTAATGTACATCAACAAATGCTCAACCATACAAAAGGATGAAACATACAATGTTGCATACACGAGTATTTCAGAGGCGATGTACTTTGACATAACTTACAAACTGTATGTAATAAATTAATTGACAGTGTCTTCCAAAAACATGAAGTATTCAGCCAAACAAAGCAGAAATAACCGGTACAATTAGCGAAATTAGACGTGTTGTGGTGCAAAATGCAAATAAACCTTCATTTTATTGTTGATTTCAATTTTTCGATGGATAGCGATTTATCAGTATAATACTCGTAAAATGCCATTAGATTGAAATTTTGTGCAGAAACGTTACACTTCTCGATATATAGATTCCTTGATAATACATTTGTTTATTATTTACGAACATTTAAGATATTTTCAACATAAAAGAAAATCTTTTAGTTGTAGGATATGTCCCGTTAAACATATATTATGTATTGAATTCTATACAATTACAATGGAATGTCATACTGCGTCACTGGAACATTACCATAAACATTCTATACCAACAATGTTACAGTCTTCGTTATATTGACGTTAGTTTTACAATGAGTTATATATAGATTATTATCTTCATGTTGACGATTTGATATGTAAATTAATCACTGTATGACATGGGTTATATTCTAAACCAAAACATTTTATAATAATTTTATAACATTGTATACTTTCGTGCTAAGTATATTTCATACCTTGATATAAATGTCTCCGCAAGCAGAGTAACCATGTCAGGTAGTTTATTAGTTTATACCTTTACAGATCAAGCAAAGAGGTTCCTCATCACTGACCTGGTAGACAAATTTGTGGACCAGAAGTATAAACGGGAGGAATGTATACTTTGTAAATGCTACCAAGAATGTCACGTTGGACAATTTCTAGTCAGTGGTAAGATAATGGATTGGTTGCAAAAAGGGATGTAAAATATTAAAGTTTTAACCTTAAGATATAAACTAAGTAAACATTTAGCTTCAATTTACTTCTTCATTGTACCTTCTTGTATAAATTTCGTTACCACTTCTGAATTTATTAATAGAGTTATAAGTAAGAAAGTTATCTGTCTAGTGTAACCCTAGATCAATTGTTGCCGTATCATAAAATAACTTGTTGTAAGACCAGTGGAAGGTTATCGCTATATATATCTTAATGGGAAACCCTTACTCTTTTAGCGGTGGACAAGTTTGCCCTTTTAAATCCCTGTAAATCATAACCAGTCTGCACACCTTAACTGTTTGCAAAACATTCATTTAAGTTTTAGGGGTCATATCTTAAAAGAAATAATTGAACAGACACACTTTGAGAGCCCATGTTAGTAATTTATAAGGTACAATTGCTGATGATATTGACATAAAAATCTTAATTGTATGTGTATGTATATGGATGAGAGTGAAATGAACTATAAAACATATGAATGTCATATTGTTAAGGTACATGTTTTGTCATACGCAAGGCAGGCATGTAGAGATTTTCTTTACCTTGACAATATTCTGTATGTCTGCTTACTCTTAAGTCACTTAATTAATGACTTCTCATTTATTCTCATCTATTCTAATAACTAATTATTCATTTTAGTAACAATTTAATCACTGATTTATTACATTAAATGACTGACGTCATTGCAGAGGAGGAAAAAGCTGCTACTTGTTTCATGCAACCAGATACAAAGTGCAATTTAATGTCGCAGTCGTCATTACGATATATAATTTATTTGCAGACGCCGATTTATGCAAGCCATACGTTGACCAAATCAACTGCAACGGTAATTGTTTTTAAATGTTGTAGAATACATATTACATTTGATTCATTTTGCGAGGGCATCTTTCAATATAGAAACTGTTAATACAGGAAACATTACGTATGAATCAAAGACTAACACAACAAGACTATTGCACCCACCGATAGTTTCACCAACAGCTACCACATTTAACAACAATTCTCAGATCTGAATAAATACAAAACTAAGTTATAAACTGTTCTTTTTTTCTTAATTACCGCGGAGAGTATTTACAAACACCGCAACATAAAACACTATTACGATCAACTGCTTCATGAACAAAAAGAATCATGTTT
This sequence comes from Saxidomus purpurata, assembly GCA_022818135.1. Taxonomy (NCBI): domain Eukaryota; kingdom Metazoa; phylum Mollusca; class Bivalvia; order Venerida; family Veneridae; genus Saxidomus; species Saxidomus purpurata. The sequence continues at coordinate 8,887,776 of JAFMSR010000009.1, forward strand.
GACATGGGCATACCCCCCGCCGAATGCTCTTTACATGACCACGAAATGGAGAATTTTGAAAGACAAAAAAGGATCAAAGTTTATGTACGATTCTTTGAATGTTAATGTTATTAAACCAGCTTGCCAATTCAAATGGTCTCAAAAACTTAACTTACCTCCAGAAGACAGTTATTGGAATAATGTATATTCCTTACCATTCAAAATAGCAAAAGATACTAATTTACAATGGTTTCAAGTTAGACTTATTCACAGAACTCTAGGAACAAATGATTTTCTGAACAAGAAGAAATATAAAGATATCCATTATGCACGTTTTGTGCTTGTAGATGTCAATCGGTGTACTTGTTGTAATGATTTGTTTCTCTTCAACGCTTGCGAAAATGGTGGCAAATGTCATAATAGAGGCCATGGTAACTTCACATGTGATTGTCCACCCGGTCATTACGGTCAAAGATGTGAATCTTCAGGTATGTATTAATACAAGGTAAAACCTGTTGCCACTGGCAGTCTGGGCTTTTTTGACCGACCACCTAAAAGGTCTTATGACGTATTATCGGCATTGTATATGATTTTTTTTATGTTTCGCTAATTGTTAATGAACATTAATCTAGTATATATATATATGAAAGATAGCTATTTGATAAGAGGCTCGTTGTGATAGTTTACATAAGCATTCAACTACGTTTTCACGGAAAAGTTTGGAAATTAATTTGAAAATACCTTTTCGCTAAGTGAACACAATTATCATCTGAAATGACTTAATATATATGCACATACATGTACTCATATACTAATACGCAAATTTACATAATGTAGTGTACGAAAACTCGTTTTTGGTGGTACAAATATTAAAAGCAAATGATAACCATTGATAAAAAATACATTAACGGCCCATTTTCACGTTTGACATTACAGCTACATTTATATGTTGCATTTATAAAAGAAACTGACCTTTTGTGGTACAAACCAGTCCAAAACGTAGCTGTTTAGATCAGAAGTACAAAATGTACATGTTAAAAATCTAAGGTAATACTTATGCAATGATATTACAATTTTAAGACGAAACTATATGCTTACGAAAATAACTGCAACGTCAACATTGACACCGAGTATATAGAACATAGTTCTAAGATTTTTTCATCATACTACATGAGCGAACAGAAAATGATCACGGTTCTTTAAAATGAAAAAAAATCTTGTTATTCTTACTTTTGGGGAAAAAATACAAGAACACTTTTTCTTGAAATCTTTTTTTCGGTCACAATGCTTCTTTGAAATGATAAAATATGTAAGAAGACATTAATACGGACCTGAAAGGACAAACAGGATACCAGACTCTCCATATGGCCAAAAATGGAGATATCGAATTGTGTAATTGATAAGGCGAAATAGAACAAGCAGAATTATTGATAATGAGCTCTGAAATATGTCGTGTCTTTTTGTGAGACAAAATTTATAAGTTCCAAAAACCTAACTATGCATTTAGTATAAAACATGATAGATAAACTAGCATTAGCTTATTGTCTAGTATACAGTTATAATTCATATGGCGTAGCAATACCACAACTAGAGTATCGTTTTAAGCTTTTTAAGTGACAAAGGCATTGGTATAACTACATTTTACCCGGAACAGGTAGTACCGGTACTCATACCAATACAAATTACTGCACCACAAACCCTTGCAAAAATGGAGCAATATGTACTAACGGTGTCAATAGTTACACGTGTCGGTGTCAACCAGGCTGGACCGGAACAAACTGTGAAATAGGTAACTATGTTCTCTCAGTTTTTGTTGTTGTTTCTGATTAATAGCATATGTTAAAAGTTGATCGGTATTTAATCATTTTAAGGTTGCTAAACATGGGCGTTAAGCTTAGGAAACTGTGCAAAATTTATCATAACTAAATCATTCAGTAACGAAACTTACACCCTAACTAGTCTTTACATTATCGAAGTTGTTAATTTTAAAAACGTATGAACTCATGCAAATCAATTAACACTGATTACATGGTGTGTTAACACGGTGAACTGGCTCATATACCGCCCAGGCAGTGCCCCGGGATTGTATAGCGGGTTTACTTTTTTTACTTTACATAATCCAAATGCATTTCCATATCTACTGCGAAAAAAAACCAGTTTAATCATAACTATAAATTATATTTTTGAAATTTCCTATTCATATAAATAACAAATAGCAGAAAGGTACGCTTGAAATAAATTCTTGGAAAGGGATACTTTGTCTAACCAAACTATACTCGCTGTTAGCCCTCTAAGAAAAGATGATGTTTCGCCTGTGATAATCGTGCGCACGAACCATTGCACGACGATTTGATAATCTTATCCACTTACTTTTCTCTATAGAACTAGATATATGCGTACCCACAAACACCTGACCAGGATATTATATATATATATCGGACGTTTCCATCAGAACACGTGCATACGAAAAGTAACGGATAATTTACAACAGCTATATATTAAGAGGGAGTGCACATTCTTGAACCAGTATAACTCTTGCTCACCCACTTTTTCAATTATCTCCGTTTGAATTAGAAACATCTGTTTGTCCGTATAATATCTCTATAACTATATAAATGAATTTAATTTAAGAAGGAATTGAGAGAACGTATTATACGAGTCTAAAAACATTACTCAAGATTGTCCAATATATGAACTGAAATTAAAATGCTTTATCGTAATACAACTATAAGGTGCTGTTTTATATTTTAAACAATAACAGCGCACATTCAAAAAAAATGCAGTGTCTAACATGCATATAATATATATAATTATTATCATATATGAAATACAACTTCATATATATAACTAATTCGTACTTCATTTTGAATTATTCCCTTTAATGTATGATATTATGCTTGTTGGAGCGTATTGCAAAATAACTTGATATTAGATACAATGAAAGAGGATATCGAGTGGGAATGTAATGTTCAAGAGTTGTTAATCTTGATAATTGATTTTAATGAATGCGTTTGCAAGTTCGAGAACAATGCATCTTAGTATAACTTAGTATAGCATAATATCATCTAAGTTGTTCGGACGTCTGCAAACGAAATATGTTAAACTGGTTATCAAAATCACCAAAGTTTTAAATATTCCAGCAATACTGATGAAATTAGCGAAATTAGGCAGTTTTAGCTCTGTGATTCCTTCAGAGCATATGCCATGGCGGTTTGTCCGTCGTCTGTCCGTCCATATGTCCGTTAATCTTTCCTCGATACTGTTACACTCTACAGTCATGATTTTCATCAAACTTGCTTAGGAGGTTGCCTGTATCCTGTAGATGAGCCCTATTGTTTTTGGGGCAGTGGGTCAAAGATAAATGTCAAAGTGACCCGAACTTTGAAAATCCTTTCCGCTCAATATTCTGAAATTTATCTCACACAACGTCTTCAAACTGATTGGTCTTACTGAGCAGATGATCCTACTATTTTTGGGGTCAGTGGGTCAAAGTAAAGATCACGGTAAGTGAAAGTTTGTTAATCATTTCCGCTCAATAGTTTAGATATAATTATTAACAACAGTCTTCAAACTTGATATCACCTCTCTATGACGATAGAAGTACAGAGCAATTAATTAAACAAGAGGACCATGATAGCCATATATCGCTCACCTGATACCTACTTATGACAATATGTGACCAAACTTCAACCCTTCACTATATATCATAACCACAAACGTTCTGTTTGGCGTTGACATGACAAAGCATTTGACAAATTTATATGATTATTGAGTTGTAAATGTCACCTGGTGGCATATACAAGGTTTTTAACCGGGTGACCTAGTTTTAAATCCCAGATTACCCATATTCAAACTCAACCTATACATACTGACCAAGTTTCATGAAGATACAATAGAAAATACAACCTATATTGCGTACACAAGCGCACGTTTTTGTATGATTTGACCCCAGATGATTCATATTCAAGCCCGATATAGACTGTATCAAGATAATAATAATAATAAGAAGAATAAGAATAAGAATAATAATAACAATAATAATAATAATAATAATAATGATAGTAATAATAATAATAATAGTTTCTTTATTTTACGAAGGTATTACACATTAAGTTATGTAACAAATTACATATTCTTATTTACAATGTGGCCATCGATAAAACTAAAAAGAAAATAAAGCAAATACAAAACTATCAAGTGGAAGAAACACATGTCAGAAACAAACATATGATTCATGTACACCCGACAAACACTCCTTAATTTTAGATTTTAAATAATTATTGTGATTAATTAAATAAGTTCAATGGCAAGTACACAGTAGTATCACAAATGTAACAGTAAGAAAACATTCAAGTAACTGACATAAATGCTACAATACGAAGCACGATAAAACAGTCGATGAATACATTAAACAGTTTATGCTTTGGTCTGTTCGTCTAATAGTATGTTTTTGTAGTTGTGTTTAAATGAATTAAGTGAAGAAAGATTTCTGATTCTTGGTGGTATGGTTCTTCGTATACTTACTACAGTTGAACGTAGATTATATCTGCTATTGGTTGAAAAGGTTATAAGATTTGAAATATAATTTGAAACTCTTGCCTATTTTTACACTTGTAAATAAGTAGCCTCGTGTGATAATTATATCTATTTTCAAACGACAGCCATTTCAATTCTCTGAACATATCACATGAGTTAGTTCGTAATGGTTTATTTAATATAATTCTAGCCGCTCTCTTTTGAAATTTCGTTATTTTATTAATATCCGATTTGCAATCTATTCCCTTTCCCTTCCCCACACAGTACAACAATAGTCAAATAATGGCATAATATATGCGTTATAATACATTCGCTTCATGTCCTCAGACAAGAAGTATATAATATGTTTTAATAATGCTACTTTTGAGTTAAGTTTACTACATACTTTTGATATTTGATATTTCCATGAAAGTGTGTTATTAATACATATTCCTAGGAGTTTTTGAGTGATAACATTTTCTATCAGAGTTCGTCCTATTTTCAACTTTAACTCTCTTACTGTTTTGAGTTTATGTTTTGAAGATAACACCATACATTTTGTTTTTGTAGGGTGCAAATATACACCATTCATTTATATTGCTATTCCTATTAGAATAGCCATTCTGACCAAGTTTCATTAATATCAAATAAAAAATGCAACCCCTATTGCATGCACAAGCGTTTTTCTAAGATTTGACTCCGTGACCTAGGTTTTGGCCTCAGATAACACATATGCAAACCCAATCTTGAATTCATCAAAAAAGTCATTCTGACCAAGTTTTATGAAGATCTGATGCACCCTATATTGCATACACACTGTTTTTCTATTAGTTGACCCTGTGACCTAGTTTTTGACCAATATGATCCATATTCAACCTCGACCTTGACTGAATCAAAGATCCAATAAAAATGCAACATCTATTGCATACACGAGGTTTTTCAATGATTTGACCCCGTGACCTTGTTTTAACCAAGATGACCCATATTTGAACTAGGCCTTGATTTCATAAAGGCAGTAGCTCTGACCAAGTTTCATGAAGATCCAATGAAAATACATCCCAAGGTTAAGTGCGGTCGGAAGCAAGGCAGACGACAGACAGACAACGGACACCAGGCGATCACAATTGATCTCCTTGAGTATGCTGTGCTCAGGTGAGCTAACAAGAAGAGACATGCAGACAAGGAATAGCTACCAATCGCATTCCAAAGCATGCAAACCCTGTTACATGTATCATGCACGTTTTCAAAAGTTCAGCTTAATAAGTTACAAATGTACATGTACTACGCTGTTTTACAGAAATGGAAAATACTTCAGCGGCAATCATTCTTGGACTAATAAACTGTATCGATCCCACATGCAATAATACACGAAATTATGATTGCCATACCAGTGGTAACATTTACATGTTCGTCAATTCTAGGAAGTAAATATTTAATACACTATAATGACTGAGGATTACAAAATCTTACTACAGTAGTCGGAACGTAACAGTTGTCACACGGAGCGCACAATACACGCACGATGTACGCACGATACACGCACGTTACACGCACGGCAAATACACGGTACACGCTTCAGAACGATACACGATATGAATGATATACGAAGCGCACGCTACACGATAGACGGAGTACACGTTGTACGATTACTTTAGATTTTTTACATTTTACTCCAATTTTGATTGTCTTTTTTCACCAAATCAGAGATCTTTACAAAATGTTTGAACGTTACACCGTTTAATGAGACCAAAACGATAAGACCAAATTAATTACAGGCTTTGCACCTACACAATTGAAAAAAGACTTCGGTAAGTTTCAAATGTCCACTGTTTACCTAGATTCGAAGTGTCAAATTTGAATTGAATATTGATCCTGAGGTGCGAGAAAGTGGACGAAAGTTAATTGCTGTCAACACGTATCTTTTAAGCACCACTACATGAAAGACACTGTGAGCTACGGGATTATAGAATTAAACCTATTTATGATGGTTCTATAAACAAACAAGTAAGCTGACCGTAGAAAGCTCGACGAGACGACACAAAAAATACTAGACTCTCAATATGGTCAAAATTTGAGTTATGTGGTTGTAATTCACCATTCACTTTAAGGTTTTGTAGTAACAGTACTAAATGTTTATCGATAATAAGCTCTAAATGTTATCATAACTAAATGTGATATACAAGTAAAGGGTTCTCAAAACCAAACTATGCAATTAGCTGATAGCTTCCGTGTAAGATAAACTAACATTGGCTCAATTTTCATGTAATAAATCACGCTCCTCGTGCCATAACATGTCCAAGCAATTTTACAACGTGATTATAATGCTGAAGTTGATGATAAAGAACAACATTTAAAGATTTATCTAGATATAAATGAGTATTAGACACATAGGCATTGACTGTCTAAATGGACCCTATAAGAAGATATATAGGTTCTCCCCTTTGGATTATCTTCTTTCTTTTGATCTCTTTAAATTATAGTCAAGGGAAACTTCGTGGATATAGAACAAGCAGATTTATCGATAATGAGCACTGAAACATGTCGCATCTTATTGTGAGACACAAGTTATAGTTTTAAAACACTTAATTATGCATTAATCAGATAAAGAAACTAGCCTTAGTTCAAGGTTAAATATACAATGCAATGCTCACAGTGTTATAAGATGGCGAAGCAACACAACAACTTGAGTATCGCTTTTGAATTGACAAAATATTCAAATATTCTATGTTTCTGTAGATATTGATGAGTGTGTGACAAGTAATCCTTGTAAAAATGGAGGAGTATGTACGAACACCCAGGGAAAATATGCTTGCACATGTACAGGTGGATGGACAGGAACTAATTGTGATGCAGGTTTGTAATGTGTAATGATATACTTGTGAATGTTGATGTGGATTGACTAACCAACTATGAAACACAAATACAATGGGACACTACACTTGCTTGTGTAGAAATGGCTGGTCAGGCACTCAGTGTGACCAAGGTAGGCAAGTATTTAGAAGACGTAATGTTTTTGTATCACATTTCACTGTTGTTTGTTCAGATTGAATCTTGAGCGACGTTAATTACCATTTTCCCTTGTCATTTATACATTTTTTTTCTAAAAGTGACAGGTCATGTTTTTGAAGACGTCAGCAGTTACGACACGGTTTAAATGCCTAAATCTTAGTTGGAGAATGATGTAATGTGTCCATTAGGTACAATGTCAATACTTAGGCTGAACATTAGTTTAGATACGATTCGCAGTCAAAATTGATACCTTCAACACTCAAAAGAGCTTTGCAACATTGAAAAACTTCGAACCGTAATAAAAACAAAAATAATATCAAACAGGGAATGCCACGTACTAAAAACGCAGACTCCCCAAAACGAGCCCCACAGCACCCAGAAGTGCACACCACCAACACACACACACACACACACGCACACACACACGACACACACACACAACCATGCACACACACACATATACACCACCAACACACACCAGCATACAAAGCAAACACACGAGGACAAAACGAACAATTAAAGGAACACAGTGGGGCACCGCCTTGGAACGGTCAGTGGCAAAAACACCACTGGGGAGCTTAAACCGGTTTATGGTGCGCACCCAACCTCACTCTTACCCCCACCATGTTCCAAAGTCACAGGACAGTGTAAATAAAAGTAATCCCTGCTAGGTGAATCTCTAACACACGCAATGGAAACAAAAGGCATGGTATGTAAAACACAAAAATGCTCGTGTATAAATATATAAAAAGCAAACCTTGAGAACCAAAAAGCGTATGTACTCAATGCCTTTGCAGAAGGCAGAGCACCAAGAGAAACACCCTTAAGGGCCCGACGAAACAGGCCAGAGGACAGAAATCAAAACAGTTTCGTCCCAGTGGGATTTAAAAACTGCCCATCACAGAGTCCTCCCCCTCTTCCGTCAGACACAATCAAAGAGGGAAGCATAGCGTCCAACTGTAAACGGGTTGAACACCAAACATGCGGTGTGTCTCAAAACAGTTGGGTCGTAACCTCTTTTAACAAAACGTTTTATAATTTTAGCAAATACAGTTGGAAAATTGCCATGACCCAAAATCTTACGAAGTTTGTAAACCACATCCCCATAAAAATCGGGTTTTGAAATACCTTCTCGCAGAAGAGTCTTTAAACCATACGATAACAAAATATCTTATTTAGCCGGTAATATTTTACTTATTAATAATAATTATAATCTTATTCAAGACATAAACTTTACGCTAACATATTTTTATAACACACTTTGATGTTTACCCCCTTGTTGACAACGTTGTTTTCTTGTCTTTAGATGTTGACGAATGCTTGCGCCAACCGTGTCAAGATGGATCCACATGCCAGAATAATGCTGGTTCATACAGTTGTTCATGCGCCAGCGGATTTACAGGAACTACATGTGGAACAGGTTACTGACTTGACTAAGACTAAGAATGCACTGTAAAGTTACTGATTTTTAATTGGATTACACATAAATTATTTCAGTTATTCAATCTGTTTGACCTCCGACTAGTATTTGCAACGAAAGAAGGGGAAATACGTTACTGTCGAATAACGCTGACAGGGCACGAACCAAAAGTGAGATTAAGTCTAATAGTTAATGTCGTGAGAACGCGGTTCTGATCGAAATATCCGTTACTGAATAACGTTTGGCGGGAACGAGGCTCTGTGGAGGAGACGGATATTTCTTGCATAGCGTCTTGCAATTTAAATACTTTTCTAAATGCAAACTATCGTAATAATGCACTATGATATAAAAAAAACGATATTCAGATGCTTTGTTTGGGTAAGTGACGTCACAATGTTTATAGCGTTACGTCACAAGTAATTCACGAGAGTGTAAGCACTGGGAAAAACTGCAGATACCCCGATCTGATACGCTAGAGCAAGTTTATTCCATAAACAACAATACTTTTATTTCATAATGTTACATCATTTGGCGAAAAGTGTAAAGAAAACCTCATTGAATGACAATTTTGATCAATTAAATCCTAGTTGCATGTAGGAAAAAGCAAAGTTTAACAAATGACCCCCATGTTATAATGATATCATATATGTTCATAAACTATATGACAGGTCAGTCTTGTATTTGCAAGTAAGAATTATTGAAATAAAATAGAAATTTCTTCAATGCGTTCTTTTAGCAACTAAAATACTACGAAATGCATGTCCAAAATTCGTTTGACAGTTCATGTGCAATTTTGTTCGTTTTCTGTGTCTTTCTTAAAGTACAAAAAGTATATAAAAGTGTTCGTTCTTTTCAGATATTGACGAATGTTCGCTCTATCGTTTCTGTCAGAATGGAGCAACATGCACTAATATTCCGGGCTCTTTTACCTGTACATGTGCAACTGGTTGGACCGGAAAGCAGTGTCACACTGCCATCACTGGTAACTCTAATCTGATCGTTGTTATCCGCGTGTCATGTTTTTTCCTTATTATTTATTTTAATCAATCTGAATTTCGCAGTAAAGATTTTTTTAAACATTTTTACTAATATACCGCTCAACATCGTCGTATTGTGATTTATCACCGGTACCAAGTTAATTCAAAATTCCTCAATACATTTAACTAAGCAAGGACATGGGTTCATGTATTATTTGGTCGCCTCTTTAATTTCAAGTGTAACGTTGACCTTTGAAATGAGGACCTGACTCTTTCGAGCGAAAAACCATCCCATTGTGGTGAGAAACTGTGACAAGTAAATTCAAATTAATCAACTTATTCTTTTAACGTAGCTCGCGGGTTTTCCCTAGAAATCGGGTCATTTTTGTTTAAAAGGCAACGCAGAATTTAAGATATTTTGCATGACAACCCCGTGACTAATTGACTTTTGTAGAAATAATACGCTAAAGTGATATTTCCATGGAAACGGAGTTAAAAGCACCACCTAGCGGGGAGGTTTATTTTCGTCAATTTTCGTGCTATTTACGATATTTCTCTGTCTATGTAGATAACGAAACCATCTAACTTTCATAAATGCAATGTCGAATCATTTATCCATCTGAAAAAATATAAAGTATCTAGTATCTATGTGTGGATCGAACCCTGTAGGGGCGACAATTTTCAAAGAAACAACAACTGCAAAGTTGACGCATTTAGCGTCAATTGCAAAAAAACGGCCCGAGATTTAAAAAAAAAACCGCTATGGATTCTTAAACCAATTTATGGCAATTTTTTCAAAGAAAAGAAAGGGGGGTCACCGTCCTTCTTTTCGTACCACCGAAACTATTCTGAAGTGGGAAAAACATGATAAACGTTGACGTAAAATACAAGATTGGCATGATGTAACGAATCGTTACTGACGTTTTCTGATGTTTCTTGTTAAGATAAATTACTAGCGTTGTTGCTTTATTATGCAGAAGTCACTTTAGATCGATCCTTCAATGGTTTATATACTTTGTAGCCGATACTTAAATTTTAAATTTGAATGGACACCGTATTTTAATAAAATGATAACAATTGATCTGTGTTACAAACTAGTTCGACACCATTTTATTTACTTGTAACACAGATCTGTTGAGGTATACAAATGTAATGTTTAATACAGAAAACATTCGACGTAAAACTGAAAAAGAAATATCATTTTACTTGCCGCATTTTGCCCATCGTAAATACAGTATCTGCAATATAAGAATGGGCGCGGATATGCAGTGTGCATGGCGGAATTTCGGTCGAGTGATGCTTGCCAGTATGAACGATTTATATAGAATATTTACCTACTTAAGTTAATTTACTTACAAAATCGAATCCGTCAATGCTGGCATAAAAGATACCTAGTTGTTTTCCGGAGAGATATAAATTGAACAACAACAAACTTCTTGATGCAGTAGCACACATGAAAAGATTATATGATGAAACGCGAACTAACAATATTATCAATACCAGACGAGCGATTCAATCGGGTTACATACTATATAATTACAATAAAAATATCTTTCCTTAGACCTACATATATTCTTTGTTCAAAGAAGAATAACACAAAGTCATTTGCTTTCAATATAGTATATATTGTAGTGAGCACTTGGGCAAGATTACAATGTTTATAAGACTGACAATGCTCATCATATCCATTTCATTTACATTCAAAAATCAAATACTGGCATAACATAAATCATATTACAACAGAACATTAAACATATCTGAAACATGTCAGTTCAATATATCATTGGAACCATCTTTCACCTCACATCAATGTGAGTATATGTATATGTCATATTAACTACCCTTCTTGCAAAGAAGAAGACAATTTCCGAGACTCATGATTATATTATGACGACATCGTAATGCATTAATAAGCAAATGTATAAACAGTGCACTGAGTCCAATCCGTATGCACTACTATTCATATACATGTACATGTAACGTCATATTGAAACAAAATAGTTTATAGGTATCAGTAACCAAAATATATTAAAGCAACTCGTGCATGTATGTACTATTATGCATATAATGTAATATTGGAACTAAATGACTATGTAATAGTTTATAGGCATCGGTGACTCGCAATATCGTTTAGCTATGGATGAATATGTGCCATCAACGAGACCTCTAGCTGCACAGGTAAAACCAGAAATAAAACTCTTGATGAGAAATGCTCTGGAACCCTGTACCCGCGGCTGGCTTGGATTTCTCTCCGGACAAGAAACGGCGGGATGTTCTCGTTTCATGGCACTCACAAAAATAACCATCTTTAACTTAATGGCTTTAAATTAAATAGCACAAAAAACATTTTCAAAAATAAACCTTAAGAAGTGCTATACCGTACAACAAAGTATGCTTAATAAATAAATTATTTGCAAATTTACGTTTTAATTAATTAATGTGCATAACACATTTACAATAACACATTTACAAGTCAACAACTGACTTATATATTATACCACAATAAATAAATAGCATTTATCTTGAAGCCACAATGAGAGAATCACTATTTAATAACTGATTTGTAATGCAATTACTCCCTTACAAAACATCTCACTATACGCTTGGCTAAAGCGGCTAAACCAATTTAAAATACAGTGTCCGCGAGGACAAATGTACTCTGCTTCGCGATTTGCCTCAGAGTACTAATAGTCTATATAAACATATATATTCTGAATAACAAATACTATTAGTTTCCCCGACCTTAAACTTAAAAATAATATGTCTGTAAGCATTGATGCCCAAAGCTGAATGACCATACAATTCAAATCCTTCAACACGTTGACTCGCATAACTCGCGTTACTACGAATACCAACAAAAGAAGATTTTGATTGGTCTATACAACAAAAGATCTATACCTATTCAAGGAAAATATTTCCCGCCTAATTCGCTCCGCTTAACCGGCGGAAAATATATTTCCTTAAACCTACATAGATTCTTTGTTCAAAGAAGAATAACACAAAGTCATTTGCTTTCAATATAGCATAATTGTAGTGAGCACATGGGCAAGCTGAATTAAAAGAACGGGAAAGCTATTAGTTATAAAATCAAATCATGAACATTTTAAACCAAAATTCTGTGGAACACTAAATCCTTGATATAACCATCTTTAGCATTTTCACCGTGCCACCTACCATGCCTCTTAAAAAACTCACGCTTTCGGCGGCTACAGTTGCGCCCTCTGAGCTCAGAGAATTGAAATATCTAATACATAATCTTTAAATGTTTCAATGCAAACTACTATCTGTATATGCTATGGTTTGCCCATGTCCCTTAACCTATATCCATTTTTGCATTTGCAAATTCCACAAAATATGTGATTAAAATCAGAATCTATTGAATTTATAGATAGAAGCTTTTCTTAGATTTTAACTAGCGTTCAATGAGTTGGCGATGACATATAAACGTGCCTCGATATAACACTATAATATAATTTCAACACAGCCATTGAATGAATTTGAATATTGAACAACTGAACACAGATATATACCGAAGATGAATGGCTTGACCGGAAAGATGTCCTTTGCTCCCAAAGAATTACTCAAACCGAATAAAACCTCTGTTATAACATTTGGTGGTACTGTCGGCTCGAGCATCCTTCAATAGTTCTGGGATCCAGGTCACCTTATCGACCAATAATACCACACTATCGGGTAAATCATCTATATCGTCCGACAATAACTAACAAAAAACATATTTGAACGTTAGCATACATTCATATACTAATACTGTTTATAATTATTATTTCTCCTCGCATAGTATCATGGCTCGTCAGCCTCCATACATGGAATATCAAATTGATCAAAGTAATTATAGAAGCAGCCGCGCACATAACCTAAATAGTGCACATATAATCTTGGCTTGTTAGCCTCCAAACACCACATTTTCAACTTATCAAAGCAATTTAAGATGCAGCCACGGCAATATTAAACATACATAACCTATATTAGGCGTGTTAATTAAACTAAGTATATTAATACCATCGCAAAATGATTATTTACATTACATGTATCACATATTGTCTTGGCTTGTTAGCCTCCATAAACGGAATATTCAACTTATTAAAGCAATTTAAGAAGCAGCCACGGCAATGAATAACATACATAACCTACATAAGGCGCGTTAAATAAACTTAGTAATATTAATACATGTACCATCACAAAATAATCATTTACATAGCATGTATCACATATTATGGCTTGTCAGCCTTCATACATGGTAAATTAATATCATCACATAATAATTATTTACGGTACAAAATGATATGCATGTATCACATATTATCAAGACTTGTCAGCCATAACATATAATTATATATGTCTAGCAATTAAAAAGGCAGCAACGCCTTACCAAATTCATTTTTAATGCACGTTCCGAAAATACTTGCACCATATTTACATTGAGTGTAAGTTTCTTTATTTGTGATCTACAACATTGGAGATAAATCTTCCACTCACGCACAACTGCCAAAATGTTGCCGAAAACCATAACGATAAAATATAAACACCGCTAACATGGGCGGAACAAACCAACCCAATTTGTCACATTTTTATCCACATCTGAACGACTGGGAAGAAAATATAGGTTAACTTACCATTATGAGTTGAAGCGAACCGATCTACCTCTAAATTATCCTACTTGCTTTCAATCAAGTGAAAAATATGAAAAGATATTCCAGAAAATCTTTGACAAATAATAAGCTCTTTCACTTTCCTCTTACATCCAAAACATTTCTATGCCTTAACCAGTATCAACATTGCAAATCAAGATTCTTACTGCTACTAGTTACTGTACTGATTGTCCGTAAACCACTTGTGTCTTCGTATTACGTGTGCGAGGGACTGCATGAATTTATAAACTGCAACAACTCTTCTACAAGTCGAGGATCGAACCTTTTCGTCATTTGTCCACAATCATTGAAAAATTCCATTTACAGATTCTACTTCATACCATTGCAAACCCCGTTCAAGAAACATCACTAAATACAATTTAAGTAAAAAGATCAGAAACATTGATCTTGTGAATGTTCACAACTCATAAAATGTCTACCCAAAATATGAACTGAGCTATATACTATCGCAACTTAACTGTATGTGCATGTGTTACCCATGAAAGCACAGAAGCTATATCTATATTCAGATACCGCCGTACGTACAGGTCCGAGTCCTGATTTCTGCCTTCTTATGGTTTTTTTTTTCGATGTATTTATAGGTAAGCGCTCCATGAAGCCCACAACTGGCCAGTATTACCGTAAATCGTACATTTTTTGCGACACTCGCAAATATTATTATACATGTACTCAACACTATAATATAGAGTAGTCTTTTCGTGTTTTAAAAAATCCATTGAATCTTCCTAAGAATGAATTTGTTTGCTTCTTCAAGTATGTTAAAGATGTTTGTTTATCAATCTAAACGAAGACGATTAAAGTTTGTTTCAAGCAGGAGCCTTTTACTTCTTAATTTGGTATTTTTATATCGATACGCAACTTACTTTTTGTACACGATACTAAGCAATACTGGCAGAGAGAAGTTTGAGAACTTGAAGTCTGTGAAACTTCAGTCTTTAAAATGAAGAAAACGTATTTTTTTTTTAAAAATGCACGTTTGTATGGCGGATACAAGTAAATTGTTACCTTGATCACTTCGAATAATCGATTTAAAATGATATCTGCATAATAAAGCAACAACGCTAGTAATTTATTTTTACAAGAAACGTCAGAAGACATCAGGAACGACTCGTTACGTCATGCCAATCTTGTATCTTACGTCAACGTTTCTCATGTTTTTCCCCACTTCAAAATAGTTTCGATGGCACGAAAAGAAGGACGGTGACCCCCTTTTTATTTGATTAAATTGCTTAAAATTGGTTTAAGAATCCATAGCGATTTTTAAATTTTGTTCCCTCAGGCCGTGTTTTCGCAATTGACGCTAAATGCGTCAATTTTGCAGTTATTTTTGCTTTGAAAATTGTCGCCCCTACAGGGTTCGTTTCACACTTTTTCATGTTTTTAGCAAAACATATTAGATATTTTTAATTTTTTCAGATGGATAAATGAAACGACATTGCATTTATGAAATTTAGATCGTTTCGTTATCTACATAGACAGAGAAATATCGTAAATAGCACGAAAATTGACGAAAATACACCTCCCCGCAAGGTGGCACTATTAACTCAGTTTCCATGGAAATATCACTTCATCGTATTATTTCTACAAAAGTCAATTAGTCACGGGGTTGTCATGCAAAATATCTTAAATCTGCGTTGCCTTTTAAAAAAATGACTGCGAGCTATCTTATAATATAATAATTGCTTATAAGCATTTTTAATATCTACATTTTGTATGTTGTTTTATTACTTAGATATAGATGAGTGTTCCTCGTACCAGCCATGCCGAAATGGTGCAAAATGTATTAATACGCAAGGCGGCTACACGTGTCGGTGTAAACCTGGATGGACAGGGGATCAGTGCGATCTAGGTAATTCATACTAAACACTTAATTGAGAAACTGTAATATATTTTAATAAATTAGTTCTTAAAAAAAAAAAAATAAGATAAACAGAAAATTACGTGTAGTGTGACCATACGAAACAAGTGAAATCGCTACAAATGTACATGACATTGTCTAGCAACCACAACTCGAAAGAGTATCAACAAGAAATTTAGTGAATAAGAGACAATTGCAGCAGTAATTAGCAGCCCACGAACAACATGAGTCCGCCAACTACATTTGAACTACACATGTATTAAGGAAAAAGGGTCTTGTAGGTGACAAGTTGTTTCATTGCCATCAATTGTTCAAAGTCAATTTATAATCTCTCCAAGTCTCATGTACACATTTTCCACCTTTAATCTTGACATTTGAGCTATGGGCCTGGGTTTTGCGTGTGCCACACTGTTAAATTGTGTAGAACAAATGAAAATTCGAAATCCTAAAATACACGAGGACAAAGCGCCCGTAAAAGGCTTCGTTTGTCCCTTTTACCTTAAATCTCTATGTGTGACTTTGAACTTTGAGCTTCAGACCTTAGTTTTGTGTGCAAAACGCCGTCCCATTATGGTTGATAGTTGTGTCGAGTCATTTTTAAATCCTTCAATGCATGAGGAAGATATAGGCCGGACAAGGTCTTATGTGAACAGTTTTCGCATGTAATCTCTATGTCTGACCTTGAAATTTGAGCTATGTACCAGGGTCTTCCGCGCGTCTTACAACAATCCATTTTCGCTTAACATCCGTGCCAAGTTAATTCAAAATCCTTCGATGCATTAAACGTACGGCTAGGACATGGTCTCATTTGTCGTTTGGTCGCCTCTTTGATTTTAAGTTTGACCATCCCAATGGTGGTGAGCAACTGTTACAATGTACAAGTAAATTCAAAATTATTTGATCCATGTGGCAGTTATAGCCTAGACAAATGTCATGTGTCCATTTTGTAACTTTAATTCCTAAGTATGACATTGACATTTGAAATATAGACTTGGGTCTTCCACGCGGAAAACAGAAAAATTATCACTATTCCGGCGGAAACAATATCAGAACGGCATCATAAAGAGAAGTGTTTTAAAATTATTCAGTAGCAACAAGATCGGCACATGAACATACATAACTGAAAGAGCCAAATGTTTCAAAATGTTTGAACACAAACTTATAAATCAAAATTCGTATTAGCAAAAGCAACGGTAGAAATTAGACAGGAAACTGGAGATGAATGAAGACTGTTTTTCTTTAAGTTGTATCCTTGAAAATTATATTTGCTGTCTACATGTGTTATATGGTTATCCTACAAAACTTTTTCAAGCTATGTTTAAATGTCATTCGTGTCTTTAAATAAAGAACTTCTAACATGTAGAACAATATACTCCATCATGCGGACTGAACCTAATATCATTTTCATGAATTGTTTTATTATTTGTCTAGATGCATGTCATATCAAACAGTGTGGGACAAATGGTGTATGTCAACATCAAGAGACATTTCCATTTTATAAATGCAACTGCACCAACGGACATTTTGGACATCATTGTGAATGTAATGAAGCAAACATTATATTTATATTATATGCTTCGTTTTCTGTAACCTCTGTAATGTAAGACTCAAGGTTGGTTAATTCTTGTATTTATTTTGTATCCCAGTTATATTCGACAAGGAAATTCCAATGAGTTCTCTTTTGTGCCTTTAGTAAACTGCGTTGCACTTAAGTACATAGTTTTGATTCCGAACTTATTTTGCGAGACCTATGCTATTATACCATTTGCACTGTGTTATACTGTTTTCATTTTTGTTTGTACATTTAGATCATGCGTGCGATATAAAGCTATGTCACAAAGACGGAAGTTGTGTCTCTGTGAATGTTATTCCTTACTTAAATTAATTGTGTAAACCTGGCTTTACTGGTGACACTTGTGAGAGAAAACATCATCATTTACAAATAAAGACCACTAGGTCTGATTTTCTTCAGGATTTTAGTCCTTTAAGTGTAACGCCTTTAAATACTAATGTTAATGTAGTAACATGTCGATTTAAATAATGTTGTAATTGTTTAAGTCTAAAGCATTACAAAATGTTTAGCACTTAAAATTAATATGTATTAACTTCGATGTCCAGACTTCGTATTCGCGGAATGGATTGCAGCGGTTATGGTCAATTCAAGCTGTCGGGTTTCGAATCCAGCACCTCTATATTAGGAGTCTGGCGCTCTGCACTTATACCACGGCACCTCCCGTAAACAAGATGCAAATGATACCGATTTTTACATTTACAGTAGCCCCAATGTTACCAAAGTGGACAGACTGGTTTTATGGCGCATGCTCAGTGAGTTGCGGAAATGGTACAGTGGCGAGAATAAGAAAATGTAGTACCGGGCATGACGAAGATTGTGCAGGTGTAGCTATGGAAACGACAACATGCTCAGAAAAACCTTGCTAACGTTGGTAAACTTCATGTCTTTGACCAAATAAGTTACGCGTTTGTATCAATATCATACTCCTATAACCATAGCTTTATGATTTAGCAATGAATGTCTAATCCGAAAATGATGCGAAAACGCTCATAAATAGGTATGTAATCTTTACTGGCTTACACTGAAACTTATCGGTTGTGATTTTGTTTCGCCTTTGAAATAATAGATATCCCATGATACTATGTTCTTCTGTTTCTTTTACAGGTACAGTAGCGCAATTAACTTCATTATCGACGATGAGTGGACATTGAATAATTGGATTTACTTTGTGAAAATTAAATTTACTTACTTACTTTGAATAAACTTAAATCATATTGAATTTCAGACATGATTTTATTGAATTGCATTGAATATTTGTTTTCCAGATTGTGGAAGTAATTCCACATTTTCAAATCTGTTGGGCATTTGTTATCAGTGATGGAATTTATACAAAAAGTAATTGGAATACCTGGTAAATGTAGAAAGCAGTTATCATCACAACGGTAATCTAGTAAATGTTGAGTTAACGTATCATCCGACATGCTATCACCACCTGTGCAAAAAACATTGTCATCAACATGGTCAATAGCATTACAACCATCATCTCTTTTGCTCATTTGAGGCAACGACTCTTTACGGGCTCCTTTAACCGTTCAATGTTAGGCGTACGTCGGTCTTCCATCCTTTCGATTACATTTAGTTGATATAATTTCTAACCAACCTTTATCTCTTTGTTTATGACTACAAAATCTCAGATAAGTTAGATTAATGGCTCGATCGGAAACGAAGTCCCGTCTTAAACAACAAATGATTTATCAGAAATACGTAGATAATATTACTTTGTAACACACACTCTTTTATTTATCATAGCCAAACTAACAGGGAAATATAATAGCTATATACACTCGTTCAAGTTGGATTATTGATCATCTTTGGTCAAATAGTATACCTCATCATGCAAACCTTATTTTTCTGTGTTGCAAGGGATATAAAAACACTTGCAACTACCTTTATCAATATTATCAGTTAGACAGCAGGCCAGCGTTTAGTGTAGACCTATTGAGACCAGAAATAAGTCCACATCGAGGACACCGCTCTTTTAGCAATAATAATCAAGCCGTGATAAGTGTGCATTGCGTAACGATCTTAATTAAGCTAAGTAAGTACATGTCATGATCCTAATGAGATCAGTTATTACACCAACACAGGGATATTCTGCAATATCTTAGTCACATCAATTTGTCTGATCACAATCAAATCAGAGCTTTAGCGAAACGAACAAAGAACACCGTCTTACTATAACACTGGAAACAGACGAGTTCATATGAAGTGCATTAGTCTTAATTATCACATATTTTTACACGGTATAGTTGAGTCTTCTCTCTGTTGCTGTGGAGAAAATGAAAACAATCAACATTTTTTTACTTGAGTGTAATCTTATTTTCAATTGTCGCAACTCACTTCTCACACATTTGAGACGTATCACGGGAAACTTTACAGAGGAAACTTTGCTCTTTAATGATGAATCACTACACGGTAGAGCCAAGAAAGAAACTTTCCTTGTCCAGAATTTATCATTGACAGTGGCAGATTCTCTGACTAGTTAAAGTGATAATACCATACAATTTGACTATCGCAAATTAATTCAATACATTCACAAATGGTTTAGTATCATTAGAAAACAGTTATTGCGAAAGTTATAACTAAATGACATCAATGTATATACACATGTAACAGCTTTATTCATATTGAACATAGTTGAAGAGTTACAAATTGTTTTTGACTGGCCCAGTCATAAAATGATTTTCCAACAATTGTGTATGATAAGTTTTTGTTTGTATCGATTAATAAAATAAATGGTTGAGCATAACTTTTTTTCTTTAAAATTTCTACACATATTTCATATTTTAAAAACATTTCTAGACAAATATGTTTCTGGTCATTTTGAACAGTGTAATAGCTTTAAACATGTTGCATTTAGTATTTGTATCCACTCCTGAACTACCGATCCAGTGCACTTGATTGATTAATTAAGTGATCAAATATCAACTATCTTAACAAAGAATACAAACGTTTGTAAATTTTAATTATAATATGCTATTATTGTTGATTGTTCTACCTCCGTTCTATCCTATATAACTATTCTTACCAAGACTATTTTTTTGCGTATTTGTTAGTCACGCATCTGCTTTCATTCTGCAACAAAAACTATTCCGAATGTGAATCAAACTTCTAGTAACAGTACAAAGAAATAGCAGTAACACGTTACATGTTCAAATTATTCGAGAAAATGCTGTAAATATACTAAACAAAAAAACTTCAAACGCACCACCTCCCTTTTTCCTTCTTTATCTAATTATCCGCCCTTCCAACATATGCCAGCTTATATTTAGCTATCAGTGCACGAAAGCTATCATGTCTTGCATTTATGAAGCAAATGGGTAGATACTTCCGTTACGTGAATTTCAAATGATCGAGTGATACGAATTTCAAATGGAAAAAAAAAGTTTAAGAGTTGGTTTCCCAAGGAAGAGCATCAATGCAATAACCAATATTAAGTCTACGGAAGTTTAAACGCTAAATAAAAATTAATCTACCATATAAAATTTGAACCACTCGATCATTCTGAAGTTCAGAAAAAGTCTTGCTTGCAATAATTATATGTAAGTATTTTGTGTAAAGACGTCTTTCCGCGGACGTTAAGAAAAGTGAGCTACACATTTCTAACTTCACATTGGAACAGAAAGATAAACAAAAAGAGGCGGTAGGGTATAGCCTGAATAGTAATATTCTAGACAGAATGAGAAAGTCGTTACCACTAGGTTATTATATACAAGTCGTTTAAGACGTTTGATGAGCGATCGTACTTTAGAGAATATTTTAAAGCTGTTAGCTCATTAAATTTTAAAAAAGTAATTGCTAAAATCTACAAATCCTGGTAAGGTATCTACACGATTATTATATTGGAACTTGAAAAGCGTTTGTAACGCTTTATCAATTGGTGGCGTTTAATTTAAAAAGTACAGAAAAAACATAAAACACTTTAGGACACTACAGTAACTGGAGCCATTTTTATTTGATGATTTGTTCTAAAAAGGTTAATTGCAGACAGTTAGAGCTTGTTTTTTCACCAAATTCTGAGAGCGAGCTGCTTTAAGTCCTTGCATGGAATTGTCGACTTTGTATTGATTCAGAATCAGTTCCTGAAAATATTTTACGAAAAAAAGCTTGAAAGACGATTTACAAATTCTTCGATAACATATTAGATACTGTAGACGTTAAAAAGAGCTTAACTCAGTTTACTAGGACTATTTATGAATATTACTTACCACTCAACGTTAAGAAAAATAACGACATTTCGTTAATAACACTATTGAAGGAAACAAAAGTACAACATCCGTTTGGCTAAATTTATAAAAGCGGTATTTGTGAAACATATATGCCCATAACAATAGCCAAATACTTGATTTTTTCATTTAAGCTCATCGTTACCTTGACCAGCTGACCTTAAATTCAATGGGAATCATTTACTTGTCATGACAAAATAACTTACCAATTTTGAGCACTTTAGGTAAAAGAGTTCTCTAGTTATTGGGACAAGGTTTTGTACTATATACCATTGACCTGTTGCCCCCATAACTGTCAGGGGACATCTACTGGTCTTGACCAAGTTGCTTGCAAAGTTAGACTCGGCCGTGCACTAGAATTTACGGACACATTTGTCTGTTGAAGGTCACGGTGACCTCAACCTTTGACCTCAAATCAAAAGTGGTCATATCCAACGAACATACTAAGTTTGAGGAAACTAGGCTAGTTGTTTATCGGACAAGATATGATCTACCGGCAAATTCCGGTCACGGAATGACGGACGGACGGACCGACCGACATGTGCAAAACAGTATACTTCTCTACCATCGATGGGGGGAGGAGGTAAAACAAATATCGTATAATTATGTCTAAAAAGAAACCGGAATAAACAATTATGTTCCAGTTACGGATTTCAATAATAAGTAGAACATTGAGACAAGATCTCATTTTAACTGAAATCTTATCATATTTCAATTGTTTAAGGTGTGTAACTTTGTTGAGAACCTGTACGTATGATGTAAGTCAATTGCAATCTGTTACGAAACATTACAAAGGGATTGACGGTGTTTATGAATACGAAAAGAGATTGTTAACGGAATATGATACTTTCAATGAGGAATTTTAGTCAGTTATCTCCCATTAATACTAAGGCAAAATATTGCTAATCATGATAATATCTTAAACAGGTGATGCTTAAACGGTTTATGGTCGCCCCTACATCTTACCCCCACCATGTTAAGTCACAGCCCAGTGTAAATAAAAGTAATCCCTGCTAGTGAATCTTTAACACCGCAATGGTCAACTGGCATTTAAATCAAAACATGTCGTGTAAATAGTTCGCAAACTTTATAACTAAAATGGTATTACTCATGCTTTGCAGAACGGCAGATAAAGTCACCTTAAGGGCCTTCCAAGTCATTGAATCTGTACCTAAACTTGCAAATTGGGATCGACCTGGACTTTATAATGACAAGAGGAGATAATTTCTTTCGCACTATGATATGTTCTCAATTGTTTTCAATTTTCAACAGGTAATACAGTCAAAGGTGACCCATTATAGTCAAAACTTGTATAGCCCTTTATATACTATTACATGACTGGGAAGACTGTGTCACGGGCCTTTGAACAAAAAAGTTGTTTAAATTTAATGACGTTTTTTTTGCACGATAGTACAGTCTATACTTCTATTATATATTTTTGTGGTTTGAGCATAGCAGTAGGAGAAACACCGTTTCGACAGGTGGACCAACATCAGCTTATTATGACATCTCAAATGGTATCATATTAGGCAACATGCCCTAGAAATATGTTTCCGCATATTAAACGATAACACATTGTATTGTGTCTGTCTGTAAGTGGTCATATAAGAAACAACTTGTTTTGTTTATCTCGTACAGAAAATAACGTTTTGTCGTCCCGCTGCTCAAGCCATTGGTATTGGTAGTTACATAGTAAACAACGATTGAGCGGATAGTATTTCTTCAAATTAGATAGAGAATTTTGAAAAGTAAATTTCATTGTTCTGAATCACAGTAATTATAATGCAGATATTTGAAGAAAGGTTTTGCATTATTTACTTTAATCGCATCAGTCTGTTTTGAATTGTGTATAAATGATAGATATGAATGATATTTCATACTCTGAAGCTGTTTCTGCAAGCTGCATGATCACACAGGAATGTGATATAATCAATCCCAACACTTTTCAAAAACTCCTCGGTAAGTAATAAATTTGCCTTTATATCCGGCATTCAGATTAAAGATTCATCAAATCTATAATGCTCGTATAAAACTGTTGCTCTTGCTATTGTGATTGCTTTATGTCCGTCATCTGTCGTTTGTCTGTCTTCTGTCGTAACTTAACATAGTGTATGCAATAAAGGTTACATTTTTCGCTGGATATTCAGGAAATTTTGTCGGAATTAGTGTCCTGATGACATCTGGGACGAATACTTATTTTGGGTAACCTCCGGTCAAAAACTAGGTCACCGAGTCAAATCACAGGAAACCTTGTGTATGCAATGAGATTGCATTTTTCATTGCATCTTCATAAAACTTTGTTAGATATTTTTTATGAACAATGTCACTCATGTGAGCTATAAAGGGCCATCTTGGCCCTCTTGTTAATAATTTTGACTATATATATATAAAGTTCAAAATTAAAAAGGAGACCCTAAGACATCATCAAATTTAACAGCGGTCATTTAACAAAGACTGGCATAAAAGAAAAGAATCTATCGTTAGATGAAAGACAATAAAGACAGCGGACGAGGTCAACATAACTCATAAATATTGATAGCTACATGGACAACACTTTTGCCGACTACAACAAATAGACAACATCACAGGTACACAACGGAGCATACTCCATTGGAAAATAACAAACCAAAAAAGCCCTAAGCGGATGACAGATAAATAAATGAATTTATGTAAAGTACGTATTTTGAATAGCGGAACTTTGGCGATTTAACAACACGCATACTTTAACGCAAATGAACAATTCGAGACAGGAAAAAATATCTAATCATAGATCCGATCTAAATATTTTTTTTTGCGAGATTTTTACCAAGGGAAGTGGGGATTATGTGGAAAATAGCGATAATTGACTCATCGTAAATATTCCCAAATTTACAGTATTTGACGATAGATTAGGTACTAAATTAAGTAAAATAGTCCTTCAAATGTCACGTTTAGATATTGCAAGCGACTGCCCTGACAAAACAAGTTTATGTGTCCTAAATAAAGATAAGAAGGGAACCAAACCGTATATGCGCTCGCCCCTGATCTCTGATAAGACTCTTCTTGTTTTATATAGGACTGTCGTGTAAGTACCGACTTTCTTCTGATTTATTTCATATTTCATATTTCATTTTTCTATTTCTTTTTGTACCACCTTATAACGTATTGTTGTTATCATTGATTTTGATTGTAAATCCGATTATTTGTCATTTGAATTGTACGTGTAAATTACACGTCTAATACTTATTATTTATCGAATAAAGCTACGTAAATTATGAAATTAATGTTTCCATGTATTAGTAAATTATCCCCAGAAAATTTCTAAAAACCAGTGTTTCAGATATCTTAAATGTGCAATTATAGCACAACTGAGATTATTATGCTTTAATTATCTAAGATTATGTTGCAAACCAGTTACATATTATCGTCAAATCAGAGACTTGTGAGCTTCATTTATGCTCGTGTTAATGCAACGACCAAGAACATAAATATATAAAAATATCATAATTTATACTGGTGTGCTCCACATACGCCAATAACATTTGACAGCATAATTTACACTGGTAAAAGTCATTTAATATCCAGAATTATGCAGCTACAAATTGCTTACAATAGCGTACCATATACTGGTGTGCTTCACGTTTACCAATTATATTCAACAAAATTAATTACTCTGGAAAAATTCACTTAATTTCAAAAATTATGCAGCTGCAAGTTGCCTACAACAGCATAATATATACTGGTATGCTTTATCTTTTAAATTATAACAATTATATTCAACAGTCAACAGCATAACTTACTTTGGCAATAGCGTGCATATTGCCTACAATAGCGTAACATTCTTTTGACTGCTTATACTGGTCTAATCAACATTTTAAAAATTTTATATAACAGCATAACTTGACATACAGTACATGACTTATACATGTACCAATTACATTTAACAGTATAACACACTGATGTTATTCACTAATACATTTTACACACAATGTACATTTAACAGCATAACCTACACTTCAAAACGTTAAATCATTTTATACCAAGTTGTTGTCTTTAACAGTATAACCCCTAAACTGATGTTAATCTTCATTCCTTTTGCACAACAATTGTTCCATGTAATTTAACAGCCTTACGTTTAATTATGCCGATTATATGAAACGGTATCTCCTTTACTTTAACTTGTATGACTTTGGACATTCTAGCTAACAATCACGTACCCATTGTTACATGTACATGGATCTTTGTTCAAGTTAAAGCTAATAATGCCTTACATAGTTTAAACGTTCCTTAAAATATGTGCATATTAAAGATTCATAATTCAATTACCATTAAAATTGGCTATTTTTGCCCATTGTTGCCCATTCTTCCTGATGTGTTTAACAGTTGAAAAAATTTATTTATACAATCTTTCATTTATGACAAAGTACAGCCGGACACAATGTGTGAACAATGGATCCATTTTCTCTCAGACTACCTTTTATATTGGGACGACAGCTGCCGCGACTTAATAGCCGCTGGTGATGGGCTCATAAATTGGATGTAAACATATTCCACGCATGACAAAGTTATCCCGCGCATTATTGAACGTCGTACCAGTAAGAGCGTTTCATTTTAATTGACGATTTTTATGTTATTAATCTAATATGCGCACCGTTTTGGGAAACGCATGCAAAAACCTTTTGAAAGTCGTGCATTACCCTTCATCGGGCTCAGGCACTAAGACCATCCAGAGGATTCTAGGTGTTATAACACGAAATTCTTGTTTAACTCTGACATTATAAAAAAGCATTTACTCACATTTAATAAACTTTGACCTTGGTTTTCAGCTGAAATCTAATTATTTTAAATGTCGCCAGTAGAACGGACTATCAGTCAAAAAAAATCCACTTGAGACAATGGGTTACCATATTTATTTCACGGGTAATGTAGACTTTAGATAGGGACGAGGATGTTGGAAAGCAGCTTATATGTGCTAGGCTTTTTAATGACGATTCGAAG
Organism: Saxidomus purpurata; assembly: GCA_022818135.1. NCBI lineage: Eukaryota > Metazoa > Mollusca > Bivalvia > Venerida > Veneridae > Saxidomus > Saxidomus purpurata. The sequence continues at coordinate 8,914,980 of JAFMSR010000009.1, forward strand.
AATTTGATATTTAAAAAACGTTAACTGAAAACGTACATTACGTTAATTACATGACATTAAATTTTAGTATTGATGTTAGATAAGAATATTGTTTGCTAAACTAATGAGTTATACTCGGTTTATCTGGATCATTATATTTATCACTTTTGAATGTGCCAAGCTCAAATTATACGGGGCTTTTCACTGAACCAACTCTTGATGTTTGTTATTTCTAAATTAGTCATGCATTAGTATGTAAAGTAATAACTCATGTAAGTCAATCAAATACTAGCAATTAATGATTAGTTTCAATTTTACGGCGAGATTTCTGACATAATTAGAACCGATGACCAAAAACAGTAGGTTAGGTGATAAATTACACAAATTTCTAATATGCCTGCCATATTGTGTTTAATGAAATCATGAATTTACAGTAACTCTACGAGATGCGACAGTGGCGAATCATATATTTGTGTTTACACCAAAGGTTACAATGGTGCATTAAAAGATAAAACATGTGGGCAGAAACACGGTTTAATCCATTATTGTTATACAATAATACTGAAATCATGTGCTACACTAAGGTTAAACATCATACACTTTCTGTACAAACTTACCATTCTTTTTACAGCTATACAAGACATGAGCAACGTTCATTTCTTCGTACTTGTGTTGGCTCTCTCAGTATCATCTAAAGCTGACAGTTCACAAAGCAAAAGACTTGGTTTGTATCGTTTTAATTGTATGTGTTTAGGCAGAATGCACAAAATAACAATAACTTAAGGATACTGTGACACTGATGTAACAGATGCATATGTACACCAACAAATGCTCAACCATAGCATAAAATGATGAAATATACAATATTGCATACAAACTATCATAGATGCAGTTACAAACTGTATATAATACGTTAATTGAACGAACATTCCACAAATATAAGGTATAAAGCCAAACAAAACAGAAAGAACCGGTACAATTAGCGAAATAAGACGTGTAGTGATACTGTTAAAATTTCATTGTATTGCTGATTAAAATTTTTGAATTAATTTTAAAACACGTTAAAGGCAGCTAGATTGACATTTGGTACAGAAACGAGACAGTTCTCGATATATTGTTTACTTGAAAATACATCTGTTTATTATTTCACGACTATTTTTTCTATTTTCAAGATTTAAAAAAAGTCTTGTAGTTGTAGGACATGTCCCATTAAATATTTCATATATATTGTATTTAATAATATCGCAGTTAAATTTGATAGATTCTGATAGGTCAAGAGCCTGTGAATATGAGCCGGTATACACCGTGAGCAATCCCGTATATACCATCTCCCATTTTGAGCCCCATCGGTTTTGCCTTTCATAATTGGCTAGAGAACCTTTGTGAGTGTGTATACATATATTCAAAACGAAATGGCCGCCATGCCACCAATTCGTTTTTTTCAGCGACGTTTGTGAGCACTGCACACGTTGTTTGGTAAAAAAATAATATTTATAGACATTAAAACTTACATTGATACTATCTTTCAGTCAAAACGATTTACGGACATAAGATCTCATTTCAGTGTAATCTTGTGTTTTGAAAATGATAACACTGTCATTGACACTAGTACGTACTCTTCAAATTAATGGTATTCCTTTCTTCAACTAACGGCTGCTGACAGGACATCCATGTACAAATTCTTCTGGGTTGACAAAATGAAATATACAGCCGGATCAGAGGAAAATCTGAAACCAAATGTCCTTTCTATCCTGTTTGTGAACTAGACTACTGTAGGTATTCCTATTCCAATTGTCTTGAAATAAAGTGAAGTACTACTTGAATAAAACGTTGTTTATCCTTATTTTGTGTCACACCAATAAACCGAAGTAATAAACTAAAAAACAATATCGGTGTTTATCCAGTCCACACGTTACAAAAAATGTCTACCAAAACAAACTGTCTCGGTGACGTAGACTTGAACTGATGACGTAATAAATTCGAAACTGGACCAGTTTAACGGAAATAATGTATTATGTGACTGCAAATAATACAAAATTTCATAATCTACTTTGCTCTCGGGTCGAAACCACCGTAAGCCGAAGGATTATTTTTCTTCCAATTGAAATACTGAGAAAAAACTAAGATCGGCTAATTACGAAAGCAGTACAGAATCATACGAAGGTAAAAGGTTTTGGGGCTACCATGAGTTTCGTCTCTTTGTCATTGATAAGTATAACAGCAATATTTTGACAACAATTCAGATAGTTTTCTTGTCTTTCAAACAAATATGTGGTATTATAAATTCGATGGCTCGTGTTAATATCGCCACGAACAGGCTGCACGAGTCCGTATACACCGGCAAGAGTCTGTATAACTGATATTAATAACAGTGAAATGTAAGTAATACTTCGTTATTACCATAATGCTAATAATTTGGTTGGAAACTTTATCAAACAATTACAGGTAAGAATTAAATCAAAACGTTCCATTACATTGATTAATTATGTGCTAACTATAATTCAATCCTTAATATAAATGTCTGCGCAGACGGAGTAACTTATCAGGTAGTTTTTAATTCATAATTTAACAGTTTATGCCTTTATAGGTCAAGCAAAAAGGTTCCTCATCACTGACCTGGTAGACAAATTTGTGGATTCGACGTATAAACGGGAGGAATGCACACTTTGTAAATGCTACCAAGAATGTCACGGTGAACAATTTCTAGTCAGTGGTAAGATAATGGATTGCTTGCACTAAGAGTCGGCTGTATAATATTTAAAAATTAAACGTCAAGATATAAACTTATTAAATATTTCCTTTTAATTTACTTCTTCAATATACCGTCCTGTATAAATTTCATTATCACTTCTGATGAAATTCTTAGTTCAGATTGAGTCTAGTTATAAGTAAGACAGTATTCTGTCTAGCTATTTATTTTAGTGTATCCCTAGACGAAATGATGTCGTATTATAAAAACTTGTTGTTAGACCAATGGGAGGTTATCGCTACACTTATCTTTATCGTAATTAGCAAAACTTGATTTCGTAGTCGTCATAACAATATTGTATTTATTTGCAGACAAAGATTTATGCAAGAAATACGTTGATCATATCAACTGCAACGGTAATGTTTTAAAATGTTATAGAATAAATATCACATTTTATTTATTTTTGCAAGTGCATGTTTCAATCTAGAATATTTTCATACAGGAAACATTAAATATGAATCAAACCTTAACAAAACAATGTTATTGCTATGATAGTTACATCAGAGAGTTAGGATACCAAATTATATAACAAATCACAGATCTCAATAATTACAAAACTACCTTAAACTTTTCTAATGCTCTTGATTACTGTGGAGAGTATTTACAAACTCCGCAACATAAAACACAACACCATTTCGATCAACTGCTTCGTAAAACAATATAACAAGAAGCTATAATACTAGATGGTCATGCTGCATTGGATCGCTCTTCCAAGTACAATGACTATTTTCGTTAAAGGGTGACGTAGTTTTTGACTCAACATGATCCAATTTTAAATTTGGCCCAGAGTGAATTCAACAAGACAAATATGATGACCAATTTGCATGGTCATTGAGTGTCAAATGTGGCCTCTAAAGAGATTATAAGGCTTTTTAGCTCACCCTGGCAAATTTTCTAATGAATGATTGTCCGTCAACATCTTGATTCAAACGACATCTCATCTGTAACCACTGGGTCAATGTTAATCAAACTATGCAGGGATGTTCCTTGCAGTAAGTTCTACCAAAATTTTTCACAGAATTCCATTAAATGCAGAACTCTGGTTGCTATGACAAAAAGTAGGAACAACTTTAAATATCTTCTTCTCTGAAACCACAATGCTTAAGGCTTAGATATTTGGCATTCCGTATTGCCTAGTAAACCTCTACCATGATTATTCAAATTATGATCCCCGGGTCAAAATTGACCCCGCCCGGCGGGTCACTAGGTTTTACATAGGCTTATATAGGAAAAAACTTAAAGGGTTATACCCTATAACTGATGTCAAACTAAATAACATCAAAACATAAATAATATAATCTTTGGATGAATTATAACTTAACCTAAAAGTTACAGCTATGTATTCCAGTCAATATCGAAATAATCAGCGTTTTAAAATATGCTGCAGTACCGTAAACCATTCAATAACCTACATGTATGTAGAGTTGTTGTTGTACAATCAATGGGTGGATACGAGATGCGATTTATTACAGAATGCCTCTATATTGATTAATTGTGGTAAAATGAGGCATTTTTCGCCATAGGTTCTTCTTAGACATTGTATTTATTTTTCATTTTACGTTCATTGAGCACATTATCTGTGTTTCGAGAACATAATCGGCTAGATGTAGGGAGTGCCCCTTTTAAAAATCATTTTTCTGAAACCACAAGGCCTACAGCTGAGATATTTGGCATGTAGAATTGCCTAGTGGATCTTTACGAAGTTTGTTCAAATCATGACCCCTGGGTCAAAACTGACCCAGCCCGGGGGGTCTCTTGATTTTACATGGAAAATCTTTAAATGTCATCTCTGAAACCACAAGGCCTAGAACTTAGATATTTAGCATGTAGCATTGCCTTGTGGACCTTTACCAATATTGTTCAAATCATGACCCCGGGAGGAAAATTAACCCTTCTCGGGAGGAGGGGGTTCGCTTGATTTCGCATATGCTCATATAGTGGACCTCTATGAATTATGTTAAAGTCATGACCCCTTGTAATATTGGCAATTGAAATACAGGTGATCGATATAAGGCCATATTGGCCCTCTTGTCTGTGATTTGACTAGGCTACTTATTGTTTGACCTCCCGTGACCCACTTTCATAAACATTCGGACCACTTTCCACGATGATTAATGATCAAATATAACCTCTAGAGTGTTAACAAGGATTTCCTTTTATTTGACCTTGTTGCCGTGAGTTTGGCCTCCGGTGACCGACCAAGTTTCGAATCTGGCCAAGAAATAATCGAAACAAACATTCTGACCAAATCGTCATAATTGACAGAAATACGACAAACAGACGGACGACAGACGACATACATCAATCAGTCACAATAACATTGGGCACATATACATAGTGCTTAGATGAGCTAACAGGCATTCATACACACACATGTGGTTGATTCATTTACAGTCAGTCATAATAATGAAGATCATGATTGTTAAATAAGAATTTCAAAATATTGAAAATTGAAAATCAAACATACACCGCATGTTTGGTGTTCAACCCGTTTACAGTTGGACGCTATGCTTCCCTCTTTGATTGTGTCTGACGGAAGAGGGGGAGGACTCTGTGATGGGCAGTTTTTAAATCCCACTGGGACGAAACTGTTTTGATTTCTGTCCTCTGGCCTGTTTCGTCGGGCCCTTAAGGGTGTTTCTCTTGGTGCTCTGCCTTCTGCAAAGGCATTGAGTACATACGTTTTTTGGTTCTCAAGGTTTGCTTTTTATATATTTATACACGAGCATTTTTGTGTTTTACATACCATGCCTTTTGTTTCCATTGCGTGTGTTAGAGATTCACCTAGCAGGGATTACTTTTATTTACACTGTCCTGTGACTTTGGAACATGGTGGGGGTAAGAGTGAGGTTGGGTGCGCACCATAAACCGGTTTAAGCTCCCCAGTGGTGTTTTTGCCACTGACCGTTCCAAGGCGGTGCCCCACTGTGTTCCTTTAATTGTTCGTTTTGTCCTCGTGTGTTTGCTTTGTGTGCTAGTGTGTGTTGGTGGTGTATGTGTGTGTGTGTGCGTGGTTGTGTGTCGTGTGTGTGTGTGTGTGTTGGTGGTGTGCACTACTGGGTGCTGTGGGGTTCGTTTTGGGGAGGCTGCGTTTTTGGTACGTGGCATTCCCTGTTTGATATTATTTTTGTTTTTATACGAAAAAAAAGATGATATGCAGAAGTACAATTGTAGCGAAAAGACAATAATTATTATGACTGCATGACTATGAAAATAAAACAACACTCTACAACTCATTAAAATCCACAAAATACTCATATCCGGTTTTTTTATTGATTGATTTATTTATTGGTTTTATTATTTATTTATTGTTGATATTATTTTTGTTTTTAAAAAAACTTAAAATTTAAGATTACTTTTGCAGACTGTTAAAACAACTTATTTGTCATGTATGTACTTATATGTTTTACATAAAATTACGGAAGATATGTTTTAATGAAGTTATTACATTATCCATTGAGTCATTTTACGTTGTATACCCTTTTAATATATCCATGCGTGTGCTTGCAGAGGTAAATCGGTGTACTTGTTGTAATGATTTGGTAATCTTCCCCCCTTGCAAAAATGGTGGCGAATGTCATGATAGAGGCCATGGTAACTTCACGTGTGATTGTCCAACCGGTCAAAGATGTGATTCTTCAGGTATGTATAAATACAAGGTATAGCCTGTTGCCACTGGGCATTTCTGACTGACCTAAAAGAACTTATGACGTATTATTGTCGGTATTGTATATATTTTTAATGTTCCGCTTATTGTTAATAAATATTAATCGAGTATGTATGAAAACAAGATATCTATTTGACAAAAGGCTCGTTTTGATGCTTTTACATAAGCATTCAACTATGTTTTCATGGAAAGCTTTATTTCGCACAAGGTCTGTTTCTATGATATTAAATTGAAAGTATGTATTCAGTCAGTGTACAAAATACCTATATGCAATGACTTGATATATATGTATATATTCTCCTTTGCAACTCCAGCAGCCGGTTCCCTTGTGAAAGCAATCGTTAGATTAATTCAAAATCTCCCAGACACACATCAAAAAGTTGCTTCGTAGATGTGCTATCGTTTTTCTTATGTACACGAAAACCCATGTGATAATCAAAGGTGACAAATGTAGAAACATTTTGTATAGCACCTAAAAATCGTAACAGTAAACTGTCAGTCGGTTGGAAAGAAAAATCTTGTTTTTTTAGCAATGCTAGCTACTGTACAACCAATTGTAGTTCTAGGTAATGAATCTTGGCTCAAGCCAAAGATTAAAAACTCAAAGAAGATTTCCCTCTAGATTACGACGTATATAGACATGATAGGAAAGGTCGCACTGGAGACGGTGTATTTATCTTAATTTCAAAACCTTTGAAAAGTAATTCGCCAAGTGAGCTTAAATCAAACTTTGAATTAATTTGGGCAAAAATAAAGCAAAAAGGTAAAACAGATCTAGTTGTATGTAGTTCTTATAGGCCTGATAGAGATTTTGATCGTACAAATGAGCTAGAACGTTCTATGAATCTATTAGACCAAAATAACAGCACTATTGTTATTGGTGGTGATCTTAACCTTGGAGATATAAACACTGGCAAACAAAAACTGTAAAATCAGCTTCTGCTCATACAGATGAATGTAACAAGCTGCTCAATGAGAACCTTTAGCGGAAAAGAAATTATCTTCCTTGTCAGATAAAGTCCAAGGTATCCCAATTTGCAAGTAGGTCCTATCTAGTTGGAATCCTCTGACTTTATCGCTGTTCCACATAGAGAAATACCAATTATTATGTGCGAATTATCTCACACATGTGTTGATTAAAATGCAAGGACTGTAAAAAATTAGACACTGGGGTGTTAATAGAACATGTAACTAAAAGCATCATTTAAAGATATTATCATGATTAGCAATATTTTGCCTTAAATTTCATTATATGGAACAAAGAAAATAGCGAAAAAAGCAGAGTAATCCAAATGAAAGGACCTAACTGCATTTAGAGAGTATTAATGGGGGATAACTGACTAAAGTTCCTCATTTTGCAGATAGTTTTTGTCTAACCTTCCTAGTAAATGAGCCAACTAAAATTACTGATACCACAAGTAACTGCTTAGACTTGTTATTTCTGTCTAACCCATCAATGGCTGAAACTATTAAAGTAATTCCTGGATTCAGTGATCATAGTATAACCTTTGTTGACTTATTAAACATCAGCCAGGATAAATCCTAACGCTCTTGAAAGCAACATCTTCCATGGATAAATTCAGAAATCAAGAAGCTCATGAAAAAGGGTGATAGATTATATAGTAAAATGAAAAAAGCCAAAACACAAAAATTTTTCACAAATTAAAAAGCTTAAAACATTGATTTAAAAGAAAACTAGAAATGCGTACTGGGACTATTTGAATAATATTATATGTTACCCCACTGAACACAAACATGGAACAACTAAGAAATTTCGGGGGTTCACTAAAAGTTTGAAAAACGATTCTTCAGAAGTAGCACCCCTTAGAGATAATGGTTATTTAAAATCTACCCCCTTTAGACAAGGCTGAAGTTCTTAACAAACAGTTCTCCTCAGTATTTATCAGCAATAATGATACAGATTTTTAAGATATAGGTCCAAGTCCGTATGCATCAATGTCAGATATACATGTAACCTTGAATGGTGTTAGAAAACTGTTTAGGGAACTCAATCCTCATAAGGCTGATGGCCCTGATGCCATTAAACCACTATTTTTGAAGGAATGCGCTGATGAAATTGCTCCTGTTTTTACTAAACTATTTAAAATGTCATTATGCTCAGGATCTGTACCATCTGATTGGTCCAAATCATTTGTAACACCTATTTAAAGAAGGCTAGTAACTAAAGACCAGTCTCATTACTTTTCATAGCCTGTACATTATTAGAGCACATAGTTGTAAGTAATGTCTTGGACCATCTAGACCTGAATTATATACTTCTTGATAACCAGCATGGCTTTCGTGCCCGACGGTCTTGCGAAACCCAACTTGTGGGTTTTATTCACGACTTAGCAAAGTCAGTACAGCGAGGCTAAGTGGATGTCGCCATAATGGACTTCAGTAAGGCCTTTGATGTTGTCCATCATGGCAGGATACTTTACAAACTGTCACATTATGGTATCAGGGGTAGTACACTTTCTTGGATTAGAGCATTCTTGGGAAATCACACACAGCGAGTTGTTGTTGATGGGGCGGCATCCACGTCGGTACCTGTGCTATCAGGTGTACCACAGGGGTCGGTCTTCCGACCTCTCCTATTTCTGCTCTACATTAACGACCTTCCTGAGGCTGCACACTCCAGTCCAATGTCAGGTTATTTGCAGATGACTATGTTATATACACAACTATATACTCTGCCCAAGATGGATTACAGTGGCAGGAGGATCTCAACAGTCTGGCAAAAAGGGAGCAGAAATGGAAGATGAGTTTCAACATCAATAAACGTCACATTATACATGTTCCTAGGTCAAAGAGAGTGACAAATACAGTATACACCCTGCATAACCAACCTTTGTCAGTTGTACATCAAGCCACCTATCTTGGAGCTGAAGTATCATCTAATATCTCATGGTCTCCACATATAAACAAAATAACTAGTAAATCTAGCCACAGTCTAGGGTTTTTAAAGAGAAATTTACATTCTGCCAAGAAAGCAACTAAGGAAGCAGCATATAATACTATTGTTAGACCTACTTTAGAATATTCGTCAGCTGTATGGGATCCTTACACAAAGAAAGATATAGACAAAAAATGAAAACGTTCAAAAGCAAGCTGCGGGTTTTGTAACCAGAACATATAGCAAGACCCCGGGCACAGTAACTAACATTATGACTGATCTTAAATGGAACACCTTAGACAGTAGACGGAAAATCAGTAGACTCATTTTGTTTTACAATCATGTTGAAATAAATCCCACACAGTACCTTACTTCTTACACAAGACAATCTAGGCATTTCCACCATCTTGAATACTACATTCAAACAACATCAGTTGACTGTAATTTTTTTTCATATTTTACAAGTACAGTAGTACAGTGGAACACGCTTCCATCGCATGAGGTCAGTGCTGACTATCTCCGGATTTAAGTCAGCACTAGCTGACTATCTCCGGATTTAATTAAGCACTGGCTGCATCGATGTTGAACCCATAAACTTGATCACACTTGTTTTTATCTTGTTTTAACCCTACTGTTTACTAACCTCTTATTCTGCACAGATAGATAAACATAGTGTAATTAAGTTTTTAAGGTGTGAGATAGGTTATCTTTTTTGGCACTATCACACTACCAGTGTCCTTGGTGGACTTTGTAGCTTGGAAGGTCTGGAAGCTCACTTTTTTAAAACCCCTCACGCATGGCCATAATAGTTCATTATTAACTGTTTGCCATCAACGTTGAAGTCTTAACTTAATAACTAATGTTGTGTCTTGTTAGCTGTAATATAGTGAAAGAAAATTCGTTATATTACTAGCAAATGATACATTGTAATCATTGATAAATACATTCACGGCGGACAATTTTCATTTTGGATGGAACAACTTAGTTTCTTATATGAGCACGAGGTTCAGATGGAAATATCCGTCACTGAGGGTAACTGTTTTGGCGGGAACGAGGCTCTGCCGAGTTCCCGCGAAACAGTTTCCCGAAGTGACGGATATTTCCATCTGAACCAAGTATCTCATGGAAGAAACTTTTTCTTGCATACCGTCTTGCACTTTGAAATAGATATTTAAAAACAAGCTTACCGAAATGATGCATTTTTATATAAAAACAAACATTCTTTAGATGTTATGTATGGGAAAGTGACGTCACATTTTTTATAACGTGACATCACATTGTTTATAACGTTACGTCACAAGTAAGCACGTAAGTCGTCTTACACGGGGGGTGTAAGATGAGATTTTCCAGCACTGGTAAAAACTGCAGATATCCCCATCTGGTATGCAAGAATCATGTAGTTTACATTACAAGAAAGGCCCTGTCGGCAAAAACTGACCATTATTGCACCCAAATAAACAGCCCGAAACGTTGCTTCTTAGATAAGAAGTACAAAATGTAAGTGTTAGCAATATAGGGCCATACTTACGCAATGTACAGACGAAACTACATGGAAGCGAAATCAAATGCAAAGTCAACATTTACATTGAGTAATACTATATAGAACACAGTTCTAACATTATATTTTTGGTAAATTGACTTTACTACATGAGCGAAAAGAAAATGATCATGGAGCTCTAAAATTACAAGTCTTGCTATTCTTACTCTACAGTAGGGAAAAGGATGCTAGTGTTAGAACATATTTTCTTGAACAATTTTAAATTAAGATATTCCTGTCACACTGCTTCTTTGGAAAGACAAAGCCTGTAAGAAGACATCGATATGGACTCTTTTCTTTGCATGCAATGTACAAATTTCAGATTATTGATATTTACAGACATGACGGGAAATTTAGATCTGCCGATATCATCATGATATTTTTATAAACTTCACATAATGATAAATATTTCTGTTATATGATCTTTCATACTATGGTATCTACTTTTTAAATCATTATTTCTCATATAAGGAGCTCCACAACCACAACAAACTGACCTTTGTGCGGGTAATCCTTGTTATAACGGGGGAACCTGCAGCAATCAAATAAACGGATATGTGTGTCAATGTACAAACGGATGGGCTGGAGACAAATGTAACATAGGTAAATGTTTTTCCTATTGCAAAAGGCACTGTATGCACGGTATTGATAATAAGAAGAGAGTTATACAATATGTGAATTAAAATACCCTCATTGCAGGATTGTGCAGCTATGCAACAAGATACCGCTACCATCTACTAAATTCTAAATACCCGTATGTCCGTATGCAATTATTTCCATTTTGAGAAAATGGCGTTAATTTTAAAGTTTTCAACTGCAATCACCTTTAAACGAATTCAGATATTCAAACCAAATTTCCTATGTCTGTTTGAAACTATATACATTAACTATCTATATTTCAAATTTCATTGATTTGTGATCAGTAGACAATATCAAAATATAATTTTCAAAAAATCATTAATAGAAAGTAATTGTTACCAAAAAGAAGTTGATCTGGGTCCATATTGAATACAAAGTCTAACACTGGTTTCCGTAAAGCAGGTTTTTAGCTCACTTGGCTACGCCAGGGTGAGCTTTTCTGATCGATGATTGTCCGTCGTCCGTCAACATTTTGATTCAAATGATATCTCCTCTGAAACCTCTAGGCCAATGTTGATAAAACTATGCAGGAATGTTCCTTGCATGAAGCTCTACCAAATTTGTTCAAAGAATTCCATTCCATGCAGAACTCTGGTTGCTAGGGCAAAAAATAGGAAAAACTTTAAAAATCTTCTTCTCTGAAACCACAAGGCCTAGAGCTAAGATATTTGGCATGTAGCATTGTCTAGTGGACCTCTACCAAGATTGTTCAAATTATGACCCCCGGGTCAAAATTGACCCCGCGGGGGTGGTCACTTAATTTTGCATAGGCTTATATAGGAAAAACTTTTAAAATCTTCTTCTCTGAAACCACAAGGCCTAGAGCTTAGATATTTAGCATGTAGCATTGGCTAGTGGACCTCTACCACGATTGTTCAAATTATGACCCCCGGATCAAAATTGACTCCGCACGGGGGTCACTCGGATCAAAATTGACTCCGCACGGGGGTCACTTAGTTTTGCATAGGCATATATAGGAAACACTTTAAAAATCTTTTGAAACCACAAGGCCTAGAGCTTAGATATTTGGCATGTAGCATTGGCTAGTGGACCTCTACCAAGATTGTTCAAATTATGACCCTCGGATCAAAATTGACCCCGCACAGGGGATCACTTAGTTTTACATAGGCTTATATAGGAAAAGCTTTAGAAATCTTCTTCTCTGAAACGGCAAGGCCTAGAGCTTAGATATTTGGCATGTAGCATTGGCTAGTGGCCCTCTATCAAGATTGTTCAAATTATTACCCCCGGGTCAAAATTGACCCCGCACCGGGGGTCACTTAGTTTAACATAGACTTATATAGGAAAAACTTTAAAAATCTTTTTCTCTGAAACCACAATGCCTAGAACTTAGATATTTGTCATGTAGCATTGCATAGTAGACCTCTTCAAAGTTGACCCTGGGGTCAAAATTGACCTTGCCCGACGGGGGGGGGGGGGGTTGTCACTTGTTTTACAAAGGCGTATATAGGAAAACCTATTTGGTATATAACATTATCTAGTGATCTTCCACCAGGCAAGTGGACTTGTACCAAGGTGAGCGATATAGGGCCATCTTGGCCCTCTTGTTTAATGAGGATCAGGTATATAATAACCATCATAATTAGAAACAAATCTCTGGTTATTGACACTTACAATAACGTTAAAGCATACTTTGTTCAAATTAAGAAATAAAAACAAAACAAAATTATATAAACAAAAATAATCTGAAATTGTTTTAAACGTTTTTATTTCAATTGGAATGATTCTAAATGTATAATAAGATGTATTAAAACGTCTATTTCATCTGCTTAAATAAATGGAGAAATAATACTCATACATGTTTTAACTACCTACATGTTACATTTTAATATTAAGACTACAAATACAAACATCTTAACACCTTACTCCTAAACATAATACTAGTAGCCAATCGAGAGACAAACTGTTAACTCTTTGACATACTAGAAATTAGAAGGACAAAATGCGAACTCTATTTTATGATTCTGCTTTCTAGATACACATGCATGAAACAAAATAGTATATTTCATACAACATCAACGCAACAAAAAGTTTTAGTTTGGAATTACATAAATGATGTTTATTGCAGAGAAAGACATAGTATTTTCTTGTTGCTTTGAATCACCATGCTTCAATTGCTAAGCTGTTCGTCTTTCTTGATGGTAACTTTAGCACACAATTGTGTTTTTGTAGTGCATTGTATTGTCTGTCGGAAGCACTCGTGTAGTCTAACATACTGGTTACTGTTGTTAGATCTTTTTTTCGCTTCAAAATATATTATGGGATTCTTCCTCAGGTGTAGGGAAATTGGTTGAAATATACATGTCGTGTAAACATCTTTTCACCGAAGTTCCTGTTTACAAATTACCCTTCCCGATAGTTAATCCACTTTACTTTAGAGTATAGAATACTACCAAACTATCTTTGTATTAGTCAAAGAAATGATGCTTGCACAACGGTATAACTTTAAACAATGAATCAGTGAAGTGTTTAAAGCTGCTGGCTTTCCGACTCTGGTGATACAATCTTAAGTTCTCCAAAATGACGCATTAAAACATGAAATGTAAAAGTAAATCCTAGAGACAACCATACTAGTGAAAATCAACATAATTGCAATTTGAGAAAATCTATTGATAATGTTGTTTGGTTTGATTTGACGCACTGCTACATTATATGGCTATATTGGGATTAAAAAAAATTGCAAAACTTTATAATTTGGTAGCGTATAATTTATAAAATAACAGAGGTACTTAACATACGGTGCCCGTGAAGTGACATGTGATACATTTTTTTATATCGTAATTACGAAATACATTTCGTAAAAACGAAATAAGATTTCGTAAAATCGTAATAATATATCGAGTTACGAGGTTGTGGAATTGTGACGACGCTTTGTTGGCAGTTCAGAAAATAATTTTGTTACGCATGTGTTTATTATTATAAACTTTATGGTTTTGTAGTAGCAGTACCAAAATGTGTATCGATAATGGGCTCTGAATTTTACCATATCGTAATGTGATATGCATATAATGGGTTCTTAAAACCAAACTGTGAAATCAGCTAATAGCCTCCGTTGAAGATAAACTAACATTGGCTCAATTTTCATGTAATAAACCACGCTTCTCGTGACAAAACATGTCATAGCAATTTTACAAAGTGATTATAATGCTAAAATTTATGATGAAGACAACATTTTAAAGATTTCTGTAGATATAAATGAGTATTGGGCAGATAATCATTGTCAAAATGGACCCTCGAAGAAGATATATAGGTTTACCCCCTTGGATTATCTTATTTCTTTTGATCTCTTTGAAATTAAAAGTCAAGAGCAACTTCGTGGAAAAAGAACAAGCAGATTTATCGATAATGAGCACTGAAACATGCCATATCTTATTGTGAGACACAAGTTATAGTTTTAAAACACTTAACTATGCATTAATTATAGAACAGGATATAAAAACTAAACTTAGTTCAATGTTTAATATACAATGTTCACATTGTTTTAAGATGGCGTTGCGACACAACAACTTGAGTATCGCTTTATGTTTCTGTAGATATTGATGAGTGTGCGACAAGTAGTCCTTGTAAAAATGGAGGTGCGTGTACGAACACCCAGGGAAAATATACTTGCACATGTACAGGTGGATGGACAGGAACTAATTGTGATACAGGTTTGTAATGTGTAATGATAGCTGATTATCAATTACTATTAAACAAAATATACAATACGCTTGTGAATGTTGAGGTGGATGGACTGGCACCAATTATGATACAGGTTTGTAATGTATGATATTTATATACAAAGTACAATATGTGGTTTGGAAGGCCACACTAAAATTAGTAGCTAAAATAACTAAAATGATAGCATTACATTATTTTAAACGGTGCCACTTTGTGTCCGGTAAATCGGTAAACTTTAATTGCCACATAATATCGATGTGGACGCATGCTTTGGTGAACGTAGTATGACCTCACGTCATTTAAAACAGCAAATTCAACACTTGCAGTAAGTTGTTGTGGAGGAGTTTACCGCCCACTCCGATCGTATTTTTGGTTGTTTTAAAAGGCGGGTGGTTTACCTAATCATCGTGCCTGGGAAGAATTAGTACTAGACCCCTACCCTCCGTAAGAAACTGCCAACTTTCAAACATAAAGAGACATGGTTCGTAGCGGGGCTTGAACCCATTACAAATGTACCCTCAATTACTAAGAGGTTACAGTTGTTTCAAGTCAGCGACTCTAACCATTCGACCAAAAAGGCGGACAGTAAATTAGTTAGCGTTCAGGTCAAGGAATTTCGTTGAGGAATGCAAATAGAAAGATACGTTCCACCACAATGACTATTCAAATGCGTGTGCATTTGCAGTCGTAAAGACAATACTATTTAACTATAGAATGCCAAAAGAAAACAACACACAAATAATTTTGTTAACGGCAGGATTTAAGATAGGTACAAACATATCACATTTTTGAAAATGGGTGTACCAGTATTTGGTGATACATGTAGTATTTCACCTAAATCGAGATATGTATTTCTGTACAAACAGTGAAAATGTATGCACTGATATGATAGATACTTATAGTTATTGCTCATTAAAGTTTGTGACTTTATCTGCAAGAAAATAACCACCGTAGTAAGATTGTCATATGGATTCCGCATGTATTTATTTATGTATACGTATTCATTTATTTTCGATTGCGAAACACGTTCTTACATTGTAGATTAATCGCTCTCGAGACTCAAACAAGGTGGAATCAACCTCGAAGAGATAGAGGCATTGTGGAAATATATGTGTCTTGTCTATATGTTGGGTGGTGTGTGTGGGGTAAAAAAAAAATTCCCCCACCCCCCAACCCAAAAATTAAAATATTTTTTTTTTAAAAAAAAAAAAAAAAAAAAAAAAAAAAAAAAAAAAAAAAAAAAAACCCCCCCCCCCCCCCAACCCCCCCCCCCCCCCCCCCCCCCCCCCCCCCCCCCCCCCTCTCTAAAAAAAAAACACAAAAAAACCCCACAAAAAAAAAAAAACCCCAAGAGAGGGGAAAACCCGGGGCCAAAAAAAAAAAAAAAAAAAAAAAAAAAAAAAAAACAAAAAAAACCCCCCCAAAACCCCCCACACAACCCAAAAAAAAAACCCCCCAAAAGCCACCCCCCCCCCCGGGGGGAGGACACCCCGGGACGGGCAAGCCACCCCCCCCCCCCCCCCCCCCCCCCCCCCCCCCCCCCCCCAGAAAAAAAAAAAAAAAAAAAAAACCCCCCCCCCCCCAACAGGGAACCCCAAAAAAAAAAAAAAAAAAAAAAAAAAAAAAAAAAAAAAAAAAAAAAAAAAAACCCCCCCCCCCCCAAAAAAAAAAAAAAAAAAAAAAAAAAAAAAAAAAAAAAAAAAAAAAAAAAAAAAAAAAAAAAAAAACAAAAAAAAAAAACCCACACACAAAAAAACCAACAAAAACACAACCCACACAAACAACAACCCACAACCCCCACCCCCCCCCCCCCCCCACCCCACCCCCCCCCCCCAACAAAAAAAAAACAAAAACCCCCCCCCCACCCCCCCCCCCCCCCCCCCCCCCCCCCACCAAAAAAAAAAACAAACACCCCCAAAAAAAAAAAAAAAAAAAAAAAAAAAAAAAAAAAAAAAACCCCCCCCCCCACACCCCACCCACGGGCACAAAAACAACCCCCCCCCCCCCCCCCGGACAAGGAACCAAAAAAAAGGGGAAAACCCCCCCCCCCCCCCCCCCCGGGAAACCCCCCCCCCCCCCCCCCCCCCCCCCCCCCCCCCCCCCCCCCCCCCCCCCCCCCCCCCCCCCCCCCCCCCCCCCCCCCCCCCCCCCCCCCCCCCCCCCCCCCCCCCCCCCCCCCCCCCCCCCCCCCCCCCCCCCCCCCCCCCCCCCCCCCCCCCCCCCCCCCCCCCCCCCCCCCCCCCCCCCCCCCCCCCCCCCCCCCCCCCCCCCCCCCCCCCCCCCCCCCCCCCCCCCCCTGGTCAATATCTAAATTTTCAGAAAAACTCCCTTTATGCCACTGTTGGGGATTGAAACCAGGACCCTCCCGATGTGTTTTTCCCGAGGAGAACGAAAACAAATAAAGCTCCATTTTTTCCCCCCCTTTTTTGCCTAACTGCCAAATATATATTTTAATATATATATAAAAATACACACAAAAAACAAAAAAAAAAAAAAAAAAAAACAAACCCCACCCCCCCACCCAACCCCCCCCCCCCCCCCCCCCCCCCCCCCCCCCAACCCCCCCCCCCAACCAAAAAAAAAAAAAACCACCCAACTCCTCCCTCCCCCCCCCCCCCCCCCCCCCCCCCCCCCCCCCCCCCCCCCCCCCCCCCCCCCCCCCCCACCACTGCGCCACGATAGCTCCACGTATACAAATTACAAGATAAAATATTCGAAATACGCAAGGTTTACTAACTTACTGTTTGTGTAAATATTAAAAAGTTAAAGATTCAAGATACTACATTGATAAACAAGCTGTACAAATGCATTGGTATAAATTCATTTTTATTTTTCTTGACCAGCAAGTACCAGTACTAATACCAATACAAATTACTGCAACACTAATCCTTGCAATAATGGAGTATGTTTAAACGACGCTAACTCTTACACGTGTCGATGTCAACCAGGCTGGACCGGAACAAACTGTGAAACACGTATGTTCTCTCGGTTTTTGTTGTTGGTTCGGTTTTTTAAAACTTTTTTTCAAATATGTTAAATGATGATCTGTATGTTATCATTTCGAGGTTGCCAAACATAGGCGTTAAATTTAAGAAAGTGTGCGAAATGTATTATATCGAAATTAGTTTTTAGTAGCGAGACAATCAAAATGATAACGACTGAGATTTGTTCCAATTATACTATATGTTCCGTACATAAACTTTCGTTTTAAATCCCTGATTTATCAATATAAACCTGGTATGTAAAATGCATACTGCTTATAGCTTGACTGTTCTTATCATAGTTTTTATATCAATCAATGTGCCTTTTTTAAAAAAGGTATGGATTCATGTACAGCAAACGTGACGTGTTTGCATGGTACGTGTTTAGAAAGTAATGGTGTCTTTAGCTGCTCGTGTGATCAAGGCTGGAAGGGCAACACGTGTCAAACAGGTTCATTTTTGATTATCTAAGTTTACAAAACTTTAGGCTAAAATGTCAAACATTGAACTGGAGAACATAAAACAATCTATATATGAGAAGGTGAAGAAGGATGTTTGTGTTGATCAAATTGTATTCAAAAGTATAATTATGCATTTCACATTTTTATGATTAATTAATAACTTTGCATTTGTTTTTAATACATGACAGAATAAATTCTTGGAATATAATACACATACACACAATGTTAGATTTGAAATCAATAATGAACTGTGTGCTTTTAAGATATCGTGAATTCGTTTTTTGCTCACCTGACCATGAAACACGAAGTGGTCATGGTGAACTTTTAGGATTGTTGAATGTCCGACGTCCCTCGTACGTTCGTCCGTCCACAATAAGTTTGTTTAACACTTTAGCATCTACATTTTTAAAACAATCATAATTAAATGTGAATATAATGTATACATAATGGCCGCAAGACCTCGGATGAGTTCGATTATGGTTTTGATCGGATCAGTACGTCCTGAATTATGGCCCCCGATTTCACAGAGAATGCAATATTTATCTATGCTTACTCTCTAGCACCTATATTTCTTCACTTATCCTAATCATATTTATAGAGAATTTGTATGACCATAAGATCTCAGACGAGCTCAATTATTGTCATGATTGGATTAGTTCTTCCAGGGTTACGGCTCTTGATTTATCAACAACTGCAATATTCAACTGTGTTTACAATCTTGCACTGTCATTTCTTCACTTATACTAATCAATATTGATGAAACTAAGCAGGGATGTTCCTTGTGTGAAGCTCTGCATAAAACGTTGAAAGACGTCTATTCCATGCAGAACCTTGTCTGCCATAGCAACACATAGGAAAAACGTTAACAATCTTCTTCTCTGAAACCACAAGGCCTAGAGCTTAGAAATTTAGTATGGTCTAGTAGACTTCTACTAAGTTGTTCAAATTATGACCCCCAGGTCAAAACCCCCGGGGATCACTTGATTTTACATAGGCTCATATAGGAAAAGCTTTATAAATCTTCTCTGAAACCGCAAGGCCTAAAACTTAGATATTTGGCATGAAGCATTTCCTAGTGGACCTCTACCAAGCCTGTACAAATATTGACCCCAGGGACAGAATTAATCACACCTAGGGTGTCACTGATTTTCATATATACTTATGTAGGAACAACTTGAAAATTCTTCTTCTCAGAAACCACAAGATTTAGAGCTTATAAACTTCAACCAAGTATGTTCAACCCAGGGCCTCAAGGTCAATATTCGTATAAGAAAAACTAAAAAAAATTCCTCTCCAAAATCACATAGCCTAGAACTCAAGAGCTTAGATATTTGGTATGTAGTATCGTCCAGTCGACCTCTACAAAGTTTGTTCAAATAAAGCCCACTGGGGGGGGGGGTTCCTTGTTTGTATATCGAGTTATAGAAAAAGCCTACTTTCCAGTGAGACTTACCAAGCAACCACTGACTTCCTTAGCAACCAAAGGCTTCCCTAGCAACCAGTGACTTTCTTAGCAACTAGGTGTGCGCGATAAAAGCGGTATACCGGTATATTGCAGTTCGCGTGAGACGCGATACGTAACGATATGGTTTCATCCCGTACTGTGGTATTTTTTGTACATAAAAAACTGCAATTTATCCGTCATTTATTAGCTGAAACTTTAATTTGAATGAGTTGTGTGATTTTTACATGAAGACAGTAACGGACAGTGACGTTGACGCGGTAAATTATTCGATTTCAAAACTCAAAAGGTAAACAAATAAACAGTAATGAATTTGCTCAAGGAATGATTCAGTTACTTTGTAACCATATCATAACCAAGTTTGAAAACTTCAAAGTATAGTTTGGTAATAGTGTAGCAAACCAATCTAAATATCTTGCATATTTAGGGGGTCAACCCGACTATAAAATCTAACAATGAGTGTCATACACCAAAATGTTTGCCAGGATGTATAGATTATGAAACGGAAACTCATTTTTACCAAAGTGGTTGGAGCTGATAGAAATCCAAGATGGCCGCCAAGATGGCCGCCAAGATACAGAAACTAATTGAATATACAACTTTTGGTCATATCTCCGTTATTTGTGAACCTTTTAAGCTGAAACCTGTTTTACTCTATCTTGTATTCAGATCTCTTCAAATTTTATCACTTTCAACCATTTTGAATTATGAAGGTCAAAGTCAAATTCAAGGTCAAATGTCAAAATATTTGAAAAATAGGCATCCAACAAAAGTTTTTTCTTTGTTACACTTCTAAAATGAAATGTATTAACCACTATGACATATCAAAATGAAGAACGATTTATACTCTTTTAATTTATTGTACACTGTTGGGTTAAAAGTGTTACCATGGATATATCCAAGATGGCGTCCAAGATGGCTGCCAAAATCAATAAATTTCAAAATATACAAGTTTATGTCATATACCCATAATTTGTGTACAGTTTTCCATCCAACTGTTTTACTTCTTTTTGTATTCAAGGCTCTTTTTAATTTTGGCACTGTCAACCATTTTGAGTTATAGAGGTCAAGGTCAAAATTCAAGGTCAAATGTCAAAATTATTGACAGTTGCCCATCCGAGTTTCACTTGTAATATGAAACATATCAACAACTATGACATATCAAAATAGAGCAATGTGCACATTTTAAATCTATTGCATTGTCGGGTGTAAAAGTTTTATTGTTAGGAGATATTTATGGAAATGAAAACAACGACAAAGATCAAACTCTTCAGAACATATATTGTTTGTATCAATTGTTTGTTAAATAAACATGCAAGTGACAAACAGAAGCATTTTATCAGTCGTAATATACTAGCAGTATATATGGAACACTAGTAACAGCAACAAATTGATCTTATTGATAATGACAATTTAATAATACATGAACAAATCTTTTAGATGTAAGATTATTCATGTGCGTACAATTAACATCGATATCCTGGTTTTGTTACAAGTAAATTTTACCTTAGTAACATTACTACAAAATTCAAAATGTAACATGCCATAAGGTCACCACTAAATATGTAATACCATACACAGGTTGACCATTTTCAACATAAATGTTGCAATAATCTTAAATAATTGTTCTCATAACTTCAGTTAAAAAAATACTTCAAGTATTAACAGTTGTTTAAAGTCAAACTATCTCCCTACATAAATTGACAATGAACATAATTGCAAAGGGAAATGACACATGGCTCATTTTGGGCCTGACATTTGTTTATCAAATAGGAAAATTGCTCATATAAAGCATACAAACACTGAACAAATGGCATCTCATGTGCATCAAATTCTACTATCACAATGCTTAAAAAATGAAAATAATGAGCATATGATTTTATGGTAACATATCAATCCGAACCTTTGCTTTAAGAACAACATGAAACATGCAAATAGCCCAAATTAACAAACCATAGTATGCTATTAACTTTTCCTGGTCTAAGCTTGTAACGTATTTAAAAATATTCATTTCACTAGACTAGGTGCGAAATGCGATAATATAGAATGTTAAAAATTTTCAATTCAATGACTGTGTCAATTTAGTCTTCATTTTCAGAGTTATCAGAATCTTGGCTGAAAATCAAGGAAAGTGTATATACATTTACGCATGTCATGTTCTCGGTCTGGACATTACCATTACACACACAGGCCACTGTACATGGCTGCTGGTTCACAAAACACGAGCATGTCTCACAACAGGTAGTACATTCACATGCCATGTCATTCAGTAGCTCTGGTGCTGCTACAGATTGATTCATTAGTTTTGGCTGAATTCCTAGTCCATCGTTAGTAACTTCATATCCGAAATTCGTGGGTGAAGGGAGGTCGTGCATCGGTTTCATAGCATTTTTCCAAATCCATATTTGGTAAACACTTCGTCGACAATGGAGAATGAAACTGTCTTCAGTTGGTGGGAGGTTTCTTGGATGTTTAGACTGCTTACTCTCTTGCATCTGAGCTTATTCAGTGCAAGATTATCACAACCTCCATACAAGTCAACAAGAAATTGCATACATGCCATTTTATGTCTTTTTGTCAGACACATTGTTTCTCCCATGTCTTTTTAGTTGTTGGTACTTGATTGCTTCTTTTCATAATTTGTTTGAAAACTGTTTTCTTTCCCTTTCCGTAGAAACTACTTGTTGTGTCACATCCAGTAAGGCAATACAGTACAAGGATGATATCTACTTGTTCATCAGACAACTTTTGTCTCAGTGAATGTATTGGAATATATCTTCTCATGTCTGTATGGGAAGTAACTCGTCCAGTTGACATGTGTACGTATTTTGCGCCTATGCGTGGGTAGTGATGCAGAAGTAAAAGCAAAACATCTGTGTCAGGCGTTTGAACTACTATACCTGCAGAACCTTTGTCTGCCTCATATTTTGCATGCAAAATCATAAGAGTGTCTGCTTCTTCCTGATTCGATTTCAATGAAGGTATTTCTGTGCACCTATCAGGAGCTACTTGTATGCAGGTCCCATCTTTACTTCCACTAACAATAAGAACCTCGTGTGCATTCAAGTCAGTGTTTGCGTTTTCTTTCATGTACTCTGTGTAGAACTCCACCAGGTTTTCCTTATTTGCTGCATTTGACAAAAACATATTCCAGTCCTTAGGAAGACGCAAGTCCCTATGTACATGAATACATTTGGACGTAGTTATGTCTCCTCTTCCCTGACGTGTCTCGGCTTTTAGACTGTTTTCCTTTGTATTTATCAAATACGGCATGTATCGACTTCATTCCTGGGATAAGCCGTGCTTTCATCAGAATGTACTGAAGAAAAGTTGACGCCATGTCCTTTGAATGTGCTGTGCTGACTCTGTACTGGCAAAGCATGTATTACTGA
Source organism: Saxidomus purpurata (assembly GCA_022818135.1). Lineage (NCBI taxonomy): Eukaryota > Metazoa > Mollusca > Bivalvia > Venerida > Veneridae > Saxidomus > Saxidomus purpurata. The sequence continues at coordinate 8,938,424 of JAFMSR010000009.1, forward strand.
CAAACCATCAAATATAATAACATCAGCATTCTCTATTCTTGTTTCGGTGACTGGAAGAAGTTTTTCGAGTTCAGTCATGAAGTCGGATTTTTTTGACTTAATCATCTTCCCATTTTCTGTGAACATGCTCATTGGAACCATTGTGTTTTCAAAAGAAAACACACGTTCAGAGGACACTTTTTTATAAGTGTTTATAGCCAATAGTCTTTGAAACATGACTTCTCCGCTTATAACTTGCTTTGTCTTTTTCATTCCTACTCGTTGCTTCTTTACATCTGCCATTGTTTTTATATTACTGCGTGACTTGGGCTGAAGAACCCTTTCTCTGGTACATGTGATCCATCAGGTTTTTCTACAAGTCTCTCTGACACAAAGTCTTCAAAACGCTTAGCTCCTCTATTCAAACTTGGGTCTTGAACATTCAACATCATCTGTTGCCTGGACTCCAGTGGCGAAGTTTACAAGTTTCCTTGGTGTTTTTTTCACATCAAAAGGGTCAATGAAATTACTGTCAAAGACAGTTATTAGCTTGTTCATACTTCTGTCATATTGCTCTCTTTTGGTTTTTGTGTTGCTGTGGTGCGTCGGATCCTGTTCAGTTTCTGTAGAGCAAATATTTTTATGAAAAACATAAGAATATCTTGACGACAAAGGTCGAGCCAGAAACCATCTAGCTAAGGCATTTTCTCTCAATGTCAGTCCAATAATTCCACCGGTCCCTTTAAGCGCCTTGTTTAGTGTAACTTCTAGAGTATAATCCATCCACACGTTATTGAATTTCCCTTCAGTCAGCTTTGTTGTGAAAAGACCTTTGACAAATCCGTCTTGTACTGTTCTAGGTAGCCTGTTCATCTGTAACAGTTGGACTGTCATGTATTTCGCATAGGTTGACCTGTTGGATGCAAACAACAAAGGCATGAGCATGAGTTTTGCATACTGATGAACAGTCCAATTAGGTGACCTGGTAGATGAAATGAACATCTTAAGAGGCGTTGACACTTTTGTAAGATAATCATCCCAGAGTTTAAACGTCGGTGATTTCTTGCTACATTCATTCCTGAATTCATCCATCAATGGAGTTATGTGATTAGAGATTACATCAACGGACTCTGTTATTTCATCTTCAGTGTGAATATCATTACCCCTTTTTCTCATGTTTGACAACACTTCATATACGGCATCTGGAATTATCTTGTTGTTTTCTTCACACCACACCTCGAAGTTGATCAGAAGACGAATGTTCAGGGTTTCATCAATAAGTTTGAAAGCTGTGAGTGCTCTTTCGAAATCCTTGCCTGCAAGTATATTTGAAACTGTGGCTGGTGCATATACACCGGAATCAATCAACAGTTGTTTAAGACCGGCTTCTCCATACAGGTGTCCTATACCAGCAAACACAGACATAAGCAAATGCATGCCTCCTTCGACTGGAATGACACCTTTCAGCTCATCACGTTTACACCAAACGATTTCCAATGCCTTAGCTAGAAGGCTCATGTCAAACACAACTGGCGCATACGTCTGTCCAAGACTATCCATGACTTCCTTTGAATCGAAGGAGTGTAGTGTAAACAGTGCTGTAATCTGTTGGATTAGCCATGATGATAGGATTGTATGTTATGCTTGACACATCTTTAGAATCATCCCGACAACATGTATTTGTATGAAATATGCTCCAGGGAGGAATACTTGGCATTTCATCAGATACGTCATCACAAAACACTGAACATCGGCCAAGGACATATAGTAATTCCTTTTAACTGTGCTTGTTTAACAGACTCTGGTTTCATCGGTCTTATTTCATCCAAGGTAACTAGTGGATCAAAGACGGACCTGGCCTGTATGTCGGTTTCCTGTAAGGGATGATGCTACAGAGTCCCCCACCTGGCAAAGTCTTACTATCAAATGTTCGGTTTACTGAGCGGGGAAGACGTGGGATAGGCTCATCGTCTTCAGATTTACTGCTGATGAGTATACTTGTCATTGCATGTGTTGTTCTCTTTGCCGTCGACTGTTCTTTCATTGTGGTCCCAATTATCAGCAACTCCAACGAAAAGCCTTCCACCTTTTTTCTCTAGAAATGATGTTGTCGGAACAATGCCACCAGAAGGAGTGATATGTTGTGTTTTGACTGCCTGGTTTGCTGCAGAAGATAGGAACATTCTAAGTTCTGAGTAAGATATGGAATATCCTAAACCATGTATGTCTTCAATCAAATGCCGACTGCCAAAGTCGTTGTATAAATGAACAGCAAGACCTAGATGTTTTGGTGACTTGACAGATGTAACCAGATTAGTTATGTCACACGCTGTTGCTAAACACCTCTTGTCTGTTTTTTCTGATGCTGATCTGTAAATCCTGCTATCTGAAAGCCAGCATACTGCCTTATAGAGTAAAGGATCAAGGAAATCTTTCTGGGCGGACAAACTCATTTCTTCTTCTGAGTAGTATTCATTATTAAGCTTTGAAGTATTTGCCAATATTCTCCTTCTTAGTACACCTATAGCCTTATGCACGACTGCCTCATCTGTTTCCTCCTCAGGATCAATATCATAAGAGCATTCTTTGCTTGCTGAAGTACTCCTTCAAGTTGTTTAGATTCTTTTTAGGGCATCACCTAAGGTTTTTTCAGCAGAGCAAACCAAGTCAGATTTACCAATCTGAGACACAAATGAAATATCAGGCCAAATACCAGTCAACAATTTTTTAAAGTAAACACTTCTATAATTATCTGCACTTTCTATACCACTCTCCTTTAAAATTTCAATAAATCTGTTTTTCAATGTGGACAAGTAGTAAACTTTTTTTTCAATAATTACTGAATGTTCAAACTCTTTCTTTTACTTGTTCTGCTGATATATTGAACATTGACTTAGATTTGACAGGTGTGTATGTTGTATTGTTATTATTAGTGTCACAAAGATAGTATTTGGACAGACAATTCTTTTTTCTGTGATACCTGGCTTCAATAGCCACAAGATCACCATTTGGCACACTTAACAATCTATTAAGGATATTTTGATCATTGCAGTATGTGCAGCTTGTAAAACTTTTGGAATAAATACTGTTATCATCTGATGCTGATACAGAACTTTTGTACATAAGACCAACTTCTAGAATAACCTTTTGCCTGTATTGTATTTGTCACGTTTTGAATCACTTTTTCACTACAAATAAAACACTGTGATTTCCAGTCAAACGTACTGTCACTAGATCTAGTTTTTAAGGGGAGTAGCTAAATTCTCTTGATTGTCCATTTTGTCACCTGCAAACCCGTTCATCTTCCATGTTGCACATACCTGGAATAATGTGAAGGTGGAGAGATAAACACTTAAGCACTAATGTGTGAAATAAACTTTCTTATTGGTACAATAATTGCTGTTAGTTTATCTTGCAAATCTAAACTTTGTGTTTGCAATGCCATGGTGTTTACTCTATAGAATGGAAACGCATGTAAACGATTTTAAGGAATGTATTAACAGATATCAGTGCACCCACATTTCAACAATACCAATGTATTACACTAGTGCTGTTTTACAACTAAATGTAAATAAAATTATACAGTAGCAATTGTCATATACTTAATCACAGTATATAATGGAATATGCGATTGTTATTTAATTGTGCTGCTTATTGATTTTACCTTTCAAGTCTGTGTGAACTATAATTTGAATAACCGATGCCTCCAGTACAGTAATGAGTCAACAATCTTCCTTGGCTGCTAAGTACTGTATGGTTTTATAGTTGGTGGTGTATTCTGTGTAACTGAAATTATGAAAATAACGAAATATTTTGGAAATAATAATGGTTGTATTATGTAAATTTATGCTGTATTGTTTGTGTTCATGAAGTCATTTCCAAAAGTGATTTTACTCTATTATTAGTGACTTTAAGATAACATTATATGATTATAACTTTTAAAAGCCTGTTTACCATTTATTCACCATAAATACTAATGGCTTCCTCCAGTAAAGTAATGAAAGTGAACAATCTTCGTTGGCTGCCAAGGCTAATAAGGTTTTATGCTCACACAAACATGCACTTGTTAAGCTGGTGGTTAATTTTGTACCACTGTAAATGAAGAAATAACTGTTACTATTTTTGAAATATAACTGATTGTATTGTGAATCAATATGTTTTGTACAGTCATTTTGTAAAGTGTTTTTCTCTGACACTTATAAATAACTTCATAACTGAAAAAAAAACTATTTACCATATATTCATCATGGATAATAGTGGCTTCCTCCAGTAATGTCATGAAAGGTAACAATCTTCATTGGCTGCTAAGAGTAATAGGGTATTGTGTCACACATACAAGAAGTTGATGATGAATTCTGTATTACTGAAATTTGGGAGGGAAAAAGAGACTAAATAAGAAACAATACCTGATCATTTATAAAAAAAGTTCTTTTTATTACTTTTGTACTGTATAATGATACGAATGTATATATGATAGATTGATAGTTTATTCAAGCAATAGGCGATATATATATATTTGCATACTATATAAATTATAGTCTAGAAAAAATGTAACAATTTCCAATCAAAAGACATTGTCATGAAGTCTATTCAAAACAGTTTCATACAATTTGATTAGAAACTGTACTAAACTACTGCAGAGGACAACCACTTAAATATCAAAACAATATAAGCATTCCTTACCAGCAATTATATATCTTTATCTCATGTCATACACCAAGATCAAAGACATGCTGCGTTTTGTATGTTGAACCTCAAAAATAAATACAAATGCATACTTAGTTAAAATGTATTTACATTTAAGCACTATTACAAATCGTTTTTGATATACTTAACAAACTGATTTCAGAAAAAAACACCTTTATACGATAACTGGTAACTATCCGAGTACTACTCAAGTTTAAAGAAAAAATGAAATGGGAGGTTTTTAATCAGTGTTTTCGATAATTTAAATCAGTGTTTTGCCTGTCTTAGAGTCATATATATTGTACAATGCAATAATAGGAGACTATAACATTATATTTTCAATTATTTTTAGGGTTTACAATCTGAGATGTCACATTCATATTTTAATTTGTTAGACTCTAAATGAAAAACAAACATTTATCAATCTAAATGCTTTTTAAACAAATAGCACATAATGTTTACCTGTTTTGATGTTTCCTGCAGAATAATATGCCACAGACAGACCTTTTTAAATTGCGAAAAACAGTATCATTCTCCCTATGACATTGAAAATGCAGACAACAAATTAATGGTGATTTTTTATACAAGGGAAGCAACTACGTTCTTTTGATGACTTTATATAAAGTTTATTAAAAGTGTACTATCCAAACTATTTGCAAAGAGGAGGTATGTTTTATGGGTGACAGGTTATGTTATATGGAGAAAATGTAATTATATGTTTGATTTAAATAAACTAGATAACTTATTATCAGTTACAAGAAAATAGCGTAAAGTGTGGAAAATTGTGTAACGGCCATGTCAGTTTATCTACGGTTTATTTCCATGGCAACCACATTTCCTAGCCAAATAGTGCTACAGATTGATAGAGTATAAATTGCTCTTTATTTTGATATATCATTGCGGTTGATATGTTTTATATTAAAAACGTGACAAAGAAAAACATCTTGTCATATGGCCAATTTTTACAGTTTTTGAGGCTTTTGACCTTGAATTTGACCTTGACCTTTCAAACTTAAAATGTTTGCAAGTAATGCAAATTAAAGAACAATATGTAAAAGTGAAATTAAAACAAGTTTGGTGGTAATATGTACACTTCTTACTGAGATATTACAAAAAGTTGTATACTTGCTTGTTTCCTCTAGTTTGGCGGCCATCTTGGACGCCATCTTGGATTTCGGTCGGCTCCAACCACTTCGGCAAAAACTAACTTCCGTTTCGTATACTACAAACTCTGACAAAGATTTTGGTGTATGAAATATATTGTTAGATTTTATAGACCGGTCAAGTGTTTTTAAACTCAAGGTATTTGCTACACTATAAGAGTATTCACTCTCAATATATTGCAATACGTATCGCCATACAGTGCCGCATATTGCAATTTATAGCGATACGAAATATCTTGCAATACCCATCCCTATTAGCAACCAGTGACTTCCAAAGCAAAATGGACTCTCTAATAAACCTTTGACTTCCTTACCAACAATTTAGTTTCCTAGCAACCTGTGACTTCCCCTAGCAACTAGAGACTTCCTAAGCAAGCAGTGACTTCATTAGCAACCAGTGACAACCCATAGCAACAAATGACTTCCTTAGCAACCATTGACTTCCTTAGCAACAATTTAGTACCATAGCAACCAATTACTTCCCCTAGCAACAAGCGACTTCCTTAGCAACCTTAAGCATCATCTTGCCACCATTGACGTCCTTAGCAACTAGCCACAGCTGTGTTTGGCAGTCACTTTCAAGTACTGACCACTGATTTCCTTATCAAACAGTGACTTTCCCTAGCAACCAGTGTCTTCCTTATATAAGTGCACTGGCACTCAGGTGAACAATGTAGAGACATTATGGTCCTCTTGTTTATAAACTCGTTGCAAACATATCTGTTATAGAGGAAATATGTTTATTGTGCAAATAAGATATCGCCGATGACAACAAGAAATAATAATTACATTAAGTTGACATTTAAAATTGGCTCTGTATTCATGTGAGATTTGACAATCTTTTAATCATTACTGTGTTACGTATTACAGATGTGAATGAATGTGACACAGATACTTGTAAAAATGGCGCAGCTTGTACAAACTCAATGGGACAATACACTTGCTCGTGTAGAAATGGCTGGTCAGGCACTCAATGTGACCAAGGTAGGCATGTATTTAGCATACATAACATTTTTGTATCACATTTCACTGTTTTTTGTTCAAATTGAAAGATTTAGAAGACATGTATTACCATTTCCTCTTGTCAATGATTTAGTTCTATTTGAAACATGTCTGGAAAAATACATGTGACAGATAATGTTTTAAGACGTCAGCAGTTAAGATCCCTTTTAAATGCCTAAATCTTAGTTGGGGAATATGCATCAGGCATACCTAGGCTTAACATAAACTCAGATACGATATCTTCAGAACCTCGAACCGTTAACAGTAACAAACCATACGACAACAAAAAATCTCATTTACCCGGTCATATTTCATTTAAGACATAAACACTACGCTATAACACTTCATGTAATTTTAATCCTTTGTTAACAACGTTTTCTTGTTTGAATTCCAAAGATGTTGACGAGTGCTCGAGTCAACCGTGTCAAAATGGATCCACATGCCACAATAATGCTGGTTCATACAGTTGTTCATGTGCCAGCGGATTTACAGGAACTACATGTGGAACAGGTTACTTACAGGATAATGGCTATAATCAGAAAATGTCCTCGACTCGACCTCCACCAAGGAAGGGTCCGTTACTTGGTGTCCATTGGTCAACTGCTTTTTAATGTTAATTAGATTTTGTTGATTTATTGCTTAATGTATTTACTGGCCAATCAGATCTGCCTAACGGTTCCTTTTTTAGCCGCAGTTGAGTCGAGGAACATTTCTGAATATAGCAATAAGACTAAGAATGCAGAATTAAGTTACTGATTTTACAATGGTCGTAGAGTTCAGTTCTTCAATATGTCCGACCTCTGATCAGTACTTGCGCCGAAAAAAGGACAAATAGACTATTATATAATAACGCTGAGAGGGTCCGAACCTGGAGTCAGAGGCTTTTTTTCCGTAGACTACAGCAGTTTTTATTTCATAGGATTTCATCCTTTCCTGAAAATTGTATGTTTCTTCTGTGCAGCATACGTCTTGGAATGACAGTTTGATCAATTTAATCCTAGCTATTTAGGAAAACAAGCAAAGTTCAACAATATGATACCGTTTTAGGCCTAAAAAAAGATTTGTTTCTGGTAACGGCATGGAAAAAATATTGGTCGGTAGGTAGGGATTTTATTTTCATTTCTTTTTTGCTTTGGCAAACAGTACTGAAACCTTCAAATCATACTAGTTCTCATTTCAGGCGAGATTAATATACATATTTGGTTTCTAGACTGCAAATCCCTTTTCACCAAAGGAATGTAAATCCAAATACCTCTTACATTGTTCCGATTGTAAACTAAGGAGCTCGACTTTGCAGTCAAATGCTTCCTATGAAAATGTTTGTCTATCACAGATGTGTATGATTTCATGATTTATATTTAATCATTAAAGTAGTTCATTTTCAAGTAATTCGGATGTTTATCAATTATATTAAAGTTTTTTAAGCAATACATTTGTTCAGGTAAAGTTAAATATATATGCATCTGACAGGTAAATCAGGTGTCTTGCATTCAATCCTACAAGGTCAAATAACTTCTTGGAGATTGGTTGTTAAATTATCTATAAGGCCATTCTATCCCTAACACTGTCTCACAAAGCTGATCCTAGGTGGGACTATGTCAGTTTATTACTGGTTATGGTGTGAGTAGGTTCACTGACTGCCATTTAATATATGACTGTTCACAATAACGCTGAATACATGACATTGTATGGTGAAAGCAAACAAAGTATCGGACATACAGAAATAAAGATGGAACTTGTGTTTAATATGTCAGTTTAATAAACATGAACACAGAACGAGTGTATCAGCTGTCAATTTTTGTGTCACGCTGCGGTGATATTTGACACGCGTTTCTCAAAAATTTTAAGCGTCCCGCGAAATCGTTGTGGGATTTTTGGCGTCCTTTCGCATAAAGTATGCTTGCAAAAACACGAATTTAAACGCTCCCGAGAACCCTACCGGGCTTTGTAACGGTGGTTTCGCTGAGGAATAAAAATGTCATTGTCGGATCATAATTATTGTCTGCATTTTTATATCCGAAAGAAAAAATCGATCAGCGGAAAAAAAAACGCGACCGGTCGGGTAACCCGAAAAGAACTTTTTTGTTTATGCCTAATGTATGGAACTATGTAACAGGTTAGTTCTGAATTTGCAAGCAAGTATTTTGATACAAGGAAGAACTATTTTGATTGAGTTATGTTCACAACTTATAACTAATTACTAAGAAATGCATACAACTAATTCATTTGCCACAAGTGTAAAAGTGTTTTCATCTTCTCAGATGTTGACGAATGTACGCTCTATCGTTTCTGCCAGAATGGAGCAACATGCACCAATATTCCGGGCTCTTTTACCTGTACATGTGCAAGTGGTTGGACCGGAAAGCAGTGCAACAGTGCCATCACTGGTAAGTGTAACATATGAAACAAATCCATGTTATCTGAGTATAATTTCTCTCTTTTAGCTTAAATTCTTTAATCAATTTGAAGTTATGTTAACATTTATACCAGAACTAGCGGAAACAATGGCAAATACAAACTACCCAAACAAACGAATTATTTAAGAAATAATCTATGGCTTGGAGTGCTTTATCGAAATTGAAGCATTCCCCGGAGGTGATGTGCCTGGCGGAATAATTCACGAGGGCGAAGCCCGAGTGAATTATTACGCAGGCACATTACCGACGGGAAATGCTTCAATTTCGATAAAGCACTCCAAGCCATAGATTATTTCGATTCTTATAAGCCGAATTTATGAAAACTATCGTAACTACTACGGACCTTTTTTCAGTTCGGCGGTAATGTGTAAAATAGCATAAGTAGTGGCTGTTTAAATTCACTCCCCTATTTTGGCAACCAGTCAAGATATCATACATAACTATATTATACAAATCTAATACATAAAATATAAAAAAATACCCGACAGTGACATTATGCAGAAGACGTCAGATTCAGAACCTAACAAAGCAGACAGTTGATTTGAAAGCGAACCGTTAATCTGAAATGTACAACGTTTTAACGTGGAGTAATGACGTCAGTGTGATGACGTCAACGTTTTCATTCATTGTTTTGTCTCCCGGAATCAAAACATTGTATGACGTTAATCCTGAATTTTCTTAGCCTTTTTTAAGGAAAACAAGGTGAAGGTATTCTAAGGCTTACTTGACGCAATAAAAATAATATTTAGGTTCTTAAACACAACTTTTTCATGCGACTGATGTATTTATACAGATATTATTTCTATTTCTTTATTTTAATTTCTGCTTGGGAGTAAATTAGAAAAGTCGGAAGGAGCTACTTCCATGTCCGAAACTCCGCCTTCTTTTCCGAGTGCTTTAATCATATTAATGCACTCGAATTGACTATAGAAATATACCATAGGCATATTAGAATTTCATTTATTTTTCAGCTAAATGTCGTTTGATTCTTACAGTACATCTTTGTTCAAATGAATTATTAAGAAATTCATAAGACATCCTTTCTGGCCTAATTAGGACCGCTCACAGTTTTTTTCTTAATAATTGTGATGATTTCAACTGTTCTGTAATTTACATTGTAACAGTTTTGTTTGTACCTGTATATTGTTTCTTATAATGCAAGTGTTTAATGGCCTAGCGTTACCTGTATATTGTTTCTTATAATGCAAGTGTTTAATGGCCTAGCGTTACATTTCCTGTTTTATATGTACATAGTTATTGTCAATATTTAATGATATAAAAGTAAGTGTAACTATTTATATTGTAAACTTAGGAAATTTCTTACTATAAAAAGACCACATCGTTTAGGCCTCTAGATTATTTTCAATCTTATATGTTCTGCAAACAAACAACAACAAAACACATTTATTTTCTTATTCAGTTGTTGACGGATGTGCCAGCAACCCGTGCATGCATGGATCCACTTGTAGCAATACCATGGGGTCATATGTCTGTAATTGTCCCCCTGGATGGTCCGGGGATCAGTGTCAAATTCCTGGTAACTTCTAAAATATCGTCACACCAATGTTTGGAGCGGCATATCCTGAATCTGGGGCCACTTCAAATGAAAGCAAAACAATTATGATTCGAATAATTTCAGCTAAAACTTCAAGTAAACATTGGTAAAGTTAACATCATCGCACAATTCTTGTAGTAGTTCTGTAAAACTTTCAAAAAACAAGTTTTATAATATTTTTGTGGAAAGAGATTTGTTATAAAACATTGCTACATTTTTAATTGGCTCACAGTGCGTAAACGAGACATTTCGAGACATACTTGTAAAAACTATGTTCTTCTTAAAAAAATATTAATTATTTTTTTTACAGACAGTTGGCTCCATGTTAACGTTTTGAGAGAAATAATCTGCTCGTTTTTGGGAATAGCCCCTTTATTTTTTTTTATAAAGACAAAACCCTATTCTTTCATAGTGACTTGCATCATACCATTGGCTATTTATAGGAACATATTTCTGCCACGAGATAGCTATAATAGCTACATGTTTTACGATAATTTCAAACTCTATCTAAGTTCACTACTAAGTAAATACTTCTTGCGCTACAATGCGAGCTGCTGTTCATTTGATAGGTAACTTTTATGATACTTTCAAATAGTATCTTCATAATTATTGTTCAAAGCCCAACCTGTTGAATGCGACCACATCTGCACCCTCCAGTCTGTAGTCAGGTTGACGTCAGTGACCGATGTTAATGCGGAGGTATGTGCTAGTTCTGGCAATCACTCTTCAAATGAAGCAATTCCAATGACATGTTGCTATTTACAAAAATCAGCTAGCTGGATACAAGGACAGCAGGTGTGTATGGAAGAATATCATGTTCTAGATCTCAGATTACACTTATTTGATTTAGTACGATTGAGAAGCAAACTTATGAAAAGCGTTGTAGAGACGTATGATGGAAATGATTTCTTGCTAGTGATATAGCCAACAATTGTTTTGCTTGTCACTAATTGATAGCTAGGTAGACTAAGACACATGTTACCTGTTATAATATCAAATTGACTGTACCCTAAGCTAACATCATCCTTATCAGTGTATCTGTGATAATTTTAATTATTTTATAAACATTTGTCGTTCCCTGTAGGTGGTAAATGATTCCATTTTAGCTATCAGAGCGGATCATGATAAACATACATGTTGGCGCAGGATATTCATGACATATCCTATCACTTTTCACATGTTCATTTCGACAACAAGTGGGACTCCTGCACTTTACCTGTACACATTAACAACATTTTAGCACTGTCCAAATCGACCAACCCAGTTTAGTCAATTTAATATAATTTTATATGTCAGATGAAAAGCAAAGGATTCTACCTATTTATAAAGGTTTCAACTGCATCTGTTCGCAAGCATTTGTTATCTTTTTCTTACATAAAATGGTGTTCCACAAGGATCAAATAATACCCAACACCGCACCTTCAAATAAAGCTATATGTGTTTAGCATAGATTCAGATATAAAGGTGTACTTAAACAGTTGAAACGCACCTATAGTTTGGCCTTCTTTCTGATCCAACCAGATGCTCCTATTCCATTCCATTGCTTCCTCCTATAATATAGACCTATAACCTTCACATCTAGTTACCGACACGTAATCAGTATGTATACGCTAATAGATTCTAACCTCGGGAACTAAATAGGGAACCGTTTTGTCCAAAGTATATCTGCAGTTTGTTTGTTGTGAATGCTATAATACTGCAATTATTACAGACTGAATTTCATACAGGCAAGTCTGAAACAAATGTACCTAGGTCTTCAAGATATAAGTGTTACTCATATTCATACTGTTTAATATTGTGTTTTTTTTTCTTTTTTAAGGTAACGGATCTGTGTAACAATGGTACACCAAAACCATATATTCCTGTAGCTGCTTATAGGAATGGTGTGCTTGAGCCCGACACGGCAGGAGTGTTTACTGGCTGTCTCTCGCAAGGAGAACCGGGATTCTTGGTAACTACTATCGAATCATTCCGTTGCAGATGTCTATGTTTGAGGCCGCATGATCACATTAAACTTACGAATTCTTGAGCTAAAATAATGATAAAAATCTGTTCTGTTGGCCCTAAAACAATATTCACATACGCCTTTCTTGCATATTCATGCAGCATATCCATACAGTTTCTTCACGAAACGAAGTCGTCAGAATGCATTGCCGGCTCCGTGGTCAAGTGGTTAGAGTCGCTGACTTGAACTCTCATAGATTGAGGTTCACTGGTTAGATCCCTGCTACTGGCCATGTCTCTTTATGTGAGAATGCTGCCAGCTTCTTACGGAGGAGGATAGGAGTCAGGTACTGCTTCTTAACAGCAACGATTGACAGGTAAACTGCCGGCCTGTTGAAATGACCAAGAATACAGTTGAAACGGACGTTTAACTCTTACAACAACAACATAGTTATTTTTTTCTTTGCTAAATAATGGAGAAAATACTGCGTTTGATTCTATAACATGCCCTTTTGTAATGGAAACTCCTTGTCTATGTTTTGTAGGGTGCATGTGTAACAGTGAAGATAACTAGTTTGATAATGTTCATACAATAATTTCATGCAATCGGTAAAATGATTATGTTTACAGATAATTCGCCAGTCATGCGGAACACTTCCTCATGTATATCACGTGAACGGAACTAGCATTGGCCCAGTGGACAACAACCCAGACAACTACTTTGTTTTGTTGTAATTTGTCACCTACGGAAAAATGAAATACTGTATAACTACTTCGTTTTGTTGAAATGTTTGACAAATAGAACAATGAAATAGTGTATAACTTCTTTGTTTTGTTGTAATGCTTCACTTATGGAAGATTGATATAGTGTAAACACATAAGGTTGTGGTTTATTATATAAACCGGGTGTTTTATTGTACGACTTGTCATTAATATAATTTCAAATAGAAATATAAGTCACTTAACTAAATAACAGTTTTGTTTGCAATCGATGTCCTTATATATATATAGATATCACACGTCGATAAGTGCTAATTGATTGTAATCTAGCATGAGCCGTCAAAACTCGTGGCCGTGTACGGCTCGTACTAATAAGTATAACCTAGTTTGGATAATGTGACAGTGACGTAACAGATATATGTGTACACAAAGGTTTACAAGCATTGCGTAAATAGGTAGAGCATGTATATAGAAAAGGATTATAGGCTTTAAAATACATGAACAAACGATAGAGCGGTGTGTTGGCGCAGTGGGTAGGGCGTTGGGTGTCTACAGTTAAAGATTTTAAGGACTGGTTCGATCCTCATTGGAGCTTAATATTTTTTTCCATTGAATTATTTCAGTATGACTTCTAATCAGGTAAAATTATAATTCTGTAAATATATGTTTTTTTAAATCTTTTTAGACAAACAATAAACAGTAAATGACAGTTAAGTGCTTAAAAATTTGAAAGATTCTATAACAATTTCAAGCACGAGCGTTTCGTGCTTACTGGCATCTGGTGTAATGGAATATGTACATTGAATTAGTATTACCAAAATCACGATGATTTGTCAAAGACAATTCGTCAACAAGTAATGAAGGTTTATACATTGTTCCAATGAACTGTTGCTGTTTGATGAGTTGTCAAATAAAGGCAAAATTTGATCTTCATTTGATTGTTTAATTTGTTCTAAGTACATTGAGAAAAAAACATGAATTTAAATGATTATAGAAGTAAACATATCAATGAAACAAAAAAAGAAGAAATAAATTAAAACTATCTTACTGAAAAAAGAGAGTAAAAATTTGAATGTACGTGTCTCTATACGAACTCCTGTTCGACACAGGAACCGTAGTGGTTACAAAATGTACCTACTAGTGACATTGACTGTATATAATGTACAATATAATTAAGAAATAATCTATGGCTTGGAGTGCTTTATCGAAATTGAAGCATTCCCCGGAGGTGATGTACCTGGCGGAATAATTCACGAGGGCGAAGCCCGAGTGAATTATAACGCAGGCACATTACCGACGGGAAATGCTTCAATTTCGATAAAGCACTCCAAGCCATAGATTATTTCGATTCTTATAAGCCAAATTTATGCAAACGATCGTCACTACTACGGACCTTTTTTCAGTTCTGCGGTTATGTGTAAAATAGCATAAATAGTGGCTGTTTGAATTCACTCCCCTATTCGGGCAACCAGTCAAGATATCATACATAACTATATCATACAAACTTATTTTAGTTTAATCATCTAATACATAGAATATAAAAAAATACCCAACTGTGACATCATGCAGAAGACGTCAGATTCAGAACCTAACAAAGCAGACCGATCTTAGCCTTTTTAAAGGGAAACAAGGTGAAGATATTCTAAGGC
This sequence comes from Saxidomus purpurata, assembly GCA_022818135.1. NCBI lineage: Eukaryota > Metazoa > Mollusca > Bivalvia > Venerida > Veneridae > Saxidomus > Saxidomus purpurata. The sequence goes on from JAFMSR010000009.1 coordinate 8,953,539, forward strand.
TTACTTGACGCAATCAAAAATAATATTTAGGTTCTTAAACACTATTTCATGCGACTGATGTATTTATACAGATATTATTTCTATTTCTATATATTATTTTCTACGCGGGAGTAAATTAGAAAAGTCGGAAGGAGCTACTTCCTTGTCTGAAACTCCGCCTTCTTTTCCGAGTGCTTTAATCATATAAATGCACTCGAATTGACTATAGAAATATACCATTAAGAATATACCATAGGCATATTAGAATATATATTGACATTAATTGTGCGTAGTGCTCTCCCTTGTAATAAGATAACGTGTTTACCCGATAAAAGTAGACTCTTCTGTTGCGTCATTGTAAAATTATCCTAACCGGACAGTATGTGATAACCAATAACCTATTCCTACAATAAGTATGTGAAAATCAAAAATCGATTCCCACATCATAAAAAGAAATTGCTAAAATCATAACATAAATCTAAAATTTTAAATAATCGTGGTAATTTGGTTTTAAAGATAACACAAACGATTTTGAAAATGAGGTCATGTCGATGTTAAAAACCTTATATATCGATCCAAGATATTATCAAAATTGCAGTTAACCTTTTATTTCGTAACCTTGATGCGAATGTAAAGTAGTAGATCTATAATTTTGAAGAAAATACACTAACATATAAAATTTCTTGCATACCAGATCGGGATATATGCAGTTTTTACCAGTGCTAGAAATTCTCTTCTTGCATACCAGATGGGGATATCTGCAGTTTTTACCAGTGCTGGAAAATCTTATTTACACCCCCCCCCCCCCCCCGCCTTGTAAGACGACTTACATGAATTACTTATGACGTAACATTATAAACAATGTGACGTCACTTCCCCAAACATAGCATCTAAAGAACGTTTGTTTTTATATTAAAATGCATGATTTCGATAAGTTTGTTTTTAAATATCTATTCAAAGTGCAAGACGGTATGCAAGAAAAAGTTTCTTTCATGAGATACTAGGTTCAGATCGAAATATCCGTCACTTCGTGTAACTGTTTCGCGGGAACTCGGCAGAGCCTCGTTCCCGCCAAAACAGTCACCCTCAGTGACGGATATTTCGATCTGAACCTTGCGCTCATATAAGAAACTAATATTCTTGCATACCAGATGGGGATATCTGCAGTTTTTACCAGTGCTGGAAAATCTCTTACGTGCTTACTTGTGACGTAACGTTATAAACAATGTGACGTCACGTTATAAACAATGTGACGTCACTTTCCCATACATAACATCTAAAGAATGTTTGTTTTTATATCAAAATGCATCATTTCGGTAAGTTTGTTTTTAAATATCTATTTCAAAGTGCAAGACGGTATGCAAGAAAAAGTTTCTTCCATGAGATACTTGGTTCAGATGGAAATATCCGTCACTTCGGGTAACTGTTTCGCGGGAACTCGGCAGAGCCTCGTTCCCACCAAAACAGTTACCCTCAGTGACGGATATTTCGATCTGAACCTCGTGCTCATATAAGAAACTAATAATCTTACACCCCCGTGTAAGACGACTCGCGTGAATTAACGTGTGACGTAACGTTATAAACAATGTGACGTCACTTTCCCAAACACAGCATCTGAATAACGTTTGTTTTTATATTAGAATGCATTATTTCGATAAGTTTGTATTTAAATATCTATTATAAAGTGCAAGACGGTATGCAAGAAAAAGTTTCTACCATAAGATACTTGGTTCAGATAGAAATATCCGTCACTTCGGGTAACTATTTCGCGGGAACTCGGCAGAGCCTTGTTTACGCCAAACCAGTTACCCTCAGTGACAGATATTTACATCTGAACCGCGTGCTCATGTAAGAAACTAATAATATTTCAAATTATTGAAACAATTCCATTTAACTTTGGTTTCTTATGCAAAGCTATTCGTAAGCAATTGCATGACCAACCTTTTATCATGACCTATATGTTTTCAAGATCAATTATGTACGTACAGACAAATAAATGCATGTAGTCCATAGAAAGGCGAATCGAGGACCGCTCATTCAAAGTTAAATAGAAACCATTTAAGTATACAGTTCTCTAGTTTTGCATTACAGTATTTATAGCCGACTGGTGTACATTAATTGACCGATTACAATGTACTTGCTTATCAGTGAATTATTAGGCCTTCATGTACGTCGCTTAGATAATGGAAGAACAGACTATCAGCCAAAATATGGTCAGTAACAATTAATTTTCTAATTTTATTAATTTGTTATTAATATGTTGCAATTTAACAGACTAATATTATGTGATTCTGTAATACTTTGAACGATACTCTTAAAGTCATGTAACACCATATTTATCACAATATGTTAAGTCACAAACTGCTGTTCTTACGTCAATCTATGTTGTCATTAAAATACTGATAAAACCGATTTCAACTTATATTCTCCTTTATAGTAATGACTTGATTACTAAATCAGAAAATTTAATGTGTATTACTGTTTAAACTACCATCATACTTTTAAGTAAGGCTTTAATTACTCATTTATTATATAATATTTAAAAAATACCGTTTATGTTTGGTAAATTTGCATTTATATGTCTCAATAAAAGAAACAATTCAGCATAAGTCAGTTCTTACATGATGTCGTAGCATCTACAAGTAATATGTTTTAAGTCTCACGTTTTACCATTAATTGATGTGACCATTTTAAAGGGTACTGTCACCTTAAATGCTTTTCTAATTTCGATTTGCAACACAACTTGAATTTCTTGTATACTTCAGGGTACCCTTCTCCATATTCTGATGATCCTAGTTTGTTGCAAAGCAAACGCAGGTAAATATCAATCATATTAATCAATGAAAATTAAGCCGCATGTGTTTATAATTAAAACATTGCTTAGTCATTTTCTTTTTTAAAACAGACCTTATATGCACTAACCCACTGAGCACGGTTTAATCCTAAGCAGTATATCGCGTACAGTATATCACTGTCACAGCTGTAATCGACCCCCGTGTCGAGCGGCATGATATGCCATTCAAACAAAATCACATCGGTCCGCATTTCTTAAGAGGAACGTTAATAATTTAATCATAACTTTTGACTGAATCGTGGATTCTGACAACATTTAGTGTAATGAACAGAGCTATATGAAGCATACAAAAAAGAGCAGATTTTTATTTTCTGAATTTCAAAGTAAAACATACACGCATATAACCTACAATGTATGAAGAATGTTTCAATGTTTAACGATAAAACGTTTGGTATTTGTCTATATTATTAAATCTTAAATCGAATATAATGTTTTGACAAACTAAACTATTTACTAGACGGAGAAGAGTGCCAGAGCCAAAGTTGTAGTCTTCATGACAGGTACTTTGTATTCGAGAATAAACGAGAACTCTATTTATAAACGCATTGTATCACAGATTAAATGTTTCAATCCACACATTTTTATACATACTACTTTGTTGAAAAGTTACTAACATCCGGTGATAATCGAGCTTAATACGGCTGCACCGAAACCACAATCTGCTGTGTTCACTCTAACAATCTGCTGTGTTAACGTTTTCAAACGTTTTGCTTTCTGTCGAATTTGAAAATTGTTCCACATATGACTGGAGTCAGAAAAGCATTTATTTTCTATGTTTTGAAGCTGTTGCAGGACCAAACCCTTGTGCAAACATTGCTTGTGTGCATGGAAGTTGTAGGGCTAACATCAATGGGACAACATGCGCCTGTGACATAGGATGGACTGGACTTGCTTGTGAAGCTGGTTAGAGGAATTGTTTTCTTAAATGTTACAAGCGACAGTGAAAACTAATTGGGTATAAAACCCCGTACAATTAAATTTTGGTGCGTTCAACCGTCGATCTGTACAATGTGAGAACCCACAATGTACCAGCATTGAAGCGTTAATGACATACCAATTTCTGCAGCCAAAAATTTAAATGTTTTCGGAAGAAATTCAGTCAACTAAAGACGTATCATAGCATAGTTTCTGTATAGAATATACATTGTATTTGAATTTGAATTGGTTACTTCAACAGATTTGGACAAACTGAGAATCATATTCATTGTCAACACAGGGAGTCTTGCATTAATACACCAGGTCATTTGTTTGCGTGTGTAAAAGCGGTTGTACTAGAAAGAATGGACTCACTTTAATCTGTCCGCAGAATCTTGTGAAATTTAATAGTGCCCTTAAGCTCTTTATTGGCCTTCACAAAGTGATCGTGTCCTTGTGTTTCTTACTCGTATCCTGCATCCTGCCTTTTATTATGTCTTTTTGACAAGCATTGCTCGTGATCAGGCAGTCCGATCATCATGAATTTTTCTTTAAATAGTTCAACAGTAGAAATCAATGTGGGTAATGGAATTACCATCACAAACGTGATAAATATAGTCTCATATTTGACCTAAGTGTAATGCTAATCATTTTAGGGCTTAGGTAATAGTGTTATGACCTTTGACGTCAATGTATGACCTAGAGCCAGCATAGTTGACACTCGGGGCCATACAACTTACAGCGTAGACACGAAATACTGCGATAAAACCCTGTGAAACTCATCGTGGACCTAGCTGTGAAGCTTGACCTTGGGGTAGTCAGCTGGGGTTGGTGCATGACACACACTTGTGCTTAGGGTAAAACTGTGTGCATGTATCTGAAAATGCTCAGTCATATAGATGTTGAAGGACTGATGAGCAGAGCGCGTCCCGAAATAGGTCTATTACCAATCGAAGATTAATAAAGTGATTTTAAAAAATCATCTGCCAAGTATATTGTATCTATTTTTTTCTGTTCGTCGACTCAGGTTATCATAGATTGTTGAGTCAAAAACAGAATAACACTGGATGGGTACAAATCTATGAAACTTACATAGGGCGAGACACTAGTCCCATTGAAATTATGTATTGTATACAAAGTTTGACTAGAACTGTCAGTTAAGGTGCTAAACATCCCTGAAATTATGCATTGGGACAATACGATTGCAAGATAACTTATTCAATATCGTGATTGTATGTCATTAGAAAATGTATCTATGTATCATATGTACTAAGCCCTTTGATTGATTATAATGTAAGATGTTCACAATGCGTATCTCATGTGCAAAGTCTTTGTTTCTGTTGCGCAACTCAAAGTTTTTGTCAAACTAAGGGGTCCACTTTATGAGACTGCATCTCAGAAATCTATTGAAGGAGTTTAAGTCAATGTCTTGATCTCATCAAGATAATAACATAGTGGTCAAATGGCACAGTACTCTATTCATTTTTCATCAAACTTTAGTGAAATGTAGGTTTTTTTTGGAAGACGTTCAGACCCCATGTTCCATATTTCCCGGCTTTACGTCATGGAAACAATTAGGGTCAAACGATATAAAACTATATCCCCTCAACTGTGAGAATATTCATATACACGCAAATAACAAATCAAAAGTCATTTGAACTTCTAGATTACATACAAGATTTCAAGCTTACCTGATCATCGTATATAAAAGTTACACTAGCTGTATCTTGTGACTAGGCACGCATTTGGGAGTATTTTAAAAGCGTCCAGTTAGAAACTTTTTCAGTTTTTCAGAACATCTGTCGGCGGAGAATTAAATTACCTTATTTACAACTTAATTTAGTAACGACAAAAAAGCAGCGGTATTTTGGTGACAATATAGCTGTTCATTTGATAAATATGATAAACATTTGATAAAATATTTTTAACACTAGTGCATGTGTTTCGTATCGATTGCTGTTTCAGCTGAATGCGTACAGATTGCATTTAAATCTTGTTACATTTTCTTGTACAGACCTTGATGAATGCAAGAAATTTAGTACTATTTGTCAGAATGGTGGTACATGTGTGAATACAGCTGGACACTTCAGATGTAGTTGTAAGAGCGGATGGAGTGGACTTATCTGCGAAAAAGGTTGGTCAAAGCTAAATATAGCGCGTGAATGAAACATCTTTCCAATTGGCATAAGGTAAAATGTTACAGGTTGATTATTGTTATCGTAGTGTTAACACGATACTGCGATTATCTTCAGGTATTATTTGTATGTTATGCATTATGACAATTCAAATGTCATAAGAAGGCCATTTTTCTGTCATTACGGGAAAGCGAAATGTAGCGCGTGAATGGAAGATAATTCCAATTGGAATAAGATGTCGTTTTCGTTGTGTTGACATTATACTGTGAATCTTCGCTGGTATATATCTTTATGCATACTTTGCATGTTCTGTATCATGAAAATACAAATGTCATATGTAGGTCATTTTCTTTCATTGCGTGAAATAAAGAAGTCTTCAAAATAAAAACACCTTTTGCAGGAGTGCTCACTAACGAGAGTCAAATTATTCTCATTTCTTGAAAGGCATTCATGGGGTATATTAGTCGTACCTTTAGGAGTTAGCTTTGCAGACAGCTTACAATTCGCTGTTGCGGTGACATTATAGTTGCTGATTTGATAAATATGATAAACATTGGACAAAATGTATTAGAAAATGAATACATTCGTATCGATTGCTATTCAGCTGATTGCGTACATATTGCATTTATATCTTGTCATATTTTCTTCTTCAGACATTGATGAATGCAACATATTTAGTAATATTTGTCGGAATGGTGGTACATGTGTGAATACAGCTGGACACTTCAGATGTGTTTGTAAAAACGGTTGGACTGGGCTAATCTGCACAGAAGGTTGGTCAAAGCGAAATATAGCGCATGATAACATGTTGTTTGTTTAAAGTCATAGGATCTCTTTGAATTTACTCATATCGTTTATTTATAATTGGTTTATTGATTATATATGATAGAAACATGTTCTATTCACTCTACAAACGTTGACACATGCCTTTCCTTTGTATTCAAGTCGTTGTTGTCGAGTGAATGAGTTGTCAAAAAAGCTTTCTTATCTTTTGCAATATCATTGAAAAAAAAAATACTGCACTACATTTCGTATATGTATTTACCGGAAAGCAAAGTTAGGAATGTTTTACGGTCTAAAGATATTCTACTTGTAGTATCAATGGCGCCTGTGTGCACTACAACAAAGTTTAGTGACTGTCCTGCCATTTGCTAGCCAATGAGAAACATTTAAACGATAATTCTACTGTTTCAAAAAAGGCCCCTTTACACAACAGACAACAGGAAAGTCACCAAATATCCTCTGTAGCATCCTTGCATTGACCTTTTTCGGAAACCTGATTGTGGTCTGTGGCGTCACCAAACTCGTCAGTAGTATAAGTATTGACCACTTCTTTAAAACATGAATGGTGCAGAGGAGTAACTGTGACTACGATGCTCTAACTTTAATTTGGCAAAGGTTTTGTGCATTTTTCTGGCATAGGAGTGCTCTATAGATAGTTCCGATAAGAGTATATACATACAACATATGATTTGTTCTCAGGTTTTAGACATTTTATGTACCTTTCCAAACCGACGAGTTTCTGTTTTATCATCATTTGCAGTTTTCATGCCCCCCCCCCCCCCTCCGACCTGCCACCCTCCCCCCGCACACAACCCCCACAAAAACACAAACTGATCAGTGTTGTCAATTATTAAAATACAGAGGGGAGCGGTCGTGTAGAGGTTAAGGTGTCGGCCGCTCTACCCGGAGGTTGCGGGTTCAAGCCCCACTGGGGTCACGATCGTACTTCCTTATATGGCATCTGTACTGTTTTTTCCAGGAAGCGGACTCGAGAGTGACTCTATTAGCTACAAGCTTTCTTAACAATCGAGCTAAAATAAATTAGTATAAACTAAACTAATTAAAATACAATGAGCAGATATGTAAAGTATACACAACTATAAGCTCACATTGTCTCGTCTACCGAGTTTTGAAATATTACACAGAGCTACTAAACATGACATGAACATTTTTCTAGAATTAAAAAAGTAAAATAAACGAGCATCGATAATAAAAATGATAATAAAAATGAGATCAAGAAGAAGAAGAAGAACAATAACAACAACAAAAATAACAATGATAATAATACCATCATGTTTCAGCAAATATTGTATTTCAATTCTCTCTTTAAAAAGCTATATGAGTGGAAACATATAATCGGCTTTTACGTGGTCTGGCAAGCTATACAACGTCGTTAACTGTCTTAAAGTTTTGGTAACCACATGTCGCAAGCTAAGCGTGTCTCATTCAATGATCAAACAGTTTCGAAGAGGATGTATTGCTCGTCGCTGCTATATAATGGAAACTCCACAAGTATACATGTAGAAGTCGAATATGTTTCCTCTAAATCCATAAAATAATAACCTCCGTTTGTTGTTCTATATTTTGGTACATGGAGTATATAAATTATGAACTGTTAAAAATGCCTGTCATTATGCTATTTGAACCATCCAGTTCTTTGATGTAATGTAGCACGACGCCATATTTTATCAAATATAACGTCTGAAATGAAAACTGTTTTCTAGGTGGACATTGGAGTGACTGGGGGAGTTGGAGCAAATGTAGTACTTCCTGTGGCTTGGGATATAATGTAAGGTACAGATCCTGTGACAGCACTGTTCCACAAGACGGCGAGGCAACATGTGATGGCAAGAAAGACGAGGTGCGAGTGTGTCCACTTGTCAACTGCCCCATACGTAAGTTGCTGGCTGATTTTCGTTTATTCCAGAAAGATCAATATACCGTTATTGTTTCATCCATCTGCAATTTTTTATGGAAATTTGAAGGAAAATGTATATTCATAATGTGCACTATTTGGTACAGCTCGTTTGGTTGATGTCATTGAAACTGTCAGTGAAACATACGTTCCATGCTATGGACACAGACATCTGAGTAAATTTATTTCCCTATATGACCATAAATACCATCATTAATCGAAGTACATGTACCATGAACTATTTTGGGCCATATTTAGGCCATTGATGTAAATATGGTAAACTAGTGCCGCGGCAAACGATGCTAAACTTACATGGTACCCTCTGCATTAACCTTTGAATTCAAATCAGCAGACAGGACTTGAGGATTTCAATGAACGTAATCAATATATTACAAATAAACTTCTTCAACAGGGCTACCGTTATTACAAATTGCGTAAATATTTTGCTAAATTTTACTATCGTAATTCTGATTTGGTTTTGAAATTCAATAGTAATCTAAAGACTCTTCTGCGAGAAGGTATTTCAAAACCCGATTTTTATGGGGATGTGGTTTACAAACTTCGTAAGATTTTGGGTCATGGCAATTTTCCAACTGTATTTGCTAAAATTATAAAACGTTTTGTTAAAAGAGGTTACGACCCTACTGTTTTGAGACACACCGCATGTTTGGTGTTCAACCCGTTTACAGTTGGACGCTATGCTTCCCTCTTTGATTGTGTCTGACGGAAGAGGGGGAGGACTCTGTGATGGGCAGTTTTTAAATCCCACTGGGACGAAACTGTTTTGATTTCTGTCCTCTGGCCTGTTTCGTCGGGCCCTTAAGGGTGTTTCTCTTGGTGCTCTGCCTTCTGCAAAGGCATTGAGTACATACGTTTTTTGGTTCTCAAGGTTTGCTTTTTATATATTTATACACGAGCATTTTTGTGTTTTACATACCATGCCTTTTGTTTCCATTGCGTGTGTTAGAGATTCACCTAGCAGGGATTACTTTTATTTACACTGTCCTGTGACTTTGGAACATGGTGGGGGTAAGAGTGAGGTTGGGTGCGCACCATAAACCGGTTTAAGCTCCCCAGTGGTGTTTTTGCCACTGACCGTTCCAAGGCGGTGCCCCACTGTGTTCCTTTAATTGTTCGTTTTGTCCTCGTGTGTTTGCTTTGTATACTAGTGTGTGTTGGTAGTGTATGTTTGTGTGTGTACATGATTGTGTGTGTGTGTGTGTGTGCGTGTGTGTGTGTGTTGGTGGTGTGCACTTCTGGGTGCTGTGGGGCTCGTTTTGGGGAGGCTGCGTTTTTGGTACGTGGCATTCCCTGTTTGATATTATTTTTGTTTTTTTTGACGAATGTTGTTGCTTTATAGCTTCATTCAACTTCATATATTTATCTCTTAATTCAAACTCTCGTATGTTTCTCTCAGTTTCAAGCTGAGCCAAGTGCTAATCGTGCCGTAGATAAGTTTGGCATTTTATTCATAATGGTTTATAGCAATTGCTCTTTAGATGGAGGCTGGGGAAACTATACTGATAATCCATGTACTGTGACGTGTGGTATGGGTGTGTTGGTCTCTACGAGGAAGTGTGACAACCCGCCTCCTCAATATGGTGGAAGTAACTGTGTAGGACCATCAACCAAGTTTGAGAAATGTTCAGGCCGGATATGTAGTTTGGGTGAGTGATTGGTTTTATTAGCTCGACTTTTCTATGAAAAGGGGAGCTATCCTACTCGCCCCGGCGTCGGCGTCGGCGTCGGCGTCGGCGTTGGCGTCACACCTTGGTTAAGTTTTTCGTACCACCCCACTTTATTTCAAAAGTATTAGAGGTATGGCTTTGAAACTTACCATACTTGTTTACCATCATAACCTCCATCTACAGACAAGAGTACATAACTCTGTCATGGTTTTTGACAGAATTATGACCCTTTTTTGACTTAGAAAGTGTATTGAGTTTGGTTAAGTTTTTCGTACCACCTCCCTTTATTTCCAAACCATTGGAGGTATTGTTTTGAAACTTACCATACTTGTTTACCATCATGACCTACATCAACAGACAAGAGTACATAACTCTGTCAAGGTTTTGAACAGAATTATGCCCCTTTTTTACTTAGAAAATACATTGAATATGGGTAAAATCCACTTATTGCCTTAACCCTTTGAGATATTGCTTTGAATCTTTGAATGCTTGTTTACATCATTACCCCATCTGTAAGCAAGAGAAGGTAACTCTGTCAGGGATTTGTTTTAAAAATTAAGGCCCTTTATCGACTTAGAATCTGGGTTAAGTTTTTCGTACCAGTCCACTTTTTGACTAAACCGTTCCAGATATTACTTTGAAAGTTATATTACTTGTTTACCATCATGATCCCAAAACACGGGCAGGAGAAGGTAATTCTGTGAAGGATTTTATATGAATTATGGCCCTTTTTGACTTAGAAACTTAGTTAAAATTTTCATTCTTGTCCACTTGTTGACTTAACCATTTGAGATATTACTTTGAAAGTTGGAGTACTTATGTACCATCATGAGACCTATCTGTAAGCAAGAGAAGATAACTCTGTGAAAATGTATCTTGATTTGTACTTAGAAATTCCTAGTTAAATTCTTGTGTGCCCTTAACTGTCAAAGTTTTGTTTTATTGGCAAGCACTAAAAAAGTCGAGCGCGCTGTCCTACTGACAGCTCTTGTTTTACTTATACTTTACTAGTTTAAGTACAAGGGTCCAGAACCAGGGTTGGGGTCAGTTACTTCCTAATGCATTGAATTAGTATTACTTGCTCAAATTTCAGCATTGACTTAGCATTAGCATTACCTATGATATATTAACATTATTTGGTAAAGCAATGTATTAGCATTAGCATTGACTCAAGCAATTCTAAACTTAAATTCAGAACTCAGTTTTATTACTTCTGAGTTTAACATATCAAAAGAATAACAACTTTAACTGTCTACTTAATTTCACAGGTAAACAGGTGAACAAACTATAAATCTATAACTGGTCCACTGATCTTAAATGACAAATCATTTACGTGATCTATTGGCAGTTTACTACAGTTGTCATTTTCTGTTTGAGTTAATATTAAGCAAATCCTGAGAACAAAATACATCTTAACAACTTCAACTTGCTTTAGGCAAAATTGCTTTAACACCCTTAATACCATATATTTAAATTGCTGCAAGTCATATATTTATGTATTATGTCAGCCCGGTTAGATCAATTGGTAGAGCACGATACTTGTAATCTCGGGGTTGCGGGTTCGATTCCCGGTGCTGACCAACTAAAATCACTAACAATCTTTCAGATGAGACTTAAACAGAGGTCCCATGTATAGGTGCTATACACCTGGCATATATAAGAATCAGGGTGTGTTTGTACATCAACCTGTGACGACAGCTAATGCAGAACTAATGCTAATGCATTAGCCAATTTAAGAAATCCAATGCATTGAAATAGCATTAGATCTAATGCAAAAATGTCAGCATAAGTCATTAGTTGCTTTAGTTGAAGAAAAGATTAGATTAGACATTAGATTTTGCATCACCCAACCCTGTCCAGAACGTTATGATTACGAGAATTAACAAGAATTAAGAACAGCCGAGGATGAACTTTCTATGTCTGTTACGATATGAATATGCACCTCTCGATTTTACGAATTTCAAACAAAATAGTATAAAGATTAAAACATACATAACAAGGTAAATATAAGATCTACGGGAACATGACAGTTCGTTGTATATTGTTGTTCTTATGAATACTTTCGCAGAAACGTTATATAATAATGATTGTATAAATACTTTGTTGTAATAATGTGTTGTTGTTGAATTTTCCATTTTTATCTCAATTTTACAGAAACGAATACATTTACATTTAGTTGGCGGTGAATCATTATTACGAAATTTACTCAAATAAAACTAATGTTTTAATAATTATTCTTGGTAAAGAAACGACAAGAAAGAAGAGTTAAATTTAAAGTAATACTAAAAATGATACTTAGTTTACATAAAGAAATATACTCACACTGCATAAACCTTTGAAATCTAGAAACTTGTATTCACAAACATAATGAAACCAATTTACAATCAACGAATTTTGTTTTATTTTTCTATCTTTGATTTTTGAATTCTTCTTTGATGGCATTAGTACAATGCAAATCCAGTGCACGTGTATTAACATCATACGTACCTGATTACAATGTACATACCAACATTGATATTTGTATCTCAAAACATATATAATTATATCGGTCAGTTTTGTTTAGCGACCTCTCTATCTTTGTTTGGTTTAAATGTTTTGTCATTTGCTTATCTTTTAACATCGTCGGATACCAATGGGAGTTGACGCCGCTCAATATGATGCATGGCGCGGAGCGAAGTAAACACCCATTGATGTCCGACGGTGATCTGTAAACCTACATGTTCAAACTATCTCTTTTGTTTGATAAAATGATAACATATGTCTGCATGGGTACAAACATGTATTAAGGGCTGTTGATATTTTGATCACCTTACTTTTATACTTTATTTAAACAGTAATGTTGAATGAAGGTTAAACCTGATCACTTAATATCTAATACATTCAATCAGTAACGATAACAAATTTGGTAACAGTAAAACAGTATCATAAAACATTTATCAACTCTCGATTTCGACGTACATTCAAGTAAACCAAAGCAATTACATTGTCTTCACCTATTGTATAATGCTACGGGCAATTACGTACAGATAAAGGTAAGACTTCCATAAAACTTTTCTTAATTTCTTGTGCACGTGTACAAGATGGTCAGTGGAGCGAATGGAGTAACTTCACAGATTGTACCGTTGTATGTGGAAATGGTCATATCAGACGAACGAGGACCTGCTCCAACCCACCACCTATGGGTAATGGTACTGACTGCATTGGCGAAGCTACAGATATTAAAGAGTGTGACAAAGGTCAATGCCCACCAGGTAAGGTGGTTATAAACATGTACATTTGTATATCATTTTCTTCTGTGTCATTAAATGTAATGGAACGATGACCAATGATTATTTTTGACGTTTCAAAGTAAAGAAAATGCTTGCAATGAAGCAGTAATTTTTTTAACTGATGCTACGAAAATTGACAGCAATATTATATCATGACATCGGAGACAAAGGGAATACAGTAGAAGGCTAGTTTTTTCCCGAACAAGTTTCTTTCCTTGAACCAGTTAAGTGAAAATAATTCCCGACTAGTTACATGCTTCTTATGATATATAATACAGAGTGCCTCACTCTTATTGGTTTGTATGATTTTAAATAAAATATATCAGATATATTTCATTATTTGTCTTTGTATAAATACTACAGATATAAAGATATGCGATAAAACAATTACTCAACACCTTGTTTCGAAGAACACGACCAACCCAACCAACTGCAGTCTTCAGTCTATAGCTCTCACAGATGGCTTCTCACTGGTTGAATCTTTCTGCAGTGTACCGACAGACAAATCGAAATGGCGACTTGGAATAAAGGTGACTGTAATTGTTTATATAGTTTCTAAAAATATGCAAACATGGTTCATTACATTATGCAAGCTTGTTCAAAATAGTATTTGTTTTACTTTGACTTTACTTTTACTTTACTTTTCTAAACCCTCGGCCTCTGTCAAGATGAGTTCGTTTTGGGGAGGCTGCGTTTTTGGTACGTGGCATTCCCTGTTTGATATTATTTTTGTTTGTTTTTTTTTTTTTTACTTTGAACCGTGCTATTTTAAAAAAATGCATTATTAACAAAAACAACATCATCATCACCATTATAGAGCAGTTACTGTGTTTATCATTATCACTACTGCTGCTACTGTTACTCTTATCACTTCTGCTACTACAACATCGGCAACTTTAGCTACTGTTACTCCTACCACTTCTACTACAACAACATCGGCAACTTTAGCTATTGTTACTCCTACCACTTATTCTACCATAACATCGGCAACTTTAGCTACTGTTACTGTTATCACTTCTGCTACTACAACATCGGCAACTTCAGCTACTGTTACTCCTACCACTTCTACTACAACAACATCGGCAACTTTAGCTATTGTTGCTCCTACCACTTCTACTACAACAACATCGGCAACTTTAGCTACTGTTACTTCTGCTAACAATACTGGTACCGGCATTGATGTAACCAAACATTTGTATTTCCTTAGTTTCAGTTGCTTATTCAAACGAAAAATAAATGAATCAGCAAACAATACATGTTTAAGTTAAAAGCAGATTGGAATATTCGTAAACAAAAACATTCATAGTGTAAACAGTAGAACACCTAATACGCAAACGCGACCTCGTATCAGTAGGTTTAATATATGACGACAAGATGCATAACCGTGACTGCCAGTAACTGACGTCGAGTATAACGTTGTTAAGACTTTGGCAGAGATATGAGCGTTTTGTATCGACAAAGAACAGTTAAAGTGTTTTGCTCAACTTAAAATGATACCATTTTGAAACTCATGAAAATGACATCTTAACAGCCGACAGAAGTTCACAACAAGTATTCAATGTTCAAAAGTTAAGGTAACTGAACATTGAACGATAACTCGTAAAGGTCTTTTTACAAAGTCTTGTGACAGGTTATCTCCCTTTCGGGATTTAGACATCACACGGACAAGCAATAAATGTATGTGTGCACGTCTTTGTAGGACGATAATTTTGTAATCGTTACCTGTCTGGTTTGAAATTTACCTGGTCTGATGACACATTCATTGAAACTTGATGGAGCACCTTTTAATTTAGTTTGTATTCAACCAGTTTTACTGAGTCAAGCGTCATGTCCTGACAGGATAGTACGCAAATTCAAACAGGGTCTGCCTAAACAAAATTTCAATTTCTTTTTTTATAACTTATTGTCACATGGCATTTTTTTATCTTCGATGCAAAGTTCGGGGCTCAGCTACGTTCTCTTTACATTACATGCTTCCTGTGTTTCTTAACTTGACACGCGATGTGAAATAAATTGTTGAGATTTTTTTTCACAGATTCATAATAATTGTGAAATTATACCACTGTACACACCCGTCGGTTCCTCTGATACCGGTGTTCATGTAAAAGATGTCGGCGTGATGGCAGAATGCTTTCAAGACACTTTACAGGTAGATTGAATAATTATGTTTAAGTTTGCAAAAGGAGAAGAATTGATCAGACCTTTTTGTGCTCTTATTTATAAAATTATACCGGCTCTCCTATTTTGATTCATGTACATGTACCATATGCTGCTATTGAGACTTTTTGGTTTCAATCGTTATTTTCTTGTATAATTAGGTAAATGTGGGATTGGTACTCTACTTTTCCTCTTTAAAATGATTACAATTCCATTGCATGTATGATGCTTATTTTTTAGATGATGACACAGTCTTGCAATAACGATATAGTCCTGAAGTCGTTCAACCTAACAGACATGTATACAAGCGTGCATATGTTATTGTTCGATAACTAACTGGAATTCTTATTGGGATTGATCATATGTCATGTGATGGACTGTATCTTGTTAGAATATTATTACATGTACAATAAAACGTGTTTGACTTCTTTTTTCTTACATATATCATCTTTCTTTCTTCTTAAATAAATATGTGCGTGTACAGCACATGTGTTGGTGATTTAGGTTGCTGTTTTGATTAATCACGTGATATCTGTTCAACAAAAAGATAGTTAGCACGTAAATCAGGCTGCTTCTATTTTTTATCTGTTATGCATGACAGTGTTTCTCTATTTCTGCACATAGTAATTATTTTTTTCGTAACAATAGAATTTGTTGATTCATAATCTCTTTGCATGGCCAAGTGCATGCCTACTCTGACTTCAAATAAAGTCAAAATATGTATCAAAATACCTGATGATCGATTTACGATGAATGTAATCATTCGTAAGAAACCTAAGACGCCTTTTTAAAATTAGATTTCAATATCTAAATATCAATCAAAATACTCAAGTAGAACAAAAACTGATAGGGAAACATCAAAACAATGCTCTTGTAAAAAGACAGAACACTTTGTTTATTGCGGAATCATAATGCAGAGGACAAGTTCAACCCAAGTCTCATTCGTATACAAACTTTTGTAACGGTATATTTGTAGATCTCAGTCATTTTGGCAATTATGATAAATCGTTGATTTATACCCCCAAAGACTGCTTTTATAAACTGCGGAAGTTCGTAGTAACCGAATACCGTGCAAACAAACTAAAGAGTTATTGTTATTGGTAATAATTCTGTAAGTTGTCTAAGACGTAGAGTTATGGTTATTTTTCAATTACTAACTTTCAATGTGTTTGACCATTGTATGAACCATATTGAATTTCAACCAATAGTTTTCAAACAATGCTATGCTCCGGAAAATAAATTCAACAAAGGCTTGTTTACTTGCTGAATACTTGTCAGTCAAAATACAGTATATTGTTCTTTTGCATTCTCACTTCCTCTCATTGTGCTTGACCTGTACTGTATGAAGTTGTATTGAATCCCAAACTCAGTAGTTCTGAATTATGCTTAAAACATAGTAAACAGTAAAACAAAGGGCAATAATTTCCCATTTAATAAGTAAAGAGTAGTAGTATATGGTTCCTGCACCACTGCACTTTCTCTGCATTGATGCTTGCCATTGAATGAAGCTGTATTAAATTCCAACCAGTAGTATTTCGAATATTACTCTAGACAAGAGAAAAGTTTTAACAAAGGCCAATTACTCTGTAATGAGTCTAAGTAGAGTTATAGGTCTTTATCCTGTACACTGCACTTTCATTCAATGTATACTTGACCATTGTACTGAGGTTGTATTGAATTCCAACCAGTATTTTTTCAAATGCTACGGACAAGGAAAAGTAAAAATGGGCAGAGTATGTTCTATAATACTCAGGTAGAGTTGTGTTCTTGTACACCGCACTTCCTCTGACAGTGCTTGATATTGTATGACTATTATATTGAATTCCATTAAGCAATTTTCAAGTTACGCTTTCGGACCATTGCAACAGACCGCCCGACCTTTCACCTGTTTAGTTCAATCATATAAACCCTAAACTTCGTAATACAGGGGTAAAAAAAGTATGAACGATTCAGGTTACATGATTTGATAAAATGTTGTGGGCCAGGCGTATGTAGGGCCTTTATACTTTTACCGTGAAGACTGGAAGCAAGTGATAGCAATTATGGAGATACAATTGTATCACTGTGGTTCCGTGAAGGTCATTATATCCTATTTGTTTCGTTTATTACAGAAATACCACACGTCACACTATTATAGTAAGTGTGTGACATATAGTTGCCGTTGCGGTTTAATTTTTTCGCTCTGGACGGAGATGTAATACTAGGGTTACTGACTTGAAATCGTCAAACCTCTCATTAAATGATGGTAATAAGACTGGTTCAGACTACCGAACTGAGTCCTTATGAGTTGACAGTTTTTACACAGGGTGAGACCTTGGCACTGATTCTTCACACGAGTGTGTCCAATAACTGAAATACCTTTAACCCCACAGAAACACTATACACGATGATATAGCCAGTGTAGTTACTACAACTGTCTAAGAAATACTATCAGTACTTAAAGCTGGCATATTATTTGGTTTGGGATAGCATTTGTTGCTTAATTTCGAATGCCCCCTTTCCTAGTCCAAAGGTGGGATTTTGGCCAGTACACACGGGAAAAGTGGTTCAAAATGTTCACTTGATATGTTGTTATGAATTTTATATTGAGTTGAAAATAATCTCATTCCAAGGCACCATAACAAAATCTCAACTATAAAAACTTGAAATCCCAAATTGTAAATATTTAACTCTTCACTAGCTAATTTTCACCACTCGAAACTCAAAATGTTATTACAAAGCGTTTAACTTATATCTTCTTTTGTTCACATAGTCTACCTATTAATGCAGTAGTTGTTTATGTGTGTATACGTGGCTGTCTTATTGTAAAGTATTAAGGCTTGCTTAAGCTGCATGTCATATTGGAAGAGATTAGACAATAATCAAAGCACTGAAAGTGCTGACAACAAGGTGTCCTCTGCAAAATTGGGCACATGGGGATTTTTCTAACAGACAATGAGTGATACTTCGCCAACAGTATTTGATTTTGGTTTCTATCCGTTTGTTTTAATCACAGACCTGCAGTTCATTGAAAACACATCATGTTGCTGTTATATTTTTGTTCAAAAGTTTTGCTTGAGACTTTTTGATGAAGTAAAATACAGTGCTTTAATTGTTAATGGATGCAAATTGTTAATAACGCAGCTTCCCAAAAAAAACCCCAAAAAACCCAAAAAAAAAAACAAAAAAAAAAAAAAAAAAAAAAAAAAAAAAAAAAAAAAAAAAAAAAAAAAAAAAAAAAAAAAAAAAAAAAAAAAAAAAAAAAAAAAAAAAAAAAAAAAAAAAAAAAAAAAAAAAAAAAAAATGCTTATAAGACATCCTTCAGGAGTACGTGACACCACCTACTCGTCTATTATTTCACGAAATTTTCATGAAACCTAAAATTTAAGTGGTGGTGCATTATGTTTCCGTAAGGGACATATGCTAACATCATAAAACATATAATACAGGTCATCATTTTCATAATGATGTCCGACCAGATCCGCCTCCGTGGTCTAGTGATTACCCAGCACTTTAAGCTGCTCGCTCTCAGATTTTTGTAAAAAAAATAATGTTCTTCAAACTGTATACAATAACATATTTTTGAGCATATATTCATATAAAATGGTTCATTCCAGTCAATTATATCTGTAGATTTGAAATAATACGCTACCAAATAACTTGTTTATGTTGTAGCCGATCTGGTTCGTGATCCCTGATATAGGAGAATAGCTCCGTCCAAAGTGGACCCCGTTGGTATAAAATCTATAACCCTCGAGTTCGGCTTGGAATAATGCAAGTGCAGCCAAAGCTGTACTGGGAGTTACATGGGTATTTACTCGAATTCTTGGGACAAGGTCACTTATCGGGATGGCTACAACCCCTAGGTTCGTACTCTGGGTGTGTGTAAGTTTCGTACATTTCAGGGATAAATAACTACTCAGCTGAATTACAGTTTTCTGATATTTATTGCAGATACCTAATGTTCATTTAATATGACACAATAGCACAACTACAACCCAGGATATATCAGTGTACAATCCTATGTAATTACGGGGTTCCAATATGGGAACCTCGCCTGTGTATTCTCAGAATAATGTTACGAACCGTTAAGATGGGCAAGGACGGTTCCAAAAGTGCCACCAGTACATTGTACTTATTGGACGTAAGGTCAGAAATAATGTGAAGTTATATATACATGTAATTATTTACAAGTATTACCAAATAATTATTTAAAAAAACAACACCAATAGATTAACTCTTGTTCACACTGAAATTTAACATAATATTATTGCTTAAATACGATAAAGAAATTATCTGTTAACAATGAATTGATTAAGATGAATTTCTACTTGCTAGTTGTTGTATTGCAAAATGAGTTTACACAGTCGATGATATGTAAACGCTAACTGTATGCAGTGTCAAATCAGTGTACATGGCTGCCTGTTGGTGTAGTAATTCAAATATTCTGAATTTTGCTTACATTAGTGTTACAATGATTTAAAGCAGTTACACGTACAATGTATATTAGGCAACAGAAACGGCTTTTAATTAATTTCTAAGCCGAGATCACAAACACGATCCACACGCGTTTCAGTTTAAGTCGATCTACTTTGCAGGCGAAAGGAGAAACCTATGGCTGTTCAAATTGTCAGGGTTTGGGGGGCTATACGTTTGACGCATGCCGGCGAACGCCGTTCTATTCGTTTCTAAAAGCCAGAATGAATTCGGCGCCTTTTAAGCAATGAGGTTTGGATATACCGGCGTACCCCGGCTTACTCCGCATATTTGTCACCGTGACCGTGACACCTTGTTAAAAACAATCGACATAATTTTACATTTTTCAATGAAAGTTAAATAAAAATAATATTGAGTCGAGTTTATTTACTGGAAATACTCAAAACCTGGCGTGGGTGAAAACCTTTCAAGGCATGTTGTTGATGCATATTATACTGAATAACTCCTTTTATGCCATTTCTCCAAAGAAAGCATTAATTGAGTACATGACTATACATGAAACAAGGCACATTTATTCGTATGACCTAGCATAGTTAAGAAAATGACCTAGTACAGTACAGAAACAGTACAGATCTTTATAAAAAAATATTACTCAGGGAGGCAGGGTCCTGATCAACTTTATCAAATATTTGATTAAAGCGAGGTCAACGAATGAATTGTAGTTATTAGAAAGGGGTCACTGGGGACATCTAAATGATAAATGATACTTTGATGTTTATCAAAGCTGCTCGCTCTCAGATTCTGGTAAACAAATAAAGTTGTTCAAACTGTATGTAAATAATGTATTTTTAAACATATAGTCATAAACCGGCTTCATTATAAATTCCTGCCACGTATATCTATAAATTTCAAATAATACTCTTCCAAATTCAAAAGCGTTCAAACGCTTTTGAAATTCCAATATAAACATATAGTGTAGCGGTGCCGTGTAACCGACATATTCAATCGATTTCTGCAAATTCCTACATAGATTTTTGCTTATATTTTGATTCTAGCAGTTAGTTTTATATTTATGTATAAGTATGTCAATTAAAAAAAAAAATTCAACTAACTAAAAGCGAGCAGCTTTAACAACATACTCATTTATGCACAGTTAATTTTTACATGATCAAGTATAGTTGCTTGATCCACTTAATTGAGCGATAACTTGCTTATCACTTATACAATGCACCGTGAAAACTTCTTCATGTGTGTTGCCCAGATTTGGAGATAGTGTTAATGTACAGACATACGTCAACAATATGGTCAGTTATAAACTTTTGTTCTGATTTTATCAGTTTGAATTTGCTATTTCCTGATTTATTAAACTGTTGATGTAAATCCATAATGATTGAGTGGTATTATAAACTGATGTGAACTTTAGAGCCAAATTGTTAAAAATAAAATTTGGTTATTTAATTAACAAATATGATTGATTTTTGAATCAAAATGTTCAGAAACTTTACATGTCATTTTCTATGCAGTAATGTAGGTTTGTTTTATGCAATTCTAATTCAATTTTTAAAGAAAATTCACTTTTATTCAAACTTGTAATTTTTGCTAATTGAAATCTAGATTTTGATGTTTAGTAACTAAACATGTCAATGCTTTAATACCATTTCTGCTTAGAAACGTTTAATTGTTCGGCTATTAATTATAAAACCTTTGGGTTTACATCTTTGATTAGATGCCATCATATTCGCAAACAATGCTGACACTAGATAATGCTTATCAAGAGCTGCTATGAAATTATTTGAAGTTAAATCTATTATTTTGTTTCATTTGTTGTAAACATTTTCATTGCTAAATGACGTTAATAGTTTCATAAGTGACAGATAAAATATCACAGTGGAAATAATGAAATATAAACCTTAGTTTTATAGGTCCATTATCAATAATAATATTGAATGCTAAAATTGCCTGTTTACTCTGTGTTTTAAAACTTGTTCTTAGCGAAAAACTGGACATTTTCTAATTCAATTTGTGATTCTTAAAAATATATGGACTTTGTGTAAATTCATGTATTATTCTAAGGGAATTGTTTTAGATTTAAATAAAATGAAAAAGAGATTTTCATGATGGTGTTGTTTCTATCTTTTACTTATTTAATAAATTCCACTTGTATTATTCGAAATTCCGTAAACTTTAGCTTAAGAATAATATGTCAAAATGAATTCGGTCTGTCGGTAACTTCGAAACTTAAGTCATTACAGTGCCAAGCATTATGGACTATTGCCAAGTAAGCCTTACACCAGTATGACACCCATTCTTAGAATGAAAAAGCTTGATGTAAAAGAAATGAATCACATAAGTGTATACCATGTCGTCACCCATTAATATGCAGTTATTTGCGCACGTTAATATACAATGTATTTGGCATTTCCTGTCGCATTTGTACATATTTATAAGTCAACACTTTGTTCTTATTAAAATCAATGAAGAAAACTTTGTATTTTAATTATCAATTGAGTATACTTAGTGTTCTTTTAATATCAATGAGTATTCGCCTGGATTCGTTTTTAATATCGAAATGTTATGTGCCATGCCTTTTTCTTGTAATCTCATCTATGAACTATTCGACTCTGTTCTTTTAATAATCTTTGAAGATGAAGAGCTTTTTCCTTTATAAGCAGTAGTCTAACAATCAACTTGGTTCTTTTTAGTATCCTATGAGATAGTGACTTTGTTATTTTTTTATCCAAAGTGAATGAACTTTGTTAACTTTTTAATATCTAAGTGAAGTAACTAGTCAAACAAATAGTCGCTAAAAAAGAGTTATGATCTCTTCAACTTTGTAATTCAATTTGAGTATGTTTGGTTCAATTTAGAAATCGAGAAAAACCATCCAGATGAAACAATAGTCCTAGATGTTTGCATTGCTTCTTCGTTTAACAATCATGAGGAAGCTATGTTCGTTTTTAATAGATGTGGCACTAAGTACTTCCATACACTAAAGGACTGTGCTGCTCAAGGTAATCTATTTAAATGTGGCAATGAAAATCACTTTACTTCATTTGAATACCTATTGGAGTATTCCAAGATTAATGTTACTCAAAACAAAACACTTCTGATGGTTTAAAAATTCTGAGGTTTATATATCAATATTTCTGTGATATTTTATCTTGTAAATTATGAAACTATTAACTCATTTAACAATGAATTTAACAAAAATCAAACAAAATAAAAGATTTAACTTCAAAGTGATTGATGGAGTGATAAGCCTATGAGCTAGTTAAGTCATTGTTTAATTTGATGGCCAATCAGTGATGTAAATACAAAGGTTTCATTATTAATACCCGAACAATTAAACTGTTTCCTTAAGCAGAAATGGTATTATGGCTTTGACTGTTTGATTTAATAATCAAATCTGAAAAGATTTAACAATTGCAAAAATTACAAGTTTGAATAAATGATTTTTCTTTTAAATATCTGAATTAAATTGCATAAAGCTTGTTCTATTTTACTACATAGAAAGTCTGCTGTAAATTCTGAACTTTTGATACTAAAATCAACATATTTGTTAAACATCCAATTTTAATTTTTAACAATTTGGCTCTAAAGTTCACATATAATATTTATATAACTTATGTGAACGTATTCTTTGTCTCTTTTAAATAACAATATGACTTTTCTGAATAAGTTAGAAACTTTCATGTCATTCTTATGCAGTTAAAGTTATAATTCGGTTTCTATTTTTTTAAAGTATTTACTTTTATCATATAATCTGAAATGATTTTGTCGTTAAGTGGGTGGTATGCTTGTTCTTTCTAAATTTCTATGAGAATGTTTGTTCCTTTAATATAAAATGGGTTTCATTTTGGTTAGGATGCCAACATATTGCAGTATGCTTTGACACTTTTTAATAATTCATGTATAAGAAATCTATAAATTTTTGAGTTATCATCAGGATACATTTTGAATCATTTTCTTACTCGATCGACGAACAATGACTTTGTTCGACAGAATCAGTGGAAATAGAAATTAAAACATATTTTTACCATCTATCAGCATACTGTTGTGATAAACTTTGTTAATCAAGCTCTAATAAGAAATACAAAATTCTTAGAAATTTACGTAGGAAACCCCGTATGTTTTTACAGATTTTTTCTAAGGTTTGTTTTAGAAAGTAAAAATGAAACAAGGTTTTTTGACGATCTATTTGCTATGTTTTAGTTCTTTTAATTCCACTGTTTCTGTCCGTACTTGCTGATAATATGTAAAATGTATTTGGTCTTATAACTTCAAGTTTCATTACATAACTACTATGTAAGTATGCTACATCATTTTGTTAACCTAACTATGAATAAAAAACTTTGATGTGATTGAATCATAATATAACATGCACTTTTTCCTTTTAAAATACAATGAGTATACTTTGTTAATTTTTAATATATATGAGCATTTTCTGTTCTTTCTAATATTTATGAGTAAACTTTGTTCTTTTTAAATATCAATGAGAAAACTTTGTTATTTTAATTATCAATGAGTATACTTTGTTCTTTTTAATATCAATGAGTATGCTTTGTTCTTTTTAATATCGATGAGTATGCTTTGTTCTTTTTAATATCTATGAGTATGCTTTGTTCTTTTTAATATCTATGAGTATACTTCGTTCTTTTTAATATCTATGAGTATACTTTGTTCTTTTTAATATCTATGAGTATACTTTGTTCTTTTTAATATCGATGATTATACTTTGTTCTTTTTAATATCGATGATTATACTTTGTTCTTTTTAATATCGATGAGTATACTTTGTTCTTTTTAATATCAATGAGTATACTTTGTTCTTTTAATATATATGATTATGCTTTGTTCTTTTTAATATCTATGAGTATGCTTTGTTCTTTTTAATATCAATGAGTATACTTTGTTCTTTTAAATATCTATGAGTATACTTTGTTCTTTTTAATATCTATGAGTATACTTTGTTCTTTTTTATATCTATGAGTATGCTTTGTTCTTTTTTAATATCTATGAGTATACTTTGTTCTTTTTAATATCAATGAGTATGCTTTGTTCTTTTTAATATCTATGAGTATACTTTGTTCTTTTTAATATCTATGAGTATACTTTGTTCTTTTTAATATCTATGAGTATGCTTTGTTCTTTTTAATATCGATGAGTATGCTTTGTTCTTTTTAATATCGATGAGTATACTTTGTTCTTTTTAATATCTATGATTATACTTTGTTCTTTTTAAAATCGATGATTATACTTTGTTCTTTTTAATATCAATGAGTATACTTTGTTCTTTTAATATATATGATTATGCTTTGTTCATTTTAATATCTATGAGTATACTTGATTTTTTTATATCTATGAGTATGCTTTGTTTGAGTATACTTTGTTCTTTTTAATATCAATGAGTATGTTTTGTGCTTTTTGATATCGACGAGTAACGCAACATCAAAATCTTACCTTCTTAAGGGGAATCAACTTCTTGTTCTGACGTTGGTCTTCATTTACTACGTAGTTTGGAATACAGAAGGAAGCGCAGGTAAATCTACATGCAATCATATAAATTTATAGATTCAAGTATATAAATGAGTATTGTGAAATGTCGAAGGTTGTTGTAAGTAATTGTTTCAGAAATAATTTGTATCCATGTTTGGGTTATTGTAAAAAACGAGTATATAATATGTAATAATATGCCGAATGCCTGAGTGATATATCGTCACGCATAGGAACGACAAACGAGGGTTATTCTACTTTAAACCAAACTTGGATACTTATTATTTCGATTCTAATACGATTTATTTTAAACAACATTTGAAGAATATGTGATAACTATTTTCATCGAACGTAAATCACATTTGCGTGCCACGCACCTAGATTTTGCCGTTGAAGTTTCCGAATCCCCAAAATCGCTGTAATGACTGCACCTTACATTAAAAGGATGTATACGCGGCGTTAAACATTAATTCCATCAACCTAAGACAACAGTCTCATAGATGAAAGTTTATTAAAAACTTTAAATTGTCATGGAGTATCAGTATGTAAACAGGCATTCACACTCATTTTTAGATAATGGTTCGAATTGGTGGGTTTCAGACTTTGACAATGTGAATGTTTCAACCGCTTTTAATCGAAAAATATTGCTAACTATTATAGACCTTAGGCAATGACCCGTCTCCTAACGTTTCTTATGATAAAAATTGGACCTTACTGTCTAATTACAAAATCATGACAACAACAGAACAAGGATAAAAAGTCAGTTGTAAATGTTGGCATTGTAACATAACTCAAGTTATACTGGTAACGTGTTTCTTCTTTCATTACAGAAAAACCCCACCTCTATTTACCTCCCTGGCTGTGTGAATACCAGTGTCATCTACAACTGTGTGTACAATGTAATGATCCTATTTACTTAATGATCTTCATAGCTTGAAACCAAAACATGATTCAAACGCGCATGCGTCGTACCAAACTCGGCCTCCCATTGTAGCCAATAACCCAAATTGGCAAATAGAAATAGTTCTACATGTATAGAGGTTATTCGCTGGTCGTGTTATAATATAAATTATTTGTTCAAGTATATGCGGTTTTATATATTTTATAGGAGAGAAATTGATAGATATTGACGGATCCTGTATGAAAAAAACTGAATGGAAATCACATGCGATCAGGGCTGAAACCGGTTTAGGTGTGGTTTAAGCCTGAAAAAAAATCATTATTTGAAAGATATTAGAAGGTTTTTTTGACATCTGACCTTAAGACTTTGAATTAATATACACATGGAAAATTGAGCTTCTACAATCCTAACTTAACTCCATCTACCTGTAAGATACAAATTAAATTCCAGGTAGATGGAACATTTCAACTAAGACTATTTCATTGGCATGGAAGTTATCAGCCCTTAACAAAATTATGTTATTTTCAACACTGATTTCTAATATAGATACATAGTTTCTTATTAGGTGGGAATTTCATACTTTCAAAATGTGAATGCCACTTTCCAAAACCTGACTTTCCATAATGACTGCACCTAGAAATGCCACACTATTTATAGACCTTAGGCAATGACCCAGTCTCCCTAATAGGCCGATTCAAATATCGTTATGATAAAAATTGGAGCCTAATGTCTTGAATTGCAAGGATATTTTTATGGGATGTCAGCAAGAAAAGGATGTAACAAAGTGTTGTAAAATGTTGATTGTCTGGATTAATATATAACTACCACACAGTAAATTGGAAATGAAAGTTCCCTGTCTATTTGAACAATGGAAAAAAATCTCAAGTATTTTAACGGATACATGTCCCCTTCTGTCTGATTTACATAGTCGTCATTGTAACAACACTTTGTGTAACAAAACTTGCATGATTGTTTCAAATTTCCCTTCCACTGAATTAAATCATCTCCATTAGCTAAATGTCATAAAGTCTGAAAAAATAATGTTCATTTATTTGTTATATAGAGTTTATTCCAGAAAAAATTTTGTGTCGTCTGCTTTAAGACATTTGAATTAGTCTACACAACGATAAATATTTTCTACCATTGGCTCAGAGCTAATAATATCCTAACTGTTGTATGAGTCACATCCAAATCGTTAGGCACTTCCATGTTTTATATAGAAACCTTGTGACAGTTCATAAAAGTCATGCTTATAAAGGCTAGTTGAAAGTTACATCCCATAATAAAATGGCTCTAAATGCGGTGTATAAATTGTCGTCAATAGCTAAACGGATGACATAGGTATGCAATTTTTAGGCATATCGACAAGTCCTGCTCAACATACAATATAAACCTTGACAGTTTATAAAAAATAATAACATTTTTTATCAGAATTAAGTTATCCTTTCTGGTGTGTATGTAAATAAAAATGTCTGGTAGGTACAACCACTTCTGATATAATTACTGGCCATTTTAAAAAAAGTGTAAAACGCTTTCATATACATATAGAAAATGTACATGAGAAACATACATTGACTCAATGTTTAATTCTAATCAATAAGACAAAGACATGATATACATTGTAGTAACTGAAAGTAACTTCATATTTATTTGATGTGACTTTAAATCTCACCAAAGGGGGAAGTACGTTATCTTAATAACAAACATTTCCTAAATCAAGCAGCCAATTTCTGTGATTGCGTTATCAAATTACTGACTGATAGATTGTGTAGCTTGTCCCCACAGCTTAATTGTTTGATGGCATCTAGGTCAGAATCTGAATCAAAATTGACTGATGATGTGTGGAATCCAACCATGTTACAGCCTATCATTTGTAAACGTTGATAACGTTCTACAGGTCATATTTTCTAATGGATTTTCACAGAACTAGCTCAGAATGTTGCCTGCAACACATTAATGAGCTGTATAGAAATTGAGCCATATTGTGTGAGAACCAACCATTTTCTGTGTAAAATTTCAGGATGGGGTTTGGACTATGCTTTTTCAGGGTTGGATTGATTTTCAATAATACAAGAGTTCAAAGTGAGATAGGATTCCATGTTGTTTTTTCTGTCGACATCATCTACATTTTCTGCCTAATTTAAATATTTCTTTTTTTTTTCCACCCTGAAAGTACTCTATATTTCTATGAAAATGAATTTATTTTTAGAATTCAGGGTGACTGAAATACCTGGCTGGAAAAATCATTTTCAGATTTTTTCAGGGTCAGTAGATATGACCAGCTCTTTGTTTCACCGAAATTTTTTCAGGGTAGATTTTGTCCAGCTCGTTTACTTAATTTGCAAAAAGCCACCACGAAAAAAAACACAATATATTTGCTCAGGAAATGTATAAAAATAAAATTCTTTCTCTTCAGTTTTCATCTGTTAAATGTTAAAAGTCAGGGTGGAATAATTTGTGAAATCCCATGTCCATTCAGGGTGTAAACAGGTCTTTCATACAGGATTGTTGATATTTGGCTTACATAAAATAACACCATCCAACAGTTCAACAAAAGTTGTATCATAGCCGATGTGAAGAAAGCGGAGCACGAGCACCGAGTCCGCTCCTAAAAACCAGACTGGTGTCATATGAAAGGAGGTACGGTCGTGCCTTGTTGGGGCTCGAATCCGCAACCTCCGGGATGAGCGGCCGACACCTAAACCTCTACACCACCGCAACAAAAGTTACACAATTCCTTAAAGTTTGGTTAACACGTTCGTCCTGGCAGAGCTAACTGAATGATGTTGATTTATACAACAATCCATCTCTAAACTGCGCACTCATGTTTTGTTAGGCCATACATATTGAAATAAGTATCACAGCCGCATTTGAAGTTTAAGGTTTACCACAGGAAATTCCCATAATACATAAGATGCTATAATTACATACTACGTAAGACTTAAGTACCAGATGATAAAATTTGCAATGTTCTCAATAATACGTTGAATTTTTAGCACCAAAGTAAACGAAAAACTCCGTATATAGCGAAATTCTGGATGTAAGGAGAAGTATAGTATGGACGCCAGCTGCCCTTCTTGAGGTTGGGGTTCCCCCCACCCCTTGTCCCAGAATGAGGTCAAGGACCTCCGAGAGAAAGAGGGCTATATGCTTCTTGTTTCCTGTTCCTTTTAAAAAAAGACCTTAGTGACCCTTAGATGACTGAAAGTTTGCGAATGTTCCAGAACGCGTCAAGACAAATGATTGGAATGATGAAGAATCCATTGAGGCATTGCTTCCTGAAAGGCTATTAGTTTTCTTGAAAGTGTCGCAGACCGGTGCAAATGACCTAGGATGGAACCGGGATGTTAGGAACGACTTTATATCCGTTGGTACCACTTTTTTAAAGTGTGCGAGTCTTCCTGAAAGTGTCGTAGACCAGTGGAAATGGATAATCACCTGCTAGAAATATCTAACGGAAATAAAGCTCGTTTGGTACCACCTCCTGAAAGTCTGCGAGTCTTCCCGAAAGTGTCGCAGACCGATGAAAACAGATTCTAGCTTTTTTGGAATATGTATTGTCGTAGAACTCGTATGGCACCGCCTCCTGATAGTTGAGGTGTCTGCCGCTCATCCTGGAGGATGCAGGTTCGAGCCCAACGACCATACCTCCTCATATGACACCAGTACTGGTTTTCCAGGAAGCAGACTCGAGACGTAACTTAATAAGCTACAATCGTTCTTCACAATCGGGCTAAGATGAATTAGTATAAACTAAACGTCACTAAAGTTTTCTTTTTCTTGGTAAACGCTATTCTAAATCAAATCGTTTCTGTCTAACAAAATGGAATGAAATTTAAGGAATAGTAATATTTCATTCTTTGTAATTCAATGAAACATACTGGCACATTGATAACTAATACCAGTTTTATTAGCTGTACTGGACGAAGTCTATCAGAGCATATGCCAAGGCTTTTCCTTTATAACGCTCTATAGGTCACATGTTTTATGTGACGCTCATGAAACTTTCTCGGAAAGTAACCTATAGGTGATTTCTATCACCTTTGGAGTTAGTGGGTGAAAGGTCAAGGTCAAAGTGACTCGAATATTGATAATCGTGTCCGCTCAATATCTTTTGATAAATATCACCCACAGTTTTCAAGCTTCAAAGGATGATTGGTATTACTGTATAGACGTTCCCTACTGTTTTGAGGTCCTGTGAAACAAAAGTCAAGGTCACCGTGACCTCCGTTAGCTTTCCTTGATACAATGTAACTCTCTACAGGTCATACTTTTCATTAAACTTTCGTGAAACGTGCTTAGATGTATGCAAGCAACCTATTGATGATCCCTATTGTTTGGGGGTCATTGGATCAAAGGTAAAGGTTACATTGACCCGAACTTTGACAATTATTTATACTCAATATTATGGGATCTATGTCAATAACAGTAGGATGATTGGTTTTTATTGAGTAGACAATCTCGTCTGTTTAAGGGGGTCACTGTGTCAACGTTCAAGGTCACTGGGGTCTCTGTTAGCTTTTTTGTAAACTTTTTGCAGGTCATAGTGTTCCTTTTGCTTTTATGAAATTTGTTTAAGAAGGTCACCTCAGCTTTTTAAGAAAACGTCTTTATCTGTTTACTGATCATAAGCTTTTATATGCAACGACGTCATAGAGCACTTCTTTAATTTTGTAGTTAGTGCAGACCGTGCACACCGTGCAGACCTTTGTGGAAACAGTCCTTGTGTGCATGGCAATTGTAGTGACAATAATCATGAGCAAATATGCGACTGTGACCGTGGGTGGAAAGGATCTTCCTGTGATACTGGTATTGAGCAATTATTTTTAAAACGCAACAGTTAGAGATGTAGTGATTAAGTAAGCATATCATGGGATAAAAGAACAGGTGCAATCTTTAAGCACATGAAAATTTTCAAGTTGATAAGGCCATAGAGGCCAGGTTACGAAATACAAATAGAGCAAAAAAACACGAACGATGGAAATAAATCAGTTATAATTGTAATTAAACTTAGGGCGGTTGAAAACTATAAATGAACGGACATAACCGATTTTATAGAGTGGTGTACGTACATAGCCAATTATATGAAGAGAGGAACGTGAATAGGCAATTATAATGAGTGTGGAATGTAAATAGCCGATTATATGGAATGGTAAAATGTGTACAAATTAATCAAAAACATAAATAAATTAGTTTTCTTGTTACCATGGAATCTGGTCAGACATTCCCTATTTAAAAGTACGTGTAAGTGTGCTAAAACTAAAATAATCTATGTGTATGAGTTCAAATCGTTCTTAAATATTTTTCAAGCTCTTAACACATGACTATTTCTTCTGTATTGTAACCCGATACTTGTCAAAAGAAGTATTAAGGCAGCGTGTTCTGTATAAGCTTTAATCAACAATTTATCCACTAATTATTTATTGTTTTTAACAGATCTGGATGAATGTACGGAATACTCTATTCATTGTCAACACGGCGCCTGCATTAACACTCAGGGTCATTTTCGTTGTGGATGTAACACCGGATGGACTGGCATCCTTTGTGAAACAGGTGCTTTGTCTGTTATCTTTTATCTTTTAATGAGCATACAAAAACACATTAACCTTAAAACATTCCCAGTTCATAAACTCGTAATGGGTGAAATGTCAAGTAAATGTCTCTACGTAGTGTATAGAAGAAGCATAGTTAAATTTTACAGGCGGAGATGACGAAATTGATCAAGATAAATAAATGGTTCTTAAACATTGCTATATAAAGTGAATCTACCATGTTCAAGAGTTGTTGATAAGGAAATCCCACCTTAGGGTTGGGATACATCCTAAAAACGAGGTTCTATTAAATCTACCATGTCCATTGAGTTGTGGATAAGGAAGTCCCACCCTTGGGTTGAGATACGTCCAAACACACTCGGCAGAAATATTCTGCATGCCATTGGTAATTTGTTATATTATGCATCTATTTTATTGCTGTGTTTTATATGTATATGTACACTGTTAACAAAATAAATATATCTATCTACAGAAAAAACATGTACTTCAACAACAGACCGTTGTTTATTTCAGATGTAAACGAATGCCTAAACAACCCATGTCACAACAATGGCGCGTGCTCAAACAACGGCGGCGGTTATAATTGCTTGTGCCAGGGAGGTTGGACGGGAAAGGATTGTGAAACAGGTTTACTGTATAAGTTATGATTATTTTGCATTTTAATTACTATTTTAAGCCTGTTTAAGAATATCTAACATCTAGGAAAAAAGACTTCCGAGTGCACTTGAAAAGGCGAAGTAATCCAATCAAACATATATCAACGTGAAAAAATTTCTCCTTTTAATCTTTACGGTATAATGTTTCATCTATTTTTTGTTTGTATATAGATAGATCGTCAAAAGAAAGGGTAGTATTGTAAAACGTGAGGGTCTGGAAATCATATTGTAAAGTAGCAGCTCTAAGCGACTTTGTATAGAAAACAGTAGAAACTACCTTTACAGGATTAAAACCTATACGATGAAACCAAATACATGTATAATGACAATTACTTGTATATTAGGACAATATTTGATTAGAGATCATTTGAGGACAAACTGTGCACATATGTCAGGTATTTACTGACAAAAAGTACGTTTTATAAAGAGAAAGGAAGCATCATGCTAAAATGGTAAGGCCCACATACTTTGTTACACCAGGTCCGTTGTGTCCGACCCAAATGTACATGTTCTGATATGAAATAAACAAGGAATAATGACGTGAATTGATAAACGTATGTAATAGGCTGGATATCATGAACTAGAGATTACATCTGGAGACAAACATATTTGTATTTGGATATAATGAATTCTATGTATTAACTATGAATAACATCTTGATGTAAAAACGTTACAAATATGAATGAAAGGAATTGAGAATTATCAATTTTTTTATGTTTTTCGGTGGTTTATCGAAATATAACGGTGAATTATATTCCGATAAACTCACTGTGCACGCAGTGAAAATTAACGTCAAAAAGTATACCGAGCGTAATGAATGCCGGAAACCATATGACGATGACGTCGTTAAAATGACGTCATGCTTGCGATGCTTTCTAGTGAAGTTTCCCGTGATTTTCGACATTTTATTGAATTAAACTCAACAAAAGTAGAGTTTTAGACATAAAATAAACAGAAAAATTGTTGGTATCGATGTCATATCACGAAAATTTCACTCGTGAACACCAAAAGTAGATATTTTATACATGGAAACATAATAAATAAGCATTTACCAGTAAGGTAATTTACCAAAAACTCAGTAATTATATCGGAATGTATTTTCTTGTTTTTGTTTTCTTAAAAGTAAATAAGTTTAACGTCTTTAACATTTAAAGAGGTACCTCCTTAAACTGGTGTCAAATTAAATAATTTCAAATGGATGCATAATAGAATACATTTTGTAAGACTTAAGTATTATTACTTAACCTTAACGTTTAAGCTATACAGTCTAGTCAGTATCTGAACATTAAGCGTCTAAAATATTTATCAATCAATGATCTATGAAAAGTTATTTGTTGTACAATTAACGGATGGATAGCGATTTATTACAGAAGGTCTAGATGTTGATTATTTGTGCTAGAATAGGACATTTTTCGATATCTTATGTTGTTCTTTAAAATTGCATTTATTTATCATGTTACGTTCAATAAACACATTATGTTTAGACAATATAATCTGCTAGATGTAGGGAGTGCTCCATTAAGGATATTTTGTGTTCTTATAGACGTAGACGCGTGTGCAAGTGATATTTGCAAAAATGGTGCAACCTGTTTCAAAACAGACGGCAGTTATAAATGCACATGCTCACCGGGATGGGAAGGAAATAACTGTGTAAAAGGTACATGTTGGCAACAATAGTATTGTCTGTATGAAATTGTTTCAATCAGTTTTACTGACAGATGCATACAGTAAAAAACTAGAAAGAGTCTAAAGTTGTTTTTACCAAAACAAAGATGTTGTTCGTGCAGTCAAATGTAGTTTCTCATTGTTGGCCTTGATCAGAAAATAATGAATTATTACTTAGCTCCTTACTTGATTCCGGGTCACTTTGAGTATTGTTTTACTTGTCCTTGCAAATATAACGAGAATATCGTTGAAACCAATGGATTCTCCCCTGGCATAATTAGGGCTGTAACGAATACACTAAGGAGGCGAATACGATACGTATCACGAATACAGGGTGACGAATACGAATATTTTTTCATGAATATGAATACTATACTAAAATCATTGAACAAGTGAACATTATATGGCTTTTGCCAACAATATATTACAGTCTGCTGACTAGATAATAGTACTTTCTTGGTACTCAAAACACTGTGAAATAATACATGTACTGTTAAAACGTAAAAAAACACTGAGTAAACATGCACCTTAAAGAGCTCGACTAGAACTGTTTAGTAAAAAATGACTAGACACGACTATAGAGTAAAAAGGATCTACGATTTCAACGGTTTCCTCGATGCTAGACATGTTGTTGATGTAGACGGTTTTTGGATGCCGTAAAATGGAAATTCCCACTTGTTGAAATCAAATTTTAATTGAATGTGAAATTTAAATGAGTTAAATCAATTTAAAACCTAGAAAGTTATGAAAATCATTTATTCAATTGTAAACCAACAACAAATATCGGCCCAACGACTTTTAGATAAATGTCGTGAAAATATCCGTCAACCGTTGTGGGTGGGGTATTACGACGAAATAGTGCGAAATGCGCTACGAAACGGAAGCGTTTTTAGTAGATTTCTTCTGTTTTACGTAAATTTAAATGATTTTAGTTTAAATCATGCAATTTTTATCTATATTCGTAAATATTCGGTTCGGCACATGGCGAATAACGAATACAATTCGGACAAAACTGTATTCGACTAAATCGAATATTCGAATGTATCGTTACAGCCCTAGGCATAATACATAACAACGATCAGTTATTTCATAAACATACAACAATGAGGATTTTTTTTGGTAGAGTTTTTGCTCCACCAACTCTCCCGAATCCCTTAACAATGTATGAAATTTATTTCATTTTTTTCAAAAACCCCCCCCCTCCCCCCCCGGCAAGAAAAGAAAGAAATATCATGTCAGTCCCTTTAAATGTTGTGAAGTCTTATTCTAGAAAGCATACAAAAATGTAAGTGTAGATGATGGAGATAATTTGAAAATTGGATTATGTAAAGTATAGTTCATGTTCATTGCACATCCATTCAATTACAATTACAGTAGGTGAAATATAAATTTGGTCTTCTGAATTAAAAACCAAAAAAAGACACTGCAGATTAATTCGTACTAAACTCTTGAACAAGTATACATTAAGTTCATATTATTTTATTGTGCAGATATTGACGAATGTCAGATGTATGGGAGCCTTTGTAGAAATGGTGGCACGTGCGTTAATACAGCTGGGCACTTCAGATGCGATTGTATGAACGGATGGTCGGGGTTAATTTGCACAGACGGTTCGTTTTAGACACTGGCTTGCCTTTGCGTAACATTAACTTTATTCAATTTCTTATAGCAGCTGAAATACAGCATCTGAGGCCATGTAGTTTACTCTCTCTGTTAGCTATGATGTAGAATTCCAGTTTCCAAACTTTTACCATTTACTATACTTGTAGCCATCGCTTGAAACTTAGTAGAGCTCATCTACTGACGTGATAAATCTTAAAAATCATGACTGTTTCTATACTGAGTTTGGTATGCCGAACAAACTACCGAGTTTTGGTACAGGTATTATTCTCTGCAATATACTTTTCAGGTATGCTAACAAAGCGAGGTTATAAAATATAAACTTTGCACATATGGAAAGAAAAAAAGTTTATTCCTTCTTTAGAATTGGGTAACACATTTGAACAACATTTTTGGTGATTATCTGTATGTGTAATCTATCGAAATGGCCGCTCTTGCCTGTATTTTTATTGCGACTCGGCTGGACTTAGTTTTATATAATCTTCTAAATAATTAAGGTGTACCAATCGTTTTGACCAATCGTTTTGGTAGAGCAATTTTATATTCACTTTTTTTGGAAAGGAATCTCTAAAAGCATGAATAAACATGTAAATGAAATTGAACCTAAATACAAAATAATGTTCCAATTCGATAAATCAAAATTTTTCAAATAAATACATGTAGTATTAAATCTAACCACTTACATTAACCGGGGGGGGGGTGTGTGTGTGTGTGTGTGTGTGGTGTGTGTGTGTGTGTGTGTGTGTGTGTGTGGTGTGTGTGTGTGTGTGTGTGTGTGTGTGTGTGTGTGTGTGGTGTGTGGTGTGTGTGTGTGTGTGTGTGTGTGTGTGTGTGTGGTGTGTGTGTGTGTGTGTGTGTGTGTGTGTGTGTGTGTGTGTGTGTGTGTGTGTGTGTGTGTGTGTGTGTGTGTGTGTGTGTGGTGGTGTGTGTGTGTGTGTGTGTGTGTGTGTGTGTGTGTGTGTGTGTGGTGTGTGCTTCGGGTGCTAGGGGCTCGTTTTGGGAGGCTGCGTTTTGGATGGGCTCCCTGTTTGATTTTTGGTCTGAATAAATGTTATAATGGACATGTCC